>JAVKLF010000042.1:16347915-16363340 GCA_034783495.1 Millerichthys robustus
TGTACATTTCACAATAAGTTGTAAATATTTTGATTTGATTGTATAATAAATGATCGATTTATTAGATCAACTTAAAATCATTTGCCCTGAATACTTATTGATGAATTTACTAAACACAGAGAAAGGTTTATTTACTAATAAAAGAACCCCTTTTTCCTCATAACCACTTTATGAGAAGGATGTAGTTTTAACAAGTATTTTCATACTTGTGGACCACTACACACACCAGTATATCAATTTAATATAATCCTTTATTTATACAGGAAAATTGCGAGACCCCTCGTCTCATTTACAAGGGAGACCTGTTTAAGAAGAGTTTATTTCATATGCCTGAAAATTAAATTAAAACAAGCCCTCTATTGGCTGTACATTAACCTAGGTTGGACACAGACTTCAGACATTTGATGCATACTCTGTGCTGTATGACTGCTGTCATGGCTGATAAGACACTAACTATTTACAGTAAGTATTTGACAGAACACCCCTTTAGAAATTACTGGATTACCAGTCCCTTTATGTCTCATATGACAAATTTTCTAAAACTGAGTTAGACTTCTGAAGTAAATGTAACCAACCACAACAAATGGTCAAAAACCTAGACTGCTACAAATCAAAATGTCTTCATATTTTCTGTCACAAAAAAAAAAATCAGTTCTTACTTGAGTTCATCAGTGTGGCAACATGTGCAGGTAAGCTAATGTAACCAGAAAGATTATTGCATTTAACAAAAAAAGAAGTATATTTAAAAACAAAAAGAAGGACCAGTGCACTTTGTACAGTATATAGACGAGAGCATCATCAGCATATAATCTTTCTTTGTATGTACAACTGTGGAGACCCATCTTCTAATCTTTTTTTGATCATAATCATCTGTGCAGTGAAATGTGAGAACAGCTCTGAAGGCAGCAGAGTGGGTGTGCTAATTCTCTTTATGAAATTATTGGTTGGGGACCCACACACACATACACACACAGCGTTATCTTGCTCTCTGTTCTTGTTGGTTCTCCCTTCTTCTTTCTCCTTCAGAACTCTACAACAGAAGGCAGCTTATTGAAAAGACTTATGCAGTCCTAATCACTTTCCATTACTTTAAAAAAAATCCTGATTTTGTGTTCTCTCTATTTACATCTTCCCTTTCTTGTTCATTCCTGCTCCAGTTTTGGAGACTCTCGTTTCTTTCTCTCTTTTATTTCTACCAGATTGAAATCATTTTCTGTCTCCTAGCTCTGCTCATCAGGTAATTCCTTCTGAATCCTCCTCTGGGCAAACAAGATGACCCACTGCTTTCTAATTACCTCTGCACTCTCCTTTTCTTCCACCATTATTCTATTAGCATCCACTACATAATAATCATCAGGGTGGAAATTGGCTGTAGTAGCTTAGAGCAGAGTGATGTGTGAACAAGGATGCAGAAGACAATCAAATGGCTTCAATTTCCTAAAGCCACGTTCGTGTAACAGAAATGGGAGCCATTGGGAGGATTATTAACATTTTTCAAATGCTGGTTATTGTTAGTGATCTGAAGCGTCTCCTATGCTGTGTGTACATGACTGATATGACTCCTTCAGACTGAAGGCACAAGTGAAATGTATCTTTTTATTGCCTGGTAAGGTTTTTGTCTGTGTGTCTGTATCTTTTTGTGTGTGTGCATGTGTACTTGTAACATTAGCAAAATATCTTGTGAACCACTTAACAAATCTTAATGAAACTCTCAGAAAGTAATCATTGAATGTACTTCTACAACGATTCACATTTGAAGTCACCTCATATTAAGATGATGTAAGATGAGTAACCTTAGCAAACATGAAAATGGCCATAATTCAGTCAATCTTACAAATACTGAGCTATATTCAGCAGCAGAGAGTCATCAACACATGAAGTATCTTTCAAAAGTATTCACCACACAGGATGTTTTATGCTTTTATTGTTGTTATATATCAGTCAGAATAAGAGCAGTTGCACATGATAAAACTCTTATTAGCCTGAAATTTTTCCTTATTTCATGAAGTCTTACAAAGTGCAATTGTGAACTTATGAGTGTTCTTGGTCTGTAGGAGGAAACCATAGAAACTGTAGGAAACCAACACATGTGCAGGGAGAACAGGCAAACTTCACCCAGAAAGGTCCTACATACAAAAAAGGGGGGTGGGGTACACCCTGGACAAGTGGCAAGTACATTTTATGTAATCAAACTATAATACTGTATATTATGTTATATCTCATACAATAAATAGTTTTTTCCTTGATTCCTTATTGTGGGACTGCAAGTCCAGTAAAGAAACAGACTTTCATTTAAGATCATAAAAAGTAAAGTAGAAAAGAAAAAACAGTAAACAAGAAGTACTGCTTCTTCAAGCAGGATCTTTAACTTTCTGTGGTGCCTCATTGGAGAGGAGTAGTAATGAGATTTGTAGTGAGGTTTGTCTAAACTGATGGATGGTGAGGATTTCAAAGGAGCAAAGATTAAAAGCTATCAATACTGGCTCCTCGTCTGCAGCTGCTAAACTTATAACCCTCACTCTTCAAAGTGCAGCTGTACTGTACAGCCATCAATAACAGATGCTAGTTGTAAGCTGTCTCTGCAGTCTAAAAGGCTTTATTCCTTTACATTTATTTCCTAGAAGGTGTGCATTGACTTGCTAATCTTATTAAAACCTCTTCGACATGACTCGTTTTTATCTACAGTGCTACCCAAATTACTTTAGAGACAAGAAACGTAGATGTGAAACAAAACAAATGTAGAGAGAGAAAGTGGAAAGTATTAAAACAACCTAGGATGTGGATCTAAATAAATATTCTATATAAAATTTTTAACACTGCAGAAATCCTTGTCCATGTAATTTTCTGTGTACATTCGAAACCGTACTGATAGTAAACCTGTCCTGAGCAAAGACTGTATTTTAAAGATGAAAACAACAAAATGAGCAAAACTTCATAGCAGAAGAAAAATGCAGTGTCTGACAGAAAGCGGCAGGCTCCTCCTTTATCAGCCCTGGTGTGTAAAAATGTCATGTTCACCTTGTATGTCTTTGTCACAGCTGCCTGCTTGCATGTTACCATGATGAGGAGTAAAGCCTCGGGGTTCGGTTGACAAACACCACAGCTTCTGTGAGTAGGTTGGAGTTTAAGTCATTCAGAGAGAACCAGCTTTGAATTGCATAATATTCTAAAGGTGAGCAGTTTTAAATGATGGTTTCTGGACACCGATGAAGTGGTTTTGGTGCCTGAATATTTATTTTGCAGCATGACAGCTCAGTGATTAGCATTGATGCCTCGGAGCAAGAAGAAAAGTCCTGGGTTCCATCTCTGGTTTGGAATAGGGGTCTTTCTGTGTGGAGTTTGCATGTTTTTCTTGTGCTGACTTGGGTTTTCTCTGCTCTGGTTTCCTTCCACAAACAAAAACATGTGTGTTAGGTTGCCTTCAAGCCCAGGCTTCCCTTGCAGATCTGGGATCTCACATTACCAGTTTAGTGTGGTGTCAACACAGAGAGACACACACACAAACGATTACATGCCAACTCCAGGGGCAATTAGAATCACCAATTAGCTTAACATGGATGCCTTTTGAAAACAGGGAAGAAACCAGAGTAGCATCTCCTTGTGCTTTTGGTTATATTTATTTTCTGTTTTGTTATGCTACCTTTGGTTACACCAAGTTCAACAACACACCTGCTGCCTTTGTTACAATTACTTCAGTTGAAATACTCCTGGTTTCTGTTTACTTTGAGAAGTGCTTTTATTTACAAGTGAAGGGATTCCCTGGAGAGAGAGATAGTAATGGTGAGTTTCTATGTCCACAGAGAATGAGGGTCAGGGATTATCTTGATATAGAAATCTTACTTTATTCTTTGTGTCTGACGGGGTTAAAGAGGATATTCAGATTTCCAGGAGTTACCAGGTGAACCACAGTGGAGACAGGTAAGTGCAAGTGGTGATTGTTGGCAGAGCTCAAAGGTGTGAACAGGAGGATTACCAGGAAGAAGACCTTGGAAATGTATCAAAACATCAACGCACAAAAAACAAAAGCCAGGGACTACGAGCACAAGGAAAAATCCAGGATAGGCTTCCTCAAAGAAGGCTTGCTCAGGCCACTACACAATCCCAAATCGTGTGAAATGTTCTAGCAACAAAATTCTGACACACAGGGTCCTAAAAACTGGCAGGATCAAGAATAGCTGGTGAACATTAAAGACATCCTGCCACTCAGGCTGCCAGAAGGTGCCGTTAGTGAACATAACATTGATTCCTTCATACATCTGATTTCTACAATTCTCAGCTATCTAACTTTTGCGTTTTGTCAGCACTCATGCCATGTTGGTGTGCGCAATAAATGCCTTACGGTGCTGAATTTTACGATCACCTTTCAAAATAAAAGCAGATTCCGGCCAATCTGACGGCGCTATTTTCCTTCAGAAATACATGAAGGAGAAATAGAGACAGAAAAAGAAAAGACGAGGAAATGTAAAAAGTTTAAAGGCTTTTATAAGGAAAAGACAAAAGGAAATATTTACATTACTTGATGAAAACGCATATCTGAGGAAATAGAAAAAGGACATATATATATATATTTCTGCTTTTATTTCCAGGTATGACAGGATCGGTCCTCCATATACAGAGACATGACCAACAACACTCGTCTTTGCAGCACTCACTTTACTAAAGATAGTTTTACTAATGACCAGGAGACAGTTGGGATTCATAGACAGTCGGTTGGTTCGCGAGGCTGTACTGAGCATCCCCCTCCTCTGCAGTGTTATTCAGGCATGTTTTTTTTTCCTTTCATTTACCTCTGGTGGAATGGGACGTAGATCAGCTGACAGTACAAAAAAAATGTTTTTGGTCCGACTCCTGGACAATGTTTCGGTGCTGTGTTGAAATCTGATCGGCACTAAATTTACTATCACCATATTTCAGAGCATATGGCAACCTTCCCAAAAATAAGACATAGGTCTGAATAACGTTTGTAGAAAAAAAAAATAACAGATCCTGAACAGGCATGGTTTCCATGCCTCCAGCAGACACACCCCCAGCCTCTCAGGCCATAGAAAGCTGGTGTTGTGTTGTTACTTTTCCTTCAAATGCAACATGATGGAAAAACAAAAGCATAAGTCTTGATGCATTAGAGTATTCTTGTTTGTCACCACACTCTTATCTCACTGAAAATAAATATCCGGATTGTTTGTTTCTGACCAGATAACTGAATAATAATACAATAGTGCGCTCAACAAAAGCATCACAACATATAACATGTTAATACTATAACAATCATTATCATTTCAAAGCATTCAGTCAGTTGTAAAAATCTTTGCACTGTCTCTGAATTAAATCATACTGATAACAATAAAGCTTTAACACTTTGGAAGTTTTTAAACTCTGTTTTTTGTTTTGTACTTAAAATTTGGCAGGAATCATATCAATTGGAAGTCTAAGTTACAGCAGAGTATTCCACTGTCTTTGTCTCCTAATGTAAACTAAATCATTTGGTAATACTTCCAAGTACAATCAGTAAGAAAGTATTTCAATTTAATGGCCCGACAAGATGCAAGGAAATTAAATTCGGGACCCACTCAAACACATTTTCTTGGTGCATTTCCACACTGAAAAGTAGAAACAATTTTCACAATAGTGATGGACTGCCATTTCTTCTCTAGACACCAGCTCATTTGTCTCAGTTCACCACATAGAGCCCAATCTTTGGGCTCTCAAACAGCTCTTGGTTGAGTAGTACTTGTAAAGAGTTTGCTCTTTCAGCTCCTGAGCGGCTCTTCAAAGAATCGACTCTGAAGGAGATGTCCCTTTGGGAACCGGTTTAGAGCTGTTGGACGCTTTTCTATTTCATAAGTTTACTTTATCAGGTCAAAAAATCCTGGAGGTGGTGGACAAAACACAAAAATGTTTCATTCGTGACCATATGAGATCACAGTACTAAAGCACCTTTGTCACCTTATTGTTATGTTAAAGATAATGCTACTTAGAGTAAGAAATCATGGTTTGAGCTGGTTATGATTCCTAATTGTCACATTAACGTGAACATTTTCTTTGTTTTAAAATTAAAATTATTATTATTTTTTTTCATTTTGAACGTTAGAGTGGCACGATGGATCAGTTGGTAGAGCTGTGGCCTCTCAGCAACGAGATTGCCGAGGATATTTCTGGGTAAAGTTTGCATGTTCTCTCTGTACATGCGTGGGTTTTCTCTCGGTACTCCAGTTTCCTCCCACAGACCATAAGCATTAATGTTCAGCTAATTGATAACTCTGAAATGCTCCTAGGTGTGAAGGCTTGTTTGTCTCTATGTGTCCCTGTGATGGACTTGCGACCTGTCCAGGGTGTACCCCGCCCCTCGCACTGTGACTGCTGAATATGGGCACCAGTGACCCCTGTGACCCTGAGAGAAAGAAGCAGGTTAAGGTAATGGATGGATTTTTAAAGTTAAAAGATTAAAGTTTAGAAAAATAGATCATGAACAAGGTTTATTCCATTTATATTTTTTGTCACATTAATAAATGCCTCATTGATTATTTAAGGCTGTTTATTTCTTAAACCTAATTATTGTCTCATTAAAAAAAGGTGTGTGTGCTGGTCTGTCTGGTCACAAAATATCTCATGAACCACTCAACAATTTTTAATGAAACACTCAAAAAGATTTTGCATTGGCTTTTACATTTACAACCCAATTCAAGATGGCCATCACAGCTAAAACAAAAACACAAAAATGCCATTTCTACAGGTAAGCTTCAGTTTAATGTTTAATTGAGAGTCATTCATTGGTGCATTTCCACACTGAAAAGTAGAAACAATTTTCACAATTAGGTGAAATCTGCTCTTGCCACCCTTATGTCAAAATTTACCCATGAGCCCTAAAACTGAGACCCCATGTGTCATTTTGGCACAAGGAAAGCAGGAGGGTTAAAACTTTGGCATAAAAGGTACCAGATGATTTGCATTCATTGAAAAAATGTTTGTCTCATCATAGTCTATATTTCCTGCAAAAAGAAGTAGCTTATATAACCATGTGTTAAAGATGCTACCATATACAGTATGTTCTAAGTAGTAATCATACTATTTTTATGCAGCCCTAACTTTCTGCACCCCCAAAACATTTTAATGTGACTATTCTTCAATGGAGATGACTCCACCAGGATAAAACACCCAAACCACCTGTCAATTATTTATCACAATATATTTTACCTGTTTCTTTGGCAAAAGAAAAAAAGTACTGCAACAACTTTATTTCCCTTCAGAGCTAATGAAGAATTAATTTTAAAAAACTTCAATACATTTTTCACAAAGGATTAAAATTTTCAACGAACATTTAATCTTTGTCTGCTTTCTGCTCACAGATTATAGCTGTCCTCCCTAAAAGGAAAACCCACTTTTCTTTGATTCTTATTTTGACAGCTGACAGTATGGTTCACTATGGAGTGGGGTGGGTCCATGAAGCAGGGGGGTCTGAAATCCCACCTGAGTTTTACATGTTTTAAATTAAGAAATATTGGTTAAAATGTGGGATTATGAATACTATTGATTATTTCCTAACCTGTTGTTTTTTTGGGTACGAGTTTGAGTCTTAAATGGGAGATGGATCCCTCCCCCACAATTCAAACCATGCACAGACATACTTCACCTGGAAAATCCTTTTGAAAATAAAATGTCATAACTAAAAGCAACAGAGGGCCTTTTTTACTATTATGAGTATGAACAAAATCCCTGTCCTGAAATATAGTAAGAAATGGTCAATTCCAAATGCACGAGTTTTACAGTCATTATCTCCACGCGCAGCCACCATAGAGTTAGTTTAATTGTTTTACAACAGAAACATGCATCACAGCAAATGAAATATGTTCAGTTTTTAGGTAAGTATAGGTCTAGTAGATGTACTAATTGCAGCTCTCCTGCTTAGTTTTTAATTATTTTTTGTTAGCATAAAAACATATTTTGGGTATGTGGCTGGGTTTCTTTTCCCAGCTGTTCTAATAAATACCTTCTTTTGTTTAAAAAAAATACTCTGTTTGACTGTTGATCCTGTTGCATTGTTGTCATTTGGCTTGTGATTGTAAATGTTGTCCACATTTTTATTTATTTATTTTTTTGTGATAAACAGGAAGGGCCCCAGGTTTCTTCAGGGTACAAATATTGCTTAGTCCTTTTAGTACGTGAGGCAGATACCCTGTCTATTTTTAAGACTAGGCTTCAAAATATTCCTTTATGATAAAACTTATGCTTAGGCTGGCTTAGGTTATTTCTGTAGCTATGCTGCTATAGGTTTAGGCTACTGGAGGACAAACTGACTAATTTGCTCCTCTTCTACTACTACTCTCCAATTTAAACTATTTGCTCTTATTTTGACTGCTAACTTTTTGTTTATTCTCAGTTATTTTTCTCTCCATAAAAGCTACATCTAGTCTAATGTTATGTTTGGTTGTGATGCCTTCCTGGAGGGGGGCTTCAGCTGAGATGATGCTGTTATCAACTAACAACTTCTGTTATTAACCTTTACTTTTAAATCCTCCATCAGTTCATCTGTTTTTCTTCTGCAGTCTGCTCTGTCTTCTCAAACTCCCAGTCTGTCGTGGCAGATGGCCGCTTGCACTGAGCCAGGTTCTGCTGGAGATTTCTTCCTGTTAAAGGATAGTTTTTCCTTTCCACTGTCACCACATGCATGCTCGGTATGAGGAATTGCTGTAAAGTCAACGACACAACGCTATGCAGTTGCTTCAAGTTTGTCCAGTAGGAGTAAATGCTGCAAGTCAATGACTTGATGTAATCTGCTGGGTTTCCTTAAAAACCTTTTGAAATATCTTGAATAATTATTGGGCTTTCCGTACTGTTTGATAACTAGGGTCATTTGGAATGTCTGTACTTTTGTTTCCTTGTAAAGTGCCTCGGGACAACATTTGTTGTGAATTGGCACTATATAAATAAACTGAATTAAATTTAATTGAATTTAGTAAAATGCAGCTTTAGGTCAGACAGACAGTTTCACACCAGTTCTCTCCGTCGTGAATGAGACCAGAACATCTTGCATGTGGACCAGGTTAACAAGGACTCCAATGGTTCTCAGGAGGGATGGGAGGGAGAAGGATTCTGATGCCATTGATTCATATTGCCAAGGCTACAGATTTTTTGTTTAAAGGCTCCTAAGTGAAACCTTGACATATTTGACTGTTTGTTGTTCTAAGAAACAAGTCATGATTTTCATTAGTTTAACAGGCCACATGTGAACAAAGATCTCCCGCTGTGGACTTTATGATTCACAGCACAATAAGCAGCTTAGTTATTGGGCCATCTGTGTGCACAATGTGAAGCAATCACATCTTAGAAATAAATAAATAAAGTAAAATAAGGAATAAATAAAAGGCGGAAGTTTTTGGATTAAATCAGAACATAAGAAAAAGCTTTGGACTGAACTGTGACAAACTAACAGTAAAAAATTGCGGGTTTTCGACATGAGATGAGATAACATCACCGGCTTCTTCAGTCGGTTACAGCAGCAGATATCTGTACAATAAGAGCAATCAGTGAGGTCATTTTTATCAGAGAGAAAAATTATATGAGCAAAATATCTGCTATTTACAAAGGAATAAGTAACAGACCAAGTGTTTGGTCAAAGTTTTTGTAGACTCAGATATCTTAGGGGAAAAAAGTATTTTAACCACAATCTAGCGGTGAACTGAGGTGTTCTTTACATTTTTTATTTATTTAAATGCATTTAGTCATTTGTGTCATTTGAGTCAACGTTATAAAAACTATCAATTACTGTCTTTGCTGCCTGATGTGTGCGTATCTTGGTCAGAAAGCAAAGGCTGCATCTCCACCTGAGAGCTTAAAAAATAAATAAATAAGTAATTAAATAAATGTTATAAAAAACAGTGACGCAGACACTGAAAATTTCTTTGTAATAGGTGCTGAACCAAAAAGCTGCAAACATAAAAAAATATGCATTGATCCACACACCCAAAAAGAACTCCTGAACCAAACTGTAGCAACTAATTTGTATTTCGGGCACACTGCCCTTTTTTCTGACAACCACAAAGTAAACTTTTTTTTTGTCAAACCAACTTTTGGGTCACAAACATTGCAGAGTTTGTGAAGTTTTGTACCAAAAACCATCTAAGGTGTGAGGATTAGTTTATTATTTTTTCCTGTATCTTCACCTGACCAGCAGAAGAGACAAACTGCAGCTTTTAAAATTGGTTTGTCATCGACTGAGTGATGAATCGCAGCAGGAATGAGCGATGATCAGGCAGCACAGAGGCTGGAATTAAATGTTGTTTCATTGGGTAATAATCTTTAAGAATGTTTCGGGTGTCATATCTTTCTCCCAGAGATTGTGATAATGAGAAGGAAAAGCAAATGTCATGAATGCATGACATTTATGAAGTGTCACTTGCTTCTGTGTAAGGTGTCCAAAACCTGATTATACTCCTCTAATCACACTAATGATGGACAGAACCTGGACTCTAAGCAGAAGTTGCCAAATCAAGGTTATTGCATTTTTTTCATTTAGATTTAATTCATGTAAATTAGCTGTGAACATTAGCTTCACAGCTAAACATATAAACATTCACATGAATTTGTTTGTAGGTGTGTAAGTGACAGTACAGAGTAGGATTTTTTTTAAATATAAGGCTTTCTGAAAACAGTAAACAGGTACACATCCATAGAGGTTGACATGTATATGTTTATCATTGTAAATAATTATAAAACTATGTACTTTCTAGTGAAATGGAATGTTCACAGTAATGTGCAAGTTGTTTAAAATAGTGTTGGCAAAAATCTTTGTTCAAGGAGAGCAACAATCCACTTTGGTCATGCTACCATTCTAACTAATTGTTAGCTCATAAATTAAACTTTCTCCAAACAAAAGTTGTATCTACAACAGGTAAGATAGTAATTGTTCATAATGTCTGTCTTTTTTTATTACTTTATCCTTGTCTATAAAGATGGCATATTTTAATGTCATCTCCTTTTAAAATTAGTGGTAGAAGAATATAAATAACACATGTAAAAAAATGTACTTCAGAATTTAGTTTTAAAACTGATCGTTGTACTTTTTGGTTTTATGTGTTTGTTTCTTGCTGCTGTTTGTTATTGCCTGTTCAAAGAAAAAGAGATTTTTCATCTAACAACCTGTCATATATTCCACAGCCATTAGAAATTGAAGTCGACCCACCTTAATCCCTCATCATAGCTCTCTTGCAGTAGGTAAACAAAAATATTCTTGATGGAAACCTTCAAGCAGCAATTTGTACAGTTAGATCTGTCTCTGTACCTGCTGATCCTCCATGTATAAAGAGAAATTTGTTTTGCAGTTACAGCTTTTCTATCTCTCTGAATTGGAGTAAGACAAACAACAAATTATACGGCAACAAATAAATAAACTTATGCAAGCAAGAAGACGCTCTCCTTAGGCTTCAAATACACATTATTATGCTGCAGCTGCCAACATCAAGAGGATGAAAATGAATTAAGCACCAGACAATATTTAACTAGCAAATAACTTCAGAGAAAATAAATTTTGGGTCAACAGATAGTAATGAGCCAAACAAATGTGGAGAAAGTGGTAAAAATGAGTCTCAAAGCTCAAACTTTGCAGCTCTAATTTTATAGAACCAGAAATCCTGAAAGAAATGAGCATCACAAGTTGTTTTTTTCCTGCCAGAGTTCTAACTAAAATCATGGAAGGCATTTTGCTCAAACCCTGAAAATAACGTTATGCTCATGTGATTGCATAAAAAGCTGCCTCACTCAGAGTAGGTATAGTGAACGAAACTTAGGCAAATTTAGCTCCATTTCTACTATGAAGAATTAATTAATTTGAGTTACATGCATTTTAGGTTGTATTCTGTATTTTTCCAACAAACAGCCTCATGCTGAAGTTTTAGACTAATACTTCATTCAATGAGTAGCACTTGAGATATGTGTTGTGAACAACTCTCAGCTACAACTACACCAAGTTTTGGCAATACATCCTAAAAATTGACTAGCTGCATCTCAGTTCAGGGGTTGCAGCCCAAGTAGACCTCAGCCCACGAAGGACACACCCTTCAAACATCAGGTAGGTCAACGTTTGTTAAATGAAGCAGTCCAGTCTTTGGATACTGTGTTCGAACATGTAGTCACACATCTTTTCGCAGAAGGTAGAACTTCCCAAATTTCAACATATTTTTTTAAAAACCTTACATGTGATGTAAATACACAAAAGACATTAGTTGTTGTGGGAGACAGTTAAATTAAGATGAGTATCAGAGATAAAAGTTGGGTAAAGTTTAATATTTGACTGTTTGAACCATTGGGGAAATGTTACAGAAGTCTGTGCTGGGAAGGATTTGAGATAATGTTTTTGCCACATTTCCTGTGGGATAATTTTGTTTAGACAGGCAACTTGGGTCAAGATGACTGTGAGTGGAAACAGATGTTGAATAACAAGATAAAGGAAATCGCAGTCTAAATGTAAGAAGATCGACTCACATGGAAATTCAGCTATTGGTTGAGATTTTGCCATACACACTAATGTATTACACTTGTATAAAACCACCCTGAGACAGATGTACGGTTGGGATTTTCGGGGTGTTGTTTCAAGGTAACATTTGTGTTGATAAGTGCGCATTAAAGATCCCCCTGTCAGCCATGAGAATAGAGGAGCCACAAACGTCTATTGTGTTTTTGTCACACTATTCTGATAACAAGCTGCCTGAAATTTCTCCACCACATTATTTGGATTCAGCTCCAGTATCAGTTTTATGGCTTTATAACATTGAAGGAAATCGCGTAATCTTCAGTCGAAGCAGAGACATTCAAAGATCAATATGAACATTTCATTTGCACAGTATGATGTGCATTACCACAGCGCTGGCCCAGTTTTGCTCAGTTTGGCATTTCAAGCGACTGAGCCAATTTGACATTCCCAAGGCCCTTTTATATCACAACTCTTCCAGGTCAAACCCCTCTTCTAGGCCTACAACATCACTCCTTCTAAATACAGCCTGTTCCAAGTTTTACACCCCAGATATTAGCACAGTTTAACCACACCTCATCGAGATATAAGATATATAATTACGCATTTCACTATAAAATCTAATCTGAGCATAGAAATGCTGTAAAGATATTGTGTAATGCAAATAGCTAGTGCAACCTGATTAAATCCCCTTCAGTAGTATTGTGAAACTTATTCTAATGTGGCTCCAGTTGCTATTTAGGTTTTTAATACATTGTATTCTGTTTAATTCTTCTCCTGCTACTTTCACTCTTTTTGTTACGCAGTGGTCTGCTCAAAATGTGTATTGAACTTTTACATAAGACTGTACAATTTGTACAACTAAAGAAATTAAATTAAAGTATGTCCAGTGGTTCATGAGATAATTTAGTGAAAAGCAGAACACAATAACACACACAGACACAAGCCCGTCTCGCTCAGCAGCAGGCAATAATTATATTTAAAGAGTGCAGCTGTGTCACAGTGTTTCTCACACAGTGTTTAGATTCATAAAATGATCAGATGTAACAAAATATTGAAAGGTTCTTGTCAGCTGGTGCGAAGAAGTAACGACACATGTTTTTTCTAATTATGAATAATTTTTAAAAAGGCTTTACGAGCAACAGATGACAGTCACTAACTCTTGGTGTGTGATTCGAGTAGAAACCAGAGAGCCACATGAATCAGCTGCAACTGCAGTGACTCCTCCACCTGCACAGGGAGAGCAGAGTAGAAGAAGAAGAAAAAACAGCTGAAAGAGGTGTTGATAGGAAATAGGAAGGAGTGAGAGATGGACAGAGAGGGAATGTACACAAGAGAGAGAAAGAGAGAGACAAAGAGTCCAGAAAGTGAGAGGGAGAGGACAGGCAGAGGAAAGTGGCAAAGTAAAAGTAATCCCGCGGGAGAAGTAGCTCAGGCAGAAATTCAAGTTGTGCTTGTGGCGCTGCGCTCACACCTTGACCTCAGCTGTGCCTGCCAGACACTGCTCGGGGCTGCTCTAATTCACTTTGGAGCTGACAGATAAAAAGCAAAAGACAAGTTCCAGTGAAAAATCCTACTCATAGCTTCATCTTATTTGTTGTCACTGTGGAGCAGATAAAAACACTGTCGCATCCAGCACTGAAAGAAGATGGACAAAAGTTTCCTCTTGGGGTGTTATTTACTGCAGCGCTGACACATAAAGAAAGGGGGTTTGCTCAAATTGGGATGTTTTCACTCCCACTTTACTTCCATCAGCCACACAGAGGGGACAAAAAGGACTCTTTATCACCAGTAAAATGAGGCAATCATGTAAATCCCTGTACCTGTGTGCACGTGTGTTTGTCTGTTAGTAACATATCCCATAAACCATGTGACAAATTTAGTTGAAACTCTCAAGAAGTTATGATTAGATTTACCGTTACAACAAATAAATCTTTGCGCTCAGCCTGATCAAAATGGCCACCATCGCTAATCAACCTTGGCCAACACTAATAAATCTCAGTAATTCAATCTGTTTTATTGTGTTTGAGCTCAAATGTGCTGAAAGTGATCTTCAACACACTGAATGCTAACAGATTATGTGAGAGCTTGAAAACTTTGGCATAAAAATCTTGCCAAAGGCAGCAGGCAGTTTGCATTGTTTCAAAGAGTTCTACTTTCAGTTATTGTTGTGTGTGTGTGTGTGTGTGTGTGTGTGTGTGTGTGTGTGTGTGTGTGTGTGTGTGTGTGTGTGTGTGTGTGTGCGTAGTTTAGGAATGACTTGTTCATATTCATTGAGCTGCAGCCCAAACGCAGCCGGTCTCTACCTGAGCCGGCAGCAGCAGCAGATGCCTCGTTGTTCACAGAGAATCGGTGAAATAAATCTCCTCTGTAAATAGCTCCAAGACTGTGAGAGACAGATTATTGCTCTGATCAAAAGAGGACTGCCATCCAAGTGAAACAACAGCAGCACAAATACGCTTGTTAGTTTCAGGCCGTTAGGCTCAGTGTAGTTTAGTACAATAGATAAAGGATTTGTATTGGCTCCAAACAAACACACAACGCAAGAGCCTGTTTCACAAAGAAAAAAAAAAAACATGACAACCAGGTAGCCTGTACTTCATGGAAATTTCAAGGACTTTCACTGTTATTTACCAGGTGAGGCTAAGGTGTTGCAGCACTTTCTGACAGGTTGACAAGCCTATTTCTACACCTCTGTTAATAAAAATGAGCCAATAAATGATTTATGTTTAACTCTAACCCACAAGTGCATACCTAAACCTAACCCTGAACTAAACTTAATTCATACCTTAGCCCTGACTGTTGTGTGGACCAGGCAAATGTCCATACGACAAAATGTCCTCATAAGCATAGTATTTGTTAAAATATGTCCACGGACTTTTACAAAGACATGCACACACACACACACACACACACACACACACACACACACACACACACACACACACACACACACACACACACA
>JAVKLF010000042.1:16364445-16379913 GCA_034783495.1 Millerichthys robustus
AAATCCCAACGATCTCCTGGTCGTCAGTAAAACTATCTGGAGTAAAGTGAGCGCTGCAAAGGTGAGTGTTGTTGGTCGTCTCCGTAGTGGCTCCTTTTTACAAAATTGATAGTTTATTCAGGCCTAATCTATGAGGCATAATTGGTTAGCTGCCTAGCAGCAAGCTATCGTTTGCGCTACCTGAAGTCGCTGTGCTGCTGGTTTATATACTGCTGGAGCAGCAGGAGGCGGGGTTATACTGACAGGCCTGTATGACGACAGAAGAGAGCACTTTAGACACATCCCATAAAATTCTGAGACACATTCATTCTAGCCCCACAGTGCAATCATAAATGGTTGGGAGACTTTTTACACATTTGCAACAATATATTTATGACATTTATAATGTGTTAATAAGAAAATTGAAAAATTCGCTTCACACGGTCTTTAAGCAGGTTGATTTTATTATTCCAGGCCAGCCAAGGCCAAGCCAAGATTCAGTTTAACCTGCTGGCTTCCTGAGACAGATAACTTTTACTAATCTTTTTTTTAAATCTATTTTGTGATTGTTCACGTACAGTGTCATTAGATGGCTTTTTGTTGTAAATTAGCACTATATAAATAAAACTGAATTGGAAAAAACACCTACAAAAATGCACAGTGAAACACATCATTTACAGTATTACTGACAGAATTCACCAGCCACTTTATTAATACACCTTGCTAGTACCAGGTTGGACCCCCTTATACCTTCAGAACTGCCTTAATCCTTTGTGGCATAGATTCAACAAGGTACTGAAAACGTTGCTCAGAGAGTTTGGTCCGTATTATCATGATGGCATCACACAGATGCTGCAGATTTGTCAGCTGCACATCCATGATGTGAATCTCATGTTCCACCACATCCCAAAGGTGCTCTATTGGATTGAGATCTGGTGACTGTGAAGGTCATTTGAGTCCAATGAACTCATTGTCATGTTTAAGAAACCAGTCTGAGACGATTCGTGTTTTATTACATGGTGCATTATCCTGCTAGAAGTAACCATCAGAAGATGGGTACAATATCCCCCACACCATTACACCACCACCAGCAGCCTGAACCGTTGGTACAAGGCAGGATGGATCCATGCTTTCATGTTGTTGATGCCAAATTCTGACCCTACGATTCGAATGTGGCAGCAGAAATCAAGACTCATCAGACCTGGCAACGTTTTTCCAATCTTCTATTGTCCGATTTTGGTGAGACTGTGCAAATTGTAGCCTCAGTTTCTTGTTCTTATCTGACAGGAGTGTCACCTGGTGTGGCCTTCTGCTGATGTAGCCCATCCACCTCAGGGTTTAACGTTTTATGAGTTCAGAGATGCTCTTCTGCATGCCATGGTTTTAACGAGTGGTTATTTGAGTTACTGTTGCCTTTTTAACAGCTCAAACCAGTCTGGCCATTCTCCTCTGACCTCTGGCATCAACAAGGAATTTTCACCCACAGAACTGTTGTTAACTGGATATTTTCTTTTTTTTTTTCGGACCATTTTCTGTAAAACCTAGAGATGGTTATGCGTCAAACTCAGTAGTTTTTTTTAAAATAGTGACACAAATCAACAATGGTTTTCTCTGTATTTTGTGTATTCAGATTATGTAACATGTTTCCTAATAGATGTTGTAGAGTACTTTGAATTGTCTAACTTTTGGCCTTTTAATACAAGAGAGAAAACTACGTGTCTTTATTAAATTGTGCGCCACGATTCCATAATTACTGCTTGATGTTCTCTTTGCTTTTTTTAAAGAATTTATTATGATACTCATCAGCAAAAGTGAAACATTTATTATTTCAGCTCACATTTGCTTTTTTATGCACAGGGCAGCCATACTGGATTCAGGGTTTATCACCTCAAAATTAAATTTCTAATTTAGAGTGATGTTCAGGTTTGTCTGATCTGTAATTCAGAAATTTTGACTTCTGAACACAAACAGAACGCAGCATACCTAAGTACTTTGTTGTTGTTATTGAAGACAAACTTTTTTCCTGAGAAAGAAAGTGCTTCAAATTGTTCAATTTTAAGATGTTCAATTTTCACAGAGGGTATATGGATGTAGGTTCTCAGTAGTCCAAAATACAGTGACTCTTCGTGTTCGAAGAGATGGAAATTGGAATTCCTTTTCTGTCTTGTTACCTAATAGAGTAGCTATTTTCTTGTGATGCACATTGATCCTTCATTGTGCATCTTCCCTTGTCTGCTGGCAAAATGCTGATGTTTTGGTCATTACTGGGGATGTTATTGCTTTTCTTTTTGTAGGGTGTAGGATTTGATGGAGGAGTTTTGGCACTGAAAGACTTGCTGTTATTTTCAGTTCAAGTTGTTCTGCCTCTGTTGTTGTTGTCATTCCCTATATCTGATTCAGTTAAAGTGATGTCCACTATCTCTAAATTAAGCTCGTCTGCATCCACATTAGCTGTGCTTGATTAGTTGTTCTTGCTCGATGAAATGTGATAAACAAAAAAAAACCAGAGGTAGCCCTCCGCTGTAATAACAGAATAATCCTGCTCTGCTGTTTGCTTATAATTTTCTATCTAGCCAAAATGTATTTTTGATCTTGTTTTAAGTCTGTTATACTAAACAAGACCAGATTATGTTAGATTATTAATCTTATTAGCCTAAAAAATTTCTATATTTCATGAAGTCTTACCAAGTGCACTTGTTTTATTCCACTGGCAGAATTTTTCACTTAATCTGAGAAAATTCTGACTCAAATTAAGTGAAATAATCTGCTTAGTATATCAGTCTCAAAACAAGATCAAAAATACTTTTTGGATTGTAAGATTTTGTTAGATGGACATTGTTTTGCAGCGCAAAAGCAAAGCCTTTTCACTGAAATGGAGTTCCTTCTGTAACTGTGTTAGGTTAAGTGTTGCAGCTTTTGGCAGATAAAATAAATTCTTTGTGTAAGTGCCTCAATGGTGAAGTTGACCCGTCTTATTCTTTAAGTCACTTGTTTTATGCTTCCAGGTGTATCTGTTCTGCTTTGTATGACCTTTGATAGTTGACCTGGGTCGCATGCTGTTGGGGATGAGCGGGTGTTTTCTGCATCTCAGGCTGAAGTTAAGAAGGTTTTTAAAACCATATACTTTCTTTAAATTTCCTATACTCCCACATTACTCCGGGGTGCTCTTTCCAAAGTGCTGGGCAATGTGTAGGTGTGGAAAAAGAAAGGGAGCTTTTTTATTCAAACACTAAGGATTTACACAAGATATGGCTTTTACGTTCTGCAACTGTTGCCTTTAATGCACCAGATCTATGGAAACAAGTCAGACTGGAAGGGTGTCCAAGCCTGACCGGAGCAAACATGCAACTACTGGTGCATAACTCCATCTGCCAGGTGGCAGCATCCATGACTGCCGGGCTCAATCTTCCAATAAGCAGCAATCAGCACCTCTCTCAGTCCTGTCTGTGGAGTCTCATCATTGTGTCAATGGAGTGTGCTGCTCCCATATGATTACAGGTGTGACCTTAGCCATCGCCACACGTCTCCGCCGGGGGACTTATCGACTTTCCTCGCCCAAACCATAATTGCATGATTCAGCAATGTCCTCAAGTGCAAATGCAGTGAGCTTTGTGGCTGTGAATATTTTTTGTGGTCTCCTGGGAGTGGGACCCGATGGCCGCACAGTGGCTGAAAATAAACATTTGATTAATATCAGACTATGTCCCATTTGACATTGACTCCTCTCCGTTAAAGCAAAAGATATGTTGACTTTTAAACAGTGTTGAGTCAAATGAGGATCAAATTATTCTGACTGAGTTATGGGAGATGGAAAAAAAATGCATGCACAATACCACAGCATGTGAGAATATGATGAAATCCTCTGAAATCTATCATATTATTGCTGGCAAGTTTGTCTGAATGCCAGGAAACATTTGGACATGTTTTCTCTTACTGAAGTCTCGTTAGCTATCAAGTTCTCAAGTTCAATAAGATTTCTCTGTGCTGCACCGGCAATGCGAGCCAAACTCAAAATTGTGCAAAATTTTCAGACCTCTCCAACATTTGAACCGGATACAAGCAAAGCCCGAGGAGTTTATGTTTTGTCCTTGTGTGGCAACCCAACACGTCTCTGCTCAAAACAAAGCTAATCAAACTTGTCATTGCTCAAGGCGGTGCATTCACATAAAGATTTCAGGCTCCAATTTTGATTATTTATCTGCTTAACATACCAATTTTTATGCAAATTTCTAAAACAAATAAATTTATTGCTGGTGTTTGTGCCCCTTTTTCACAAGGGTCAAGTTAGTGAGCAGGAGGTCACGTGCTATTTGACCTTTCATGCAGAGATTTCAGGCACGGTCCACTTAACTGCAATACGTTTTATGAGCATGACAAAAGGTTCGCCAAATGCCACAAGGTTTTCAGTATTCAGTGCTCTCCCGCATGCTGCGTTTTGTCACTGGAAACTGTAATAATTTTAACAGCAGCTATGCAAGCACAGAAGCCTTAAATGTAAAAGTCAATACATATTACAGTCAGGGAAAAACAGATTTGTTGTAACATTGTTAATTGGCAGCCATGCACAAATACATGACCGCTCTTTCAAAGTGAAACATGCTGATATTTTCCTCTGGTATAGGAGGAGTTAAATGCAGGGCAACATGTCCCGTGCTGCTGGTGTCCTGTGGTGATCAAAGCTTCTAACAGACAGGGAGCATCATTCCTCTACGGAGCCAAACAAATTCACCCGCCCCGTCGGTGCATATGCAATCTGTTAAAGACGGTCCGACTTCTCTTAATGCCTTTTATCGAGCATTAAATGAGACAAACAGGGCAAAATGGGTTTTTAAGATGACCTTGATGAATAGTAAGGAAAAACACATTTTTGTAGAGGCTGCACTTCTGAATTCATGAGAAGAACAGAGACATTTGTTTTGTGGCACCATGGGGGGTAGCAGTTCAATAATATTTTGTTCAACAAATATGTACAAGAGTTCTCTGCTCTGAATATAAAAACATTCTCAGCCCAACAATGTCACACTTTTTTCAGCTTTAATTTTTTCCACATTCTTAAAAAAGCAACCTTCTGTTATAAAGTAGTAAAAACAAAACTCCTCAGCAAGACTTTTTGTGAAGCTGTGCATTTCTGAGTTGTCAAACATTTCTTAGGCTTAACATTGCATCCAGGTGCAATTAGAGCCAAACTATATCAGAACCGGGTCAACTATCTCCTCTGGCCGGGAGTTGTTTCTCCTGCATTCTTCCTCTGTCTCTGCCTTCGGGTCCTCGCAGTGGATTCTCTGGGGTTGGGGGGGCAGGTGTCTGGTCTGCTGTGGCTCGGGGGGTCGATGGGTCGTCTGCTGGGCTGGGTCTGACTCTGCTCGCTTGATGTCACTGGGGAGCAGTGGGCCTCGGTGATACTACCTGCCATACCCGATAAAGAAACTTCTGTCCCTTTCTCACACATGTGCATGGATGCACGTCCATGTCCGATCATCATTTAACACGTGTGTATGATCATCTGTCTCATCATGTGTGCATGCTGTATTACTCACAACTTAGGTTTAATCATTTGTGGCTCTTGTTCATCAGTTTCTGCTGATGTAATTAACAATCAGTTTGTTTACACCTTTTGTAGCTTATTAGATTTTGAGTACTTTGTATACTGGCTCAGCTACTGGTTTCTGTTGTTGTTTTTTATCTGTTTAGTTCCCTCCCTCCCTTCTGTCTTTTCCTTTTGTGTACCCCTCAGCCTTTGCTGTCCAGTGATCTCAAACTCAAAATACCAAACTGCAACAAGAGATTCATTTCAAAGCCCTCCTTTTGTAGAGTAAAACTGCAAGGCATCAGTTTAATCTTACTGAATGCATAGGTTAAAAAAAGAGACAAGCTATATTCTGATCAATAATTTTATTATTTTTAGTTAACTGTAAAAACTCCCCAAAACTATGGTTGGACACACTAAGACATGCAGGTTCTTTTATTTAGCTTCTTCATCATTTATGTATTTCCTGAGTCAAACTTACATAACAAATGTGACCCATCACATCAAACAGAGGATTAAGTCAGATTTTCTCAAAATGTCATAAGAATATTTTCAGATTTCTGTCTTTTAAAGCTACATTTAGATACTTAGATCATCCTGATATCATGAGCAGTTCCAGAGATATGGTTTTATTTGGTTTGCCCCCGTGGAAAACTGGCCTGAATCCTAGTTTTTCATATTCTGTTGTGGATTATTTAACATCAATGGAAAGTGGAAACTTCAAATTATATAGGAACAAGAAAAGTAGTAAATATCTAATGCTTTTCTGCTCAAAATCAAGGTATTTGTTGGAACAAAAAGTGCTTCAAAAAGTTCATTAAGTTTATATTTCAGACATTCCATTTAAGGAACGCATTTTACAAAATGCATTAACCACCAGCCAATGCACTATAGCTGCTTATATCTCCATTACTTTGTCACTTAATCCTCAGGTTACTGTGATTGGTCACAAATAGCAACAATTACAATATAAAGATGTCTTTCCTGTTCAGCAGGTGTGCAAATTTCCCACTTTTTGCATCAGAAGTTGTTGACGCTGCAAAATTAAAAATATGACCATATGCCACAAACATGTCAGGCACAAAAATGATAGAGAGAAAATAAAAATGACCCTTTAAGGATCTTCATGACTTAACGAGTGAAGAACAAAAATACTTTCTAAAACTGCATGAATGATGTCTCCAAATGTGTCAGTGAGGAATCGTATTCAGGATAGCTTTCAACAGCAATAAGTTACATTTTGTATTTTTGATCAATGTTCCATCTTACTATTTTTACATCCACATTCTGTGATAATCATCCTGCAGGATAATTAATCCAGTTTCTTACCTAATCTCTGGATGTGAAGCACTGTGTCATGTTTTTATATCTAAATGTAAAACAGCAGACACAAGTAGCTTTAACACACTTTTGACAATTTACTTGCATTGATGTCTGACATATTTGAAACTGAGGATACCTTTTCTGACAGACCTGCCCTTTTTATTGAAAGGAAAAGTATGGCAGATTGTTTTTCTTCCTCAATTTCGTCTTCTGAGACGCAATTTACCACCGGCTCTAAATATTTTAAACTAAATGCATGTCTTTGAGAACCAAATGCTTTTTGGCTCTGGCAGTATTTTACATAAATATGTGTGGGTTTACCTCTGGATCCATGTAGAATGCTTCATTTAAATGTGGGCAAACTGTGTCAGCATGAAGAGAAGGTGTTTGGTTGACTTGGATAGTTAGAGGTGCTAAGACTGCGAGGGACTTGTTAATTAGACAGATGGACAAATTCCAAAACTATGACTGAAAACTACATGCAATTCATTAATAAATTCAAGCCTGAATTGCCTGATTTTAACCAGCTGTTTGAATGTCTAACTAAACCCTGAGGGAACTAAAAATTAGAATTAAACTAAAGTGAAACATGAAGGTAATTTTAATGGTTCACACTTCTTCATTCCTGACTGCTTGATTACTCACCAAAATATGCAGCGTTTAAGAGTAAGCATTTTCATTATATTTTTATTTCAAATGTGCAAATGCATAAACACACAAATTGAGCATGTTACCAGAAGACACATCTGAACAATATAAAGCCATGTTGACTATTCTAGTTTAATTGTATTGATACCATCATCAAGAACTAGCTTGTGGTTATTTTTTTCACTCTACAGATCAGAAATACAGTCAGTAGTGAAGAAATAAATCTATAAAGTTCTCTGTTAGTAAAATATATCATAAACAACCGGATGGATTTTAATTAATCTTTCAGAAAAAAGGAAAATCATAGGATGTACAGGCCAATTAAACATTGCTCAGCTAATTGACTTTTGCCAACACAAACCTGGCTCTAACTCAGCTAATTTGTTTTATATTGAGCTGAAATTTGGTGTGGTAGTAGCTGATGGTCATCCTCAACACATACTTCAAAAGCCAACAGATCATACAAGATCTTGCAATAATGCATAATTGTATGCGTAACATCTCAAGAACAGAATGCAAACAAAGGTTAAAAACAAAAGCAACTGGATCTTTAGTCTGAAGGTAAAGACGTGTTGGAGTTCCAAGCTTTCTACTCCTTCATGAAAGGACTTAAGTGCTTAGATTCACATGCAGATTAGGCTTTAACTACTCACCTCTCACAATGGAGTCATTAGGCTCCTTGTTAGCCTGGCTCACAATAAAGAAATTTTGGTCACATGCATGAAGGTGTGAATTAGAACGAAATTGAGTAGGATTCAAATCAAATACTGTGTTGTACATTTTAGAAAAATGGAAAGCTGAGCAAAGAGAATGAATGGTTCTTGTTTGTCTCTATGTGTCTCTGTGATGGACTTGCAACCTGTCCAGGGTGTACCCCGCCCCTAACACTGTGACTGCTGAATATGGGTGCCGGTAACCCCCGTGACCCTGAAAGGAAGAAGCAGATTAAGATGATGGATGGATACCTGAGCCCCCCATCCTCTGTTTAAAGTTGGGTTTTCTCGTTTGACTTAAACAGCTTCCTTCACCACCACCACCTCCTCCTCAAACCATCTGTCTTCTTTTGCAAGATTTGATCAAAATGACTATAAGGAGGTCCACCTACATTGCTTATACTTTTTAATGCGGTCATGAAAGGTGATGGGTGATTCATTTGTCAGTGGAGGATGATCCCAAATGCAGAATGGACATGAGATAAACCTATTTACTTAACTGGCAAAATAAAGATTTGAAGGGGCTGCAACACTAACAAAATCCCAGGGAGAAACTACAAAGGGGACAGACAGCCCATAATGTGCATGATGTTGAGGTAGTATGGTGGAACAGAAACAGAAAATAAAGGGCAGAGGTGATTAGAAAAGTGGAGGCACCTGGGTTGATTGAAGAGTAGGAACAGGTGTGAGTGTCAGACTGACTAGAAAAACACTGAGGAGGCTGACTGAGGGTAAAACAGAAAGATGACACAGGGAGCAGAGTGAACTTTACAGAAAAACATGAACAGAGATCAAAATAAAATTCTCAAAAGAGAACAGTGTCAAAGAGTAAACTTAAAAAAATCACAGATACATCAAACAAAAAGCAAAAATCATGACAGCATTTCTTTAAGTAATACTAATATAAAGTAAAAATATTAAATATAAAATTTTAAATGTAAAGGCAGAATAAAATGATAAGACATACACTGATTTCTATTAAAGCCCCACAAACAAAATGTAAAAACAACTTTAAACTTTTTCTAACCAATAGTTTGAAGGAGTAGCTAATTATTCATACAGTCAACAACAACTGATAAACAACCTCCAACAAACGTCAACAACTGAAACACAAGATTAACTTGTTCACCGTCTTTGTTGGAAAAACTTGTGTGACTTAAAGTTAGACTTAAGTATTTAATTTCACATCACAGATTATTACAACCTCTACAGACCTGGGTCAAGTACTCAGGACTTCAGTCTCTGGCAACGGGCCAAGTTCATCCACAATCCAGCAGCTTTTAACTCTCTTCAGAACCAAGTCACGTCTCCTGAAAATGACATCATCTATAGAGGGGACATGACCTTGCCTATTTGTTTGCGAACAAGGAAGTCCTACATGCTCAGATTGTAATAGTGTTGTATCAGTGTGAGGAAAATAACTAGATAGTCTCTAAGAACTTGATGTTCTCACAAAGACTTAATCACAGTGTAAAAACTGATCGCAACGTGATTATAAAAACATTCTACACATGCCAAGTAGAAATACATGTGAAATCAATAAATATCTTACACTATGCTACTCATTTTTTTCAGTCAAGTTAACTTCGGTAGGGAACAGAAAAGTAAGCTTTTTTTTTCCTTTTGCTGTATTAAAGGACGCAGAGAGAAGTCTTTCGCAAAATTTCCAGAATTTCTGATGCAAATGAGGGTAAACCAACAACATATAGTCCATTTAACAAAAAAAATTATTTGGACTAGCTTTTAGCTTGTTAATCTGGTAAGAATAGCGGCAAACGAGGTTACTTCAAAAGCTATCTGCAGCAGGTAAGATACTGATTGTTCCTAATCTTTCTTTAGAATCCTGCTTGAGTGCAAGTCTCGATCATTTTGAGGGGAAACACAAAATGCACAAAAAAACTGAATCCAGTATGATAATCTATAAGATCCTGTTGTATATATGAAAATGTAAACCAAAAGAATGTTGTTCATGACAGTTTTTGTTAACGTGTAATATGAACAAACAGCTTTCCTTTACTTGCCAAAAGAGTTTCAGGAAAAAAAAAGAAATAAATACTCAGCACTCATGCAGAAGAAAACCTGCCCTGACCATTTTATTACTCCTTTCTCAACAACAAACTTAAAGAAGCAATAAGTGAAAAATCACTACTAGATGGGCTGTTGAGCACTAGACAAAAACAGATGTGTGGCAGCTGCTCACATGAATGAACACAGAGAGACAGTGTGTGACCTCATACTGTATTCCATCTAAAAAGATAACTTTGGTTCTTCACATCACTATTTCTTAGTTTTTTCTATATAAAATAATGAATTATTGCTTATTGATCCTTTAATAAAAATGAACACTTTAAAGTAAAGTGTAAAGAAGGAAAAAGTTCTCATTCAGTCAAGTTTTCAGCAACATTTTTGAATTGAGAATTAGGGGAAACGGAGTTTGAAATAAAGTTTCCTGATCTGTTTAAGTAAAATTTCATCTTTTAAAAAGAAGAGTGTACGTACTTGCCTTTATTGTAAATCATTTCTAACAAATCAAATCTTCCTCCCATGACTGGTCAGCTACTTCAGCACACTGATATTTGGTTTGACAGATTCAGGATTTCCTCCCTTTAGATCTCTGTTTAATTTTCTGAAAGTTTAGCTTCAGGTTGTCACTTGGAGACAACACTACACTACGCATTCTTGTTTTATGTCTCCAAATTGATAAATGGAAAAGAAGCTGACACACTTTCTGTGCCGGAAAAAAAAGGTTTGCTTCAAATCTGGTTAGATAAGATGTGGCTGTAGAGACATTCAGCCCACAAATGGAACAAAAAGACACAGAAAATGAGATCTTCCTGACATTGACAAGTAGAAAGTCATTTGATTAACTCTTTTAGCTCAAAAGTCCGACTCAGGGAGAGGAGCAGAACCGTTTCCCAGAGACACTGAGCAAATAGGAAGACATTAGGCACAGACTGATGCCCCAAATCGTAACAGTTTCAGCTTTACAGATGATTAGATTATTTTCATCCATCTATCATGGAGCTGTGATGGATGGGTGGAAGAATAGATGAGAATATGCCCAAATGATTTACCCTGAACATAAAACTTCCTAACACTGTAGCTCTGACATCATAAGTAATAATGATCATAGAGCTGGTGGTAAATATTAATGATCGTCTAAAACTTTTTCTTCAGCATAAAAAAACAGTCCTTTTATAATATATCATACAAGTTTTGAAGAAATAATGAATGAAAAATGAATACTGGAGTGGTGTGATGTCAACGTACCACAGGCTTAGACCACACAAAGAAACATAAGTAGATAAAGAGGACAGAAATATCAGCTCTATGCTAACTTTCAAATTAAAACGTTGAATTAAATAATCGTTTCTTTTTCCTATTTTGTTTTCTTTTTTTGCTTACTTTTGGTTTTCATGATAATATTGTTATAAGTAGTTATTGCTAAATTACAAGCGAGGTATGGTTCTAAATACGTCAAGTTTTGGAACAGTTAATATTTTACCTGTAGTAGATAGTTCTTTGAATTATCTCAGTTTGGAAAAATTGTTTAATTCTGACTGAACTGAAAAGCCAAAAAATGCTCAAATAAACCAGAGCAGCTATCTTAAAACAAATATTTTAATGAAGTTCATGTGAGCTCTATTTTCTAATAGTTTATATTGTTGTCAATTTGTTTTTTCCACAAATGTTTAGATTGAGGTCATTTGCAAGCACAAAAAGTAAATGAAATATATCTAATAAATGCAGTTTGTTTATGTAGCGTCAGTTCATAACAAAAGTCATCTGAGGGTACTTTACAAATACATTTTTAAAAATGTACAGTTTTCAATTAGATTCAGATTGAAATCCATCTATTTTTTTAGCCACTTTTCTTCCCCAGATTACAGTGAGATGGTGTTTATCTTCATCAGTCACTGAGGGAGAGGAGGGGACAACCTGGACAGGTCTACTTTCCTGGATCCATCACGGGGTCCAGATTCAGATTCATTTACAGAAAAAATAATTATAGCCCATAATCATACTGTAGTTTACAAAATGCCAATAAATAAACAGGATTTATGTCAGAAGACCAGCAGATTGACTTGAATCTTCACTTTGTTGCTATCCCCCTATCCCAAGCATCTAACTGCACTTGAGGACTTCTAAAAGGAAGATTATAACATTTCTGTGAGAATAACAATAAAATGCTAAACTGTCTGCGGTCTAATGGGTTACAAAACAAAATTTGCATGAACCAATGTAATATAGTTGAGGTTGGAGTTGTTTTAAGACAGCAGCAGTTTACTTTGGTCTTGGCTCTGCATGGACTTGCTATTAGTTTGTGAATCTGGTTAGATGTAGGACGGATGTTTATAAGGAGCTGGCTGTTGCGATCCAGCTGCTTGTTTATATGTCACCGGTGATCTGAGTTATTGACACCAGCACTTTTCAAAACAGGTCTCAGAGTGGAAGTTTTTGCGAACGCCTCCCTCTGACGTGTGAAGTGCTCCGCAGGTGTCTTAGCACTCATGTGAACACAGGCCACTACAGACAGGTTTCTTCTAAACCACCAACAATTACTATAAATTACAGACAGCAAAACGATTTTGTACTTTTTTATAGATTTTATACATCCTTTGCGTCATAGGAGCAAAACCAACGACATCCTGGGTCTGAAGGATCCTCAGTTTATTCACTAGTTTGGGTGAGTGCATGAGAGACCGCCAGATAAAAACAGAAATTTGTTTTTCCCCCTCCATTTATTTGCACATTTTCACCAAATCCAACACACCCCTTAACTTCCAACACCCTCAGCACATTATGACCTTTTGGGTCAAAATACTACATTTTAAAGCAACAGTACAACAATTTAACATATCCCACCTGGCAACCCTGCCTCGTACATTACAGCGGCTGCATGTAAACGTTTTTGGGGTTTTTTATTGCCCCAATAAACATTGGAAAAAAACAAAATTTCCAGAGACTGGTCTTGTGTAAACAGGGCCTGAGGTCATTCAAACAGCATTAATCATTCAAAGCCTCTCCACATGACCTCGCTTCAAAATCTCAAACTGCTGTAATACAGTAAGTCTGTTGTTAAAGTGAAGGTCTAACTTTAAAGAAATAAGGATCACAAATCCCTTTTCATGCCAGAGTTTCAGATCATTTTATGGTGTGAAATGACAAAGTAGCTGCCGTTTTGGTCAAACCTTGAAAATTAAAAATGTGTGATCTCACACAATATTGCAAGGTGTGTTTAGAGATGATTATCAGGTTGCTACAAACGCATCAAATTTAATCTCAATATCTGCAAAAGTTGTGGATGTATAACCATGGTTTTGTTGGCTAGAGTTCCTTTGGTGTGACGACTATTTTTCATGAGATTAGTCTAAAATTTACTCAGTTGTAGATCAATCAATAGTTTTTTAAAGTTTCATGAGAATCTGTCCAGTAGTTTGTGGGCTATTTTGTTGACAAACAAAAAGGCAAAAACATCTCATCTCACCTTTCAACATCAAGTAATAATAAGTAATTGTTTGGAAGCTTGTTTCTTTTTCTACCATTTTAAACGTAATTGTATGAAAATTGTTCTTATCATGTTCTAAACCTTAGTCTAATTATTCTGAATTAGAGCATCTGGGGAACGTTATAAAAAAAAACAAGGTGATGATTTGTAATAATGGTTTTAAGATTTTGTTCAGCTGGTTTTTATCAACAAAACATGAGCAGAGACAGAGGAGCCATTTGTCTCACAGAGCTTCAGAGGGCATTAAAGTCTAATGAAGGCAGCAGGTAGAAAATCTGTCCAAATTCACCTGGAACGAGAACTTCATCAGTCCTTTTACTTCTCAGCCCTGTTATCATTTACTGAGATACACTTTCATCCTTGGATTATACTTGTGTTGAGAGAGACACTTAAAAAATGTTAGAGAAGGTTTGACTTTGCAGGATGAACCTTGCACATTATGAAAGATTCATGAAGAAAAAGAACAGAGATAATTTTAAAAGAAGCTGCACCCACTCCTTATAAATTATTATTATTATTATTATTATTTTATTTTATTTTTTCTGTAAAACACTTCACCAGACAAACATACCATAATGGGCTGATATTTCCTCTCTAGGATTGATAGTCATTAATGGCTTGATTTGTAAAACAGCCTTTTTTTCTTTCTTTGTATTTTATTTCCCCTCCCACAGTCAGACAATCTGCTCAGTTCAATAAACCTGCACTGAAACTTTAAGTATATCTCTATTATCTTGACGATCCCGTTTCCCTGCGGAGCCATTACAGTCGTTGGCCTTATCTTATCTTTAAACAAAAGAAACTTAGCCGAGCTGCCGTTGTCCTCATATTCAGCCCGAGAGGAGGAAGCTCTGTGGAAGCTGTGTGTAGAGGTGACTTCAGCCACCGGAGACTGAGCTGGTGTCAGTAAGCCTGAAGCACCTGGCTCATCTGGCTCTCCACAGCTCCAGTGAAGTGGTGTCATTCAGTGCAGCAGTTTGAGACGGAGTCATAATGGGCAGAAAGGATTACAGGGGAACACAGGGCTTAGCCACGTCACTCAGTGGGCACAAAGAAATGGATCCACCTTCCAGGGAGGAATGTTAGTTAGAGAGAGGAGTAAAAGAAGCCATTTTGTGAAGAGACACCACCTGTCGTTAAACAAGGGTGGAGGCCTGCGGGTCCAAATGTTCCCCTATTACAACGCTGTGATTGTTAGTATGACTCAGCCATCTGTGAACAATAGGCAGTAATCAGGGTTATCAGTCATTAGGTTGATGGACCTTTTTTGCATGTGACTAACCAGTTTTGTCACCATTAAACTTGTTGATCTGAAAAAGTCTCTCGGAGAGGAGACAAAACATCTGAACAAAGAGCAACTTATTCAGGTTTTTCTACCTGTGTTATTAAGATGCATTGGGATATTTTAATCAAACCTTGTCAAATACGTTATGCACAATCTCATGCAATACTGTGACATTTCATGAGATGTTTTAGTGCTCAGAGATTATCACGAGGATCACCCTCACCTACTACCACAACAAATTTTAGTTCAATACCTGTAAAAGTAAGAGTTAAAGCCATTTTTGTATTGGCTAATGTTGATTAGCTGTTGAGGCCATTTTATATTGTGACTGTGATGGGTTTGCGATCTGTCCAGGGTGTACCCCGCCCCTCACTCTGGAAAAGCGCCTAGAAGGCGCTTTTCCACCAACAAGAACGGCTCCACACCGCACCACACTACACGGCACCACACCGGCCCTGGTGGTTTTCCACAGCTACTTAGGCCC
>JAVKLF010000042.1:16396594-16406957 GCA_034783495.1 Millerichthys robustus
AGATTGTGTTTTTTCAACATGGCTTTTAGCATTTTTGTACATATCAAATTTATGTCATATTTGCACTGAGATGGACTTTTAGCCTAGCAAAGTCAACTTTTGATCTTAGACGGGGGAAGGTGTCTTTAATCTTGATGCAACTGTGTTCAGTGTGTCGTGTCCCGGGGGCTCCTGGTGAGATCAGAGCAACAGAGGAGTCAGTATCATCAGGACAGAGCTAGAGCTCACTGATTCCTGTCTCATATCAATACTCCACACTACAAGGCCTCAGCTGTGTCTGTGCGCCCCTCTCACGCTATCCATCTGCTCCTGGGACTGCCAGGCCAATCCGGTCATGCACCTTGCTCCCTCTAACGCTTTCCAAGTCACATTCTCCTTCAATCATTGGAGCTGAGCCTGGAATAAAGATGACTCTGGACTCTGAGTTGTTTGTCAGAAAAAAATACATTTGAAGTCTTTTTGTGCTCAGAAGCTCATAAAAACTGCATTCAGAGTTTCACCACTGTGTAATCGTATTTACGCATCATGTGGTGCAGATGAAATGACTCTATAAGAGAAACAACCACTGACAACAGCAAGAATGTCCTCAAGGACCCCTACACTCCAACAATGTAAAAAAAATTCTTCTTTTTTTGTTGAAGTCACAAAAATTCAAGGTACCTTCAATGGGCCATTGTACAGGGAAGCACTGAGCTGTGCAGCACTGTGGTCATGGCTGTATCAGGTTATCACTGGAGATTTTGGGCTACTGTTGACTCAGCACAAAAGAAAAAGGGTTAGTACAAGAGGATTACACTGCAGACACACTGCAGTCTGAGGTGTCGGCATGCAGAAGAAGAAAATACAGTTTTAAACTCAATCTCAGATCACAGTTAGGTTTTCTCATTAAGGGCATCAATGCATAAACACTAAAGCACCTATTTTATTATTCTGATCATAATCTTTGTCCAATTTCAGTCCCTGCAGCTTTGAAAAGAAAACAAATCGAAACTACACATCAAAACATGCGATACAGAAAAGTTGTGAGGCTTGATATTAGTATTTGAGTTTACTTGATGTCACATGTTAACGTTTGAACAGTCTAAACTTTAAAATATTTTGCTCTCTTTAGCTCACTCACAACCTTTCCAAGTACATATATCAGTCACTGTATGACATCCTCACTAAAAAGCAGTTTTAGCTTCTGTTTGTGCCAGAACACGGCAAGCTGCAGCACTGGCAGATGTTGACAGTTCACCACCAAAATTTAATCAGTTGTTCTCTGTGACGACTCCAACATGCTCTAAAAATTTCAGAAAAATCCATTCATAACATTTTGAGTAATGTTGTGCACAGACACATGGGTGAACAAACAAACAAATCAGTGCTATCAAAAATAGAACCTCTTTGGTGGAGGTAATTATACATCAGAACATGGACATTTGCGTCTTCTGTCTCTCAGCGTATGTTCTACTGCTGTAGGACTTGTTTTTTCTCAATTATCCCCTGGAGTATAGAAAGAGCACACCTGAGCTTCTGTGTGACTAGCAGTCTTTTGCCACTTATAGTTTAAATGTTTTTAAGCTACAACTTTTTGTTTTTACAGAGTAAATGTTTGTTTGAGGCTTACTTTTTCATCAAATTTGTTCTGCCTGTCTTTATAGTTGCTGTCAGAGTGACAGACACAGGTGTGTTGTTACCATGGTACCCACACGAGTAGCTGTAACATTTCTTTTCATCTTGGTTCTCATTACATTTGTAAAACTGGAGACATTTGCTTTTAGCTTGTATTAGTTGATGTTGAAATTTTAAGCAGTAGTCACATTGGCACCCTTCAAACTTTCTCCAGACATTTTCTCGTTTGAATATATGAAATTATAATTGGTGGCGGTTTATGCACGATGCTGTTGTGCTTTGCAGTGACACCACGAAAGGTTGTTGAAAAAACTAAACAAAATACAAATTCAGCTCTCCTTTCCACCCTCTCACCTCTTCGTTTTTCCTCTTACAAATCAAATTATTCATACAGCTGTAGTTCAAATGTTTGACAGGCCTGATGAGCACCATCCTGTTTCAGCCTTTTATTCAAATTTTCAATCCCCTCCTCTGAAGCCAAAGCATGATTCAAGAACATACTTTTCTTTGTTATTTAAATGACCTTCTCTGTCATTAGTACGTGGAGACATGATTCACGTTTTAAGCACTCACCTCTGCTCATTAAGCTCACTCATTTGGTAATTACTCACCAGCGGCACTTGTTCTGATCGTGACAAATGCTAAGGACGGATACCGCTGTGTAATCATTTTCAAGTTATCTCTACATGGCTACATATCTGTGCTCTGTGATAATTGAGCTTGCATTATGTGACTCGGTTTAAGCGCTGTGTCACCCTTTAAGGGTTTATACAGTTAACATTCAACCTTACGAGTGCCTTAAAAACAATCTTTGTTTTCCTAATATTCAAAAGTATGAAACTTTGTATCTTGGCAAAAGAAATAAAAAAACACCCTCAAAGGCAAAGCAAAGGCAACCAAAAGCAAATCAACAACTTGAACTGGCACCTTTGCTTTATTTAAAACTGAGAAACTGTACTTTAAGAATAACTTTAAGGTCCTCTGTGTGGCTCAATCTTTCCTCCTGGGACAAGGTGGGAGATTTATTGCTTGATAACGAAAATTGCTGAGTCCAGGAGCGAAATGCATAAAAATGTGCAGACTCTATAAAGCTGCAAAAATTGAGCAAAGGCATTTTATTTCACTAAATTTACAAAAAGAGAAGTTAGAGACATGCTTTGTCAGTCTGATTAATGTATGCACATTCATGAGCTGATTTGCCACTCCAATGTTGAGCCAGGAATTAATGTACACATTTACTGAATTCATTACTTTAATCTAAAAATGCTTTTTGCATTATAAGGCAGTAAACAAAACGATAAAAGCAACAAGAAGTAGGAGCCCCATTTTAAGCCACTTATTGGATAACTGCAGACAAATTGTGTCATCTTGTGGTCAACTCTGGAGTCAGAACAAAACAAAAACACCTGGAAAAAACGATCATAAATTCTGTTCTTACTCAGTAAAGATACTAAAAGACCATCTGCTAGTCGGCCATTATTCTTTGACAGATTAAATTCATTACCACTCAAGACAGTAAGAAGTTTGATCATATTTTGAAACAAACTGTGAAACTGTGAAAAGGCTAATTCAGAGCTTTTCTATGGAAAGGTTATGAATAGATATATCTTACTTGCTTCAGATGGCTAAAGAAATGAAGACACTTTGGATAAATTGAATTAAAATCTCAACAAACTGATGAGTAAACAGCTAGTTTCAATTAGTACAATCCTGCAAACCTGAAACATTTCAAAAGAACATCTAAACTTGTTATGGTTATTCATGCTAATAAAACTTTATAAAGCTTTGCCTGTGCAAATTCTCAGTTATCCAGGTCATCGCAACAGCAAACAGGCTTAAATCGGAGGCAGTCGGACTAAGATCAATTCTTGTTTGAAAACAATAATTGAGCTAAGTCCGGTTGTCTCAGATTTAAGCCTGTTTGCTGTTTATGAAGCTTTGCATTTGTAGTCAGGTCAAATACACAGTGACTCCAGCAAAACTATAATGAAGGGGTGTTCCAATACCAATTTTTTCCAAATTGAGTACGAATACTTCAGTTTGGGTACTAACTGATACCAAAGTACTGAGTTATTTTAAGATGGAACCAGTTTTAGCCTCATTCATACTGACAATATCATCTTGTAACTTTAAAATAAGTTTGTGTTTGTGCTGACCTGAGCAGATCTTTATTTTTCTAATAATATTTTCCATTGCGCCGTTAAAGAACATTGGAAACAAATCTTTGTTCCATAACCACTAAATCTTTTCTAATTCTCAGTAATATTAGCTCAGACACCGTGTCGTTAACCCTCTGGTGTTTGCACAGTTACAGCTGTGTTAGCTGTGATCTGTCTGTTTCCATTACTAACTCTTCTCTAAAACAGGGCCGGTTTGTGTAGCACAACCAGATTTAATTTGGTGATATATAAATCTTCTCTCTACAACCCCTTTTTTTAACTAAGCTGAGTTTGACAAAGAGCAAGGTGCAATCAGCTTCAGGCACAAAATGAAGATTAATTACCAACATGGACATCTGTGCTCATTACACTTAATCTGACAATGTGCTAATAGTGCACTGATGTGTTTGAATAATATTCTTGATAAGTTCTCCCCCTCGCTCCCGCCTTGCTTCTGACAGATATGTGGGAGTGCAGGTGGAGGAGGGTCATTGTACTCGGTTTAATGAAAGGATTTGCATTAACGTCCTTTGGCTGAAGCATTACCTTGTGATTTTTCGCTCCTCGGGGTCATCAATGAGGCTGGTAATTTGCTTTTTGTCTGTGGTTTATCAGAGACGCACACGCTCGTTTGCTTGACTGAAACTCTGCTGGTGGCATCGACTGTGCGCCGCGTTTTAATGCATCGCTGGGAATGTGCAGAAAACAATGTTTTACAGTTAGGTATTTTCTGATTGTCTGCCAGTGAAAGGTAATTTTAGATGTCCCCTCTACACCTGATGATTAGTGAGGCTCAGACGCAATGACTAAAGTTGTTTTGGAAATGTATTTCCCCAATGGCTGAGGAATTTCCCTCATTTAGTGTACGATAATGGCCGCTGTCTTTGGACTTTACAGCTCCTCTTTAGCAGACGAGGCCAATGTTTATCACCGCTAGCCTCGTATTTCTGAGTTATCACCATACTGCTCTATTTTTATGCTTCTAGTAAAAGTTAAAATGGAATAATATCTGGTTGTTGAGGAGGGCAGTTGTGGGTGGGAACTTCTCATCAAGCTTTCATTTGGGATTAGTAGTAATCATAATGTATGTATTGACCCTAATCTAACAGTGTAGAATAAAATACAAAAATCTAGTGTCGCTTCAAATTTGGTCCCTAAATTTAACAGAGGTGATAAAAAAAGACATGACACTGAATCCTGGAGTCTTTATTTGAGAAGTCCCTGACGCAAAGGTTAATTGCTTTCCATTGACAATACTTAGAATATTATTGACAGCTCCGATATGCAAAGTTCAATGACTGTAGATCTTTACTTTTGGTTCCACAGCTCTGCCTCCAGGCGCATTAAGTGTATGAATCAGATTTTTGAGCAGCCATGGGAAACAAAAATAATGAACCGACTGCAGCATCAATTAGTGACGAGCGCGAGGTACCCTCAGATAATGCTCAGCACGCATGCTGAAGAGAAGATTGAGCTAACAAATTCGAGCTTCACCATTTGGGAGTGCGCTCCAGTGTGTGTATGTGTGTGTGTTTGTGTCCATGACTGCAAATGAAACTGTAAAATGAATTCTCAAAAGAGTTACAACTGAGTGAATTCTGACTGAAAGGAAGGAATCTCAAAGCAGAGCTGAAAGTCATATTTTTCTTCTGGGAAATGGGCTAGTAACTTGATGGATCCCCCCACCCCCCAACATACACACACACACACACACTTGTGAATGACGCCCAAAGAAAACTTCCCCTGGGAGCGAACAGCCACTGTCATTGTGGCGTCAAAGGTAAGAAGCGTGTGATTAAATTCATAGTGTGTTTGTAAGGTTATGATGACAAGGATGTTAAAGAAAAATACATTTAAAAATATTCCTCTGCTGACCCTCCAGGAGGCTCCAAGGTGTCCTACAAGGATTTGAAGACGCTCATGTAGAGCTAAACAATAATTTTTGTTTCAGAGAGTCACTCTTCTGTATGTTAAACATCCATTTTGATGTGATGATGAGAGTAAACTGAATAAAATGATTTCCAGTTAAACTTCAGATATTTCAAAGTGGGATTTTGTGTCTTGGTATTGAAGAATTAACGTGTTACTTTTTAAAATTAGTACAGTGTGCAATGCCATTTTGCAACTCTAATCACAAAAATGTCAGCATGGTTTATGTAAATGCCATTTTATAAACCTGGACATCTGGGCTATTCAACTGGTGTCCACATCTGGTCCACGAGTGACTTCAATCTAGACCATCAATGAGTTCTTTTAAGAAAATACAAAACAATATTTTTTTTTAACTTCATTTAGTATAAAAAAAAAGATTTTAAAGCAACATATTTATTTATGATTCAATGCAACAAAATAAACTACATTAAAAGGTAAATGATAATAATGTTTTTATTTTACATAATGCAGTGTTTTCCCTACGATTATCGAGTAACACCCCTCAATGTCCGAACCCTGAGCTTTTGGCTTTAAGTAACTGTGCCCCCCTGAGCAATTAAGCTGAATTGCCCTCGCCATTGTTGCATCACACTGTTATTTTAAATATTTTTTGGGATTATTTGCATCAAATAACAGAAGCAGCAGCAGCTAGCTGTAGCTTTCTCAGTTAGAATGTTATATAAATATCTCATGAACCACTGAATGAATTTTAATGAAACTCTCAGGAAAGTAATTATACTTTCAATATTAGCTAGCTGCTAGCCTAAATAGTGACAGTTTTGAAGTGACTTTTTTCATAGAAAGACCTACCTCAAAATTTTATTAGCAGTTTTAGCAAAAAATAATAATTTGTACCTAGCTGTCATACATATTACACATTTATTCTAGCAGAAATGTTAGAAAAATTCTGCTAAATATACTCCAGACTGCAGTGTGAGTGATACAGCTAGCTGCTTCTACTAACTGCATTTGTAATCTACCACCAAATTTGTAAAACCAATCAAAACTTTATTTTTATAGCACTTTACACACCAGAAGGTAACTAAAGTGCTGCACAGCAGAATAAAAATGCAATAAAATACAATCATCTAAAAAAATACAAGGCAGACCTCACAGAAAGAGGGAGATTGTTCCTGAGTGTAGGAGCTACAGCTGAGAAGGCTCACAAGTCGAGTCCTAGGAACTGCCAAGAGCATTTGTGATTTTCCAGGCTCAACAAGGATGAAAGCTGTGTTCGGGCTCGGAAGGATAAAGGGATGCAAGACCATTAAAAATCCATGAGTAAAATTTTAAGAACTAGTCTAAAAGAAACAAGCAGCCAGTGAAGGGAATGCAGTCAGGGGTAATGTGCTCATACTGTCATCTTGTTTTGGACCAGCTGAAGAGGGTGGAGGAAGGACTGGGTAATTCCACCATAAAGAGAGTTGCAGTAATCCAGTCTAGAGAAGATAAGAGCACGAATGGCCCTGTCAAGGATATCATGGGGAAGATAAAACTTGACCTTGCTTAAATGATAAAAATTAGACTGGACAACCGCACTGACCTGTCTGTCAAATTTAAAGTTGTCTAAAGTAACACCAAGATTCCTATTAAAGTAACAATCTGACTCCAAGAAGCCCACAGCGCTGTTGAATCCTAGCGGAAAGTCAGTTTTGCTAAAAATAATGACCTCTGTTTTGTTTTCATTTAAACACAGATCGTTTAGCTTGTTTTGACATACTTTAAACAATTCCACTATTTCCAACAGATTCTCATTGAGCTCCAACAGATCTTAAAGGTAAATAAATCTGGATGTCTTCTGCAAAAAAATAAAATGACAAATTGTATTTCTTAAAAATGGACCCTAATGGAAGCAAGTCAAAAAGATAATAAAATGGGGCCTAGTATGGAGACTTGGGGTACTTCACATTTAAGAGGAGCCTCTGTGGAAGAAAATTCCTATCAGAGCAGTACATTTCACAAAAACAGACCATTCTAACCATGATAATAAAATTGCCTGATCCACTGTGTCAAAAGCAGCAGTGAGATCAAGAATTAAAATGGCAAAAGCACCAGAATCAACAGTTAAAAGCAAGTAATTGCACACCCCGAGAAGAGCTGTTTCAGTGCTGTGACATGTCGGTCCGTGATATGAACGTTTAAAACAGCATTTGAATGACCTATTGTAATTTATTTAACATTGGAATCAATTTAATACAAACCACTTTGTTCGCTTCTCCTCTCAGACTAGTTGTTTACTCATCAATCTGGTCAGAAATAAACTCTGTTTCTCCAAACTAAGGTTGTTTAAAGCTCCATCTACAACAGGTAAAGTAATAAGTGTTCATAATCTTATCACAGAACCCCACTTTACAATACTATATGTGAACAACTATCTGTCAGGGTTCCTGTGTGCGTGTGTGAGTGCGAGTAATGCATCTTTTCCAGTGAGGATCTTGGTGAAGAACCTGGGCAGCCTACACAGGTGGAGCTCATCAACCTCATCAGAAAATTGGGGATAAAGGAGCAGCAGAGCCTTTATTCAATGCTGGATGATTAACATCTACTGGGTTGTCACCGGATTTTCCAAGAAGGATCAGTTCAACGGTTTTTACTTCTTGTGGATCCTACCTTCAAGTTGCCTGCCTGCCTCATCAGACCTCTGGCTCTCTGTCACCACCTTCCTCTCACACGTCTCTGGAATCACCATCAACCATTCTCCACACAGGACCCTGGGCACCATTGTCCTACGCTTCACCAGAACCATTCTAAAGCTTTGTTGATTCTGCATGTGGGTCAGAAGGTTCAACCCGAACATGGCACTATCACTCTAAGTCTGTTTGGAATGCCTTCAATTTAAAATAGGAACATGTTTCCCCTTTTGTTTCTGGAGATAAAAAAACTGAATAAAGCATTCATAAGTTTTTAAACCTTAAGCCATTTGAATATAAAATGTTGAACAGTTTCTATTTGGGATTTTCTCTTTTTTTAATGTGATGTCAAACTGCTTCTCTGGCTCAAGTAAAATCGGACTTAAAACAATATAGATGTAGTAAACCATCTTTAAAAAATAAATAGAGAACCCCACCCACCACCACCACCTTTTTTCCAATCTCAGTCCCTTTTAGAATACCTCTCTCGGCACTATAAACCTTTTCTTTGATGGGACAATCACAATCGTTTTATCTCACTGTGCTGCAGCAATTGCACTTCTACCAGCAAAAGTTATTTTCTCCCTCTGGCCTAAACTTCTGTTCAATACAGTATCAATTTAACTAACCCTCATTCTCCTTTGTGGGCTCTCATATCCCTCTGCAGATGAAGAGAAGGTGGCTGCAGCCGCATGGTTGGTTTTATGGCTCTCAAGTTGAAGATTAATCAGCAAGTTTCAGATCCTCTGCAGCAACGAGAGGACGCCCAACGTGAAGAAACACTGACTCAGAAGGTTCAGTTAATGGATAGGAAGACGTGACGAGGCAAAAAAGTGGGAGAGCAACCTGTTGTTCACTTGGAGCCAACTGACAGGAAACAGACTACTAAGTGACGCGGTGGGTGTGTGGTGGGTGTGAGGACGAGCTTGACCCTTTTATCAGGGAACAGCACCGAGCTGCCGAGTCCGCACCGCCACGGCACAAATCACCCCAGCCTCCTGGCAGTGAAAGAACAGAATCCAGCACTGGCTTGAATTCACTCAGCCGGCCCAATGACAGCCTGGTGGAGAGGAAATAACTGCTTTCAGATCAGTATCGCTCATATCAGTCGATAAACACAACAGGTTTTTACCTATGCCATCAAATTTTCTATAGCACAGAAAGGAGAAAGAGGGAAAAAAGAGCTTTCAGCTGGCTGGCTCAAGATGAGTTTTTCTCGTTGACTGTTGGCAAGCAGCTAACCTGAAGAAAAACAAATCATAACCCACCACAGTGCCAGATGACAGCTGAATCTCTCAGCCAGGTGTCAGATTACATGAGCGTGTCAGGGTGGTAAAGAGACACAAACAAGCAACACAGGCTGACAGGAGTGTTTGAACGTGAGCAAAGAGAGAGTAGGTGTGTTGATCCTTTGATGCTGACCATCGTCGATAAACAGTCTCCGCACAAACGACTCCAGGTTCAGAACAATTATTCAGACAGAATTGTGTTTAGGACAGAAAGCAGCTTAGTCTGACTCAGCACTTCATTTATCTTACAGGCCATTAACTCAGTTTCTTATACTGTCACAGCAATTATATTCATGTCAGGGAAAATAAAACTTTCTCTTGAAATAGAAACATTTTCTGTCAAAAACAACTATTCTAACTGGGTGGAGGAGAACTCGCCAGTCAAGTTTCACACAAAATTTTGTAATTTGTCTCAAAATAAGGTATATAAATATTTTTTACCCGTCACATTTCAGTTAACAAGCTGCTTAGTTTAATTTTGTAACTTTAACTTATCTTACTGCTTTGAGTCATCTCCAAAGTAAAAAAAAGTGGTCTACTACCAGATGATTTTCACCAAATGATAATCTTCCTCAGTAAATCTGTGCAATAAAGTAATAATTCAGATCTTTAAAAAACTGAGGTTCTGTGGTTCCTCCAACTCCCACCCTGAAGGGGTTCGGCTTATTGCCGGCAATGCGAACCAAACTCTCGCACCGCTTGTATAAGGACTGAATGGCCCTTAACAAAGGACCCACAA
>JAVKLF010000042.1:16408051-16424891 GCA_034783495.1 Millerichthys robustus
TCAGAAAGTTGGCGGTTCAACTCCACTATTGCTATTCCGTCACATGTCAAAATGTTCTTGGGCAAATGCTTAACCCCCACCGCCTCTGATGTGTGTCCCATCAGTGTATGAATGTGATTTAAGCACTGACTAGTCTCTTTAGAATAATTTATCCAGAATGGCTTTGTAGAGTGCTGTGTGAACGGGTAAATGAGTGCACAGATTATAGTGTGAAGCGCGTTGAGTATCCTGATTGGATAGAAAAGCGCTATGTAAGTACAGTCCATTTATTTTTCAACTTTTGTATCTTCCCTTTTATTAAGTGCATATACCTTGTTATTAAATGGATGCACTTAAATTCTATTCACCTCTCATTGCACAAATTTATTTGGATTATTCAACAGAAATCTAATTTAAAAAATCCACAAGAAGAAATGGTGAATAATTAAAACTAATTGTTATTTTGATGAAACTGAATACAGAATCTAGGGCATTTTTCCCCCACTCACTTTCAGTTTGTGAAACAGTTAATATTAATTTTGTTCTGGTACGGCTAATTGTGGGGAAAAAATGCTAAGCCTGAAGTTCACCCCAAACAAACTTTATCACAGATTATCATCGTGCACAGTACGACGGTTAACTTTAAAAATGACAATTTATGAACTTTCTTGTAGCTAAATACTCGAACATTTAAAACTACATGAGCGATATTAATACAGACAAACTAGGCAAACAAAATCAACAGAATTTGTGTTAACTGTAATTTATACTTCAAATTTGATCAATAAATGCATTTTTCATAAATTCTGGTTCCAAATATAAACAATTTAGTAAATCTCTCACAGCCTGTTTTTAATGCTATGATGGTGTGTTTAGCTGATTTGTATGATGAACTAAATGCACTGCCCAGTAATGGTGGGAGGAAATACTGCATTATATAAAAGAACAAGAATTATTGTTTTAACTTGAATTTTTTTTGTTGTTGCTGTATTCAATTAATTATTCATTAATTTAAAATTTACCATTAGTTTAAAATCTATATACTCATTGGCACACTAGACAGAAGTCACCAGTGGAATAGCCCTGGTTTAAATCAAGTCAAATTAGCCATGTGCAGAAAAAACATTTGTATTCTAAACTGGGCTTAACATTTAGAAACTATTCTTTATAGAGTATAAACTTTAGGTTGAAGGTCAAATCAATTGAAACAAACCTAAAACTAGACTCTTCTGATCATTTTCAAAGGTGTTGGAAGCAAAATTGCACACTTTGAAGAATCAATTTCAGCTTGGTAACCTGTGTGAATTTATTCCAGCAGAATCAGAAAGCTGTTCGAAAAATGCTGACGCTTTGCAAAAAAAAAAAGAAAGAAATTTACAAGTGCTTGTCCTTAGCCTGTGCCTCTCTAATGGAGGTTTGGAGAGCGTCGATGTGATTTTTTCTAAATCACTTACCTGCAAGCCACACTAAAATAAAAAAATAATTTTAAAAAACTGTTATAGCTGCTGCAAGCTTACGCTCCACACCCCGGCTGTAACAGGTTGTCAGCCTCATCTGAGTACAGAAACACCCACCCCACCCATCCCCCAGCCCCACAGGCAGCGTGGGAGAACTGAAATTAAAATATCTTAAGAGAGTGTAACCACGTGGCCCTGCGTCTTCACCCTCGTCTGCTTTGTTTTGCTGAAACGCTCTTGTTTGTCTCCGCTGCCGAATCAGAGACTCAACGTGAGATGCAGGTGGCAGCTGTGTGTAAGTATCCCAAGGGCTTGATTTACACAACATTTGTCATGCGTTGTGTTATGTGTGGTTCGGGTCACAGGTGGCCAGCAAATCACAGGGCCAAAATAATGTGATTGAGTGTCAGAGGACTCGCTGCTACCCTTAAAGGAAATAATTCAAAGGCCACTGACAAGGTTTGAGGACCAGACTTCCAAATCAGGTTCAGTCAGAATGTGATTACTAAGGAAGAAAACTGCAACGTTAGATAAAGGTAAAATGATATGATTAATAATAAGTGGTCCTCTCATGGTGGTGGATAATGTAAATAATTCATCCAGTGAGCCAGCATGAACAGCTTTATTCCCAGCGTTAGGATTCTGCACCTAAATTCGAAGTGTCAAACACGAAAAAGCACCTTATTTCTCCAACATCAGCGAGCACAAAGAGTACAAAGCCTTTCCTCTTTTATTTCCAACAGAAAGGAAAGAAATTAAAAAATAGCACCCATTGAGTGGCAGGAGGTCTTAATATCTCATAATATTCTACTGTGATGAGTCATAAATAGATGAAAAGAGATAAAAGCTAGAAGGATTATTAAAGTGACTAGACATAAAAAAGAAAGACAGGGAGAGCATTTACCATCCATGTTTTTATAGAAATAATAGGAACTTTGCAACAAATGAGCTCGTGTGTACGAAATAAGGTTGACTATTTATTCAGTCGGATGGTTTATTAGACCAAATTTTGCTTTAGAAGAAAATCAATCCAGCCATCCATCCATCTACTTTTACATGTTTTTCCTTTCCAGGTAGCTGGTGTATAACTCCAGCAGTCCCTGTGAAAGAGGTGGTGGGCAAGTCGTAAGTCCATCAGGGAGACAAGGAGACAAACGACACAAACAACCAGTCACCCACTCCACAGCAGACGTACATTTTCTCAGTTTATCACCTGAAGGGCCCTTACCAGAATATTATACCAACTTTTGAAAACCTGTCAGTTTGTAAAAAGTAAGATCTTTTTTTACATTTCAAAGCCTTAAATATTAATTTGATTAGGCCCCCCTTCACATTGGTTGACAACCCTGCCACAACAGGAAAAAATCACGCAGAACATGGACTGTCTTTGCAAGATCGTGCTGAGGTTTTTAAGCGTATATTAAAAATGTTGGGTGACCCATAATGTGTGATTGAGAGTCATAGGTTGTTAAGGATTTTGAGCATGCACAAAGAGGGTCACCACAGTCTCATTAAACATCTTCAACATAGTCCGGCAGATGTTAAATGACCTGTCCCCTCAAAAAATAAAAGTGTCTCTGGCCCTTCTCGTAGAGGGCATCAGTGTTCTTAGCCCAGTCCAGTTTATGGTCAATAATCATTCCTTAGTATTTATAATCCTCTACAATGTCCACAGACTTCAATAGCCCAGGTAAGAAAATGAATATGGACTAGTCCCACCCAGTTCTGCGGTTAAAAATGACTAAATTGCAAGCAATCAATGTTTTATTTTGTGTGTTTTTATTTCCTTTTTTGTTGTTGTTTTTACAATTTACAGAAGCAATAAATTTGTTATATGTCTGGATATTGGCTGCTATATTTGTGGGCCATAAAACAAGCAAGCAAACAGACTTCATAAATCAGCCACCAACAGCTCTGACTTCTAAAATATCAACATTAACCAACAATAAAATTTTTTAAAATGTATTGAATTCTGTATGCGACCATCCCTGTGACATTCAGAGGTCACTACAACAATAACAGCGGTCATAGGACTTCATACATATTCCCCAAAAGACACTCAAAGAGCAGCACTTTTATTACCCCTTTGAAAGGACCATCATCACTGAGAGTTTCCACTTTGAATGGTTTCCAGTCAAATCAGCCAAATGACATCTTTGCTCGTCTCTCTTTCAGGCGCCTAATGATATTTTGCCGGCTTTTCTAAATTACAACATCAGAAGATCATCAAACAGAAAAACAGAAGCATCGAGTGAGCCTATGTTCTCATTGCAGAAATCTGGGGTCAGATGCATTAAACTGAAGCTCTAAGAGCAAAAACTCTGAACGCACAAAGACAGAAATGTGCAGACAAACTCATTTACCCCGAGTTCTAAAGCTATGCGTGAAAATTTGCTTTCTTTTATGAATAGGAGCCATTGGGAAATTGTACTGATGTGTGTGAGCTTGATTTTTCACTCCCATTATTACCCACATACAACAAAAGTTGATGTAGGCACTTACTCAATCATTTTTGTATTTAAAAAAGTTGGCTGTACGCTCCACATGTCGACAGACGCAGCAATGAAAGGAAAAAAGCAAAGGAGAAAAGTAATTTCACACAAGGTGAAGGTGCCACAGTCGCTGTACATTTGACAAAAACGGAAACGTGGAAAAGAGGCAGCAGCTGAAGGTTTCGACTCTGAAATCACAAAGACGTGTTTGGAAAAAGTAAAGGAGGCAAGGAGCTTTATTTATGCTCAGAGCAAGGAAAAGGTAAAAGATACAATCAGACTGTGTTGTCATCAAGATACTCCGATGGTACCAAAGTTGGGCATCAACACAGGCATCTAGAGCTAAACTTAGCATAAAAAGAAAGGAAAGACATGTTTGGTAAATTATTTCTTCGTTGTAACTTCATGGAAATAAATGTTATGATTGGCACCCAGTTGGCAGCACCTGGAGGTACAGCCCAAAACTAAGTGTCAATAGCAACAGTAAAATAAACGGTCAAAGATAATTTGGCAAATGTGCACAAAACACATACTCAGCTCCACTGCTCAGCCCACAAATGTGTGTTCCTTACAAATGTAATACCATTTAAAAGGGTAACAAGTTTCCCAACTGTATAAGAGTTATTGCCAGGAAGCATTGTTAGAATAAATAATCTACCAAACACAAATTATCCTTACTTTTTGTGCCAAGTTTATTCGTAGTGTTTTAATTATGTAAACAATTCTGAAAAGCTTGATAACTAATATTACTAATAGATGCAAATTACAGACTGCCTTATAATTTTACTAATTAGTATAGCATTAGTATAGTTAAGCAGAGATAAAGTACATGATTAATTTAAACAAACATGTTTTTAAAGGAAGTTCTGTCTTGTTTTTTATTTCCGATTGAATGCGTTCATGTTTGTTGTACCTGTTTGTGTTTGGGGGAAAGGTGTACACATTGTTTATAGATCTGAATCCTGGATTTATCAGAGCTCTGCCATCAAACCAACAATTCACGAGTCTGAATAATGATGCATCTCAGACTGGGTTCAGGATCAGTGTCTGGATCTAACTACAGTCCTGCGCTCAGCCACATTTTACCATTAATGGTGCATTTGTAGACGTGGAGGTGTCCATTAGCGAAGATAACGGTGCTAAAAGAAAATAAATAAATAAATAAATAAAAGCAACTTCCGATAACAGGCTAAGGCAACACAAATCTGAAAAATAAGCTGCAGAGGTCCAAATTTAAATCAGTATAACTGCACGGCTCCACCGGCTGAATGGTTTATAGAAGGCAGAGGGAGAAAAGACAGATGCCTTTCATAACATCTCCAATGAAAAAAAAAACTCCAATGAAGTTTTAAATTGAAAAAGAAAGTGAGCTCCCCAGTATAGCACATTAGTTTGGTTAAAACCTATTTATCAGAATGAATCAGAACTGACTAAAATTAACCTTGGAACGTGAGCAGTTGTCCAATATGGTGCAAGACTAAAAAAGAGCCAGAAAATAATAAATACATAAATAAATCAAAACTTTGGGCCAGAATGAATAACAAGCAGCTGTTATACGCTCCACTAGAGATCGAAGATATTTGGGACGGAGCCAAGAGGGAAAAAAAAAAAGGACAAACGAATAAAAATTCAAAAAAAAGGCAGCGGATGGAATAAAAGATAAAATAATAAATAAATAAAACACTGACCAAATCTCATACAAGGAAATGAATAATTCAGAAATAAAAAGATGTTCATTACTTTACTCGTGCTGGCACTCAGTGCAAAAATGAACACACCTAAATTGGTTGCTGGTTTTCATTGTGCGAAACAGACAGACTACATTACACTAAGAGTGGGGAGGAGTGCATGAGTAGGTGAACTGAATGTTAATGTTTACCTGCTGGAAAGAAATATTCAAATGCGCATCAGTCAATCTGGGGACACAAGCTGAGGCCCAGGCGTGGAGTGCGTGATTGAACATCAAAGGGGCGAGTGCTATCAGCATTTATCTTTCAGATTCACAGCTGGTAGATAAGTCGCCCTTTAATTGTGGGTCTGTCTATTGTAGGTCACAAGCATCTCATCAATCACTGCACCCGGGGCAACCTGGCATCTCCAGACTTAAAAGAACAGAGAACTTGCCATGAATTCTAATAAACGGCTTCGTTCCGCGGGTTCTCATTTTCTTCATTAAGGAAAAATTTTAAAATCCACAAAAAAATAAATAAAAACTCAAGCAACACTTAAAACTCCAGGCTGTGTCATAGTTCTACTGCTGGATATAAAACAAGCTGTTGCTTCTTTTTTGTTCTTCCACAGTTTGTCATTGCATGCCAGTTGAGCAACTCTTGTTCACTGAGTTTGAAACCTTGCTTCTCCTCTCTTGTGTTTATACGGCTTTATGCACTCAATATAGAACAGAGTGCTACAAAATACATTAGAGAACACAAAGAAAAAAGACTGGGTGGTTCACCCTGCAGTTGCTAAGTTTAATTCAGCATAAAGTGGATCAGTAAGGCCCAAGTTAGCTTAGCAGTCAAAACGAGCTAATCCTGAAATGAGTAAACTGCTGAAACCCAGAAGCAACAGAGAGACGTGTTGAAATACACAAATCAATAAAAATAACATTTTTAGTGTTTTATGAAAGAACCTGGTGCTTTATATTTGATTTACTTATTTATTGAGGGGGGAGCCTACTTGAAACATTGATTTTTATTTTATGTATTTGGAGCTGACTCCTAGCAAGCCTTAGTGGTACAGCACTTCAGGACATTCCTGCTTTGGCTTCCAGTTTTACACCCGGAGGCTATGACTATCTTTTATACTCTGTGAGCTGCTGGGTGCCATGACCCAAAGTATCAGCTTCTTCAAGCCATGTCACACAGTAAAACTGCAGGTACTGCTCATTTATTACAAATTTTCACTCAACTTCAAAGAAAGCAACTGGGCTACCTCACTGTTTGCAGACGGAAAGCCAGCTGGATGCTAAGCAGTGCTAATTATCTGCCAACTCCGCTAACTTGCTGCACACAAATACAACATATCATGATGTATTAAAGTGAATTTATCATAAGATATACGGTATTTCACAATGCACCACTAAAATCTTTGACAACTGGTGAGGAGTTCAAGCAGAAAGAAACAAACTATTCTCGAAAGCTAAAACTAAAAAATAAGGAACAAAAGCCATTTAAAAACACATCCTGATTTGTAAAATGAAAACATTACCAGTGTTTAATGGCTAAGATCTGCTCTCTTTCTGGGTTTCAAGGAGTGAGAGATAAAGTAGCTGAAGACCACATGTAAGCAAGATCTTGATCAGGAGGACATCCGGTCCATTTGTCTCAGGGAAACCAGGATAAGGCGAGACATTAGTGATGTAGTGGGATGACAACAAGCCACTGCAGCCGGGCCCGAGGCTGACGGACTCGTGTGACAGAGTATCATGCTCTGAAACCTTTCTTGAAAGGCTTCTGTTGCTGCTGTTCTGGGGATTAAACCAGTCTCATAATGGCCTGTGGGATTTGTGCCACTGCCGGGTGACAGCCGTCAAATTGGGTGGCAGGCAGAGACGAATTGCAACCCGAACACACTGCTCAATCTATACAGTTGCCAGTCAAAGATGAAGATCTATTGACCATGAAGAAACAAAAAAAAGTGATATAGCTAATAAAGAGCTGCCTCCACAACATGTACTGTACAGCACTGCTATAAGAAGAAATGCATGGAGACATTATTGGGTTTGCGTGAATAATCCCTTCAGTGGTAAAATCCCTAACCCACATCTCCCCTACAACTGCATCTGCTCTTGTTTTGGGGATTTGCAAAATTACTATTTATTTATTTTTTTCGCCCCACAGGAACTACTTTACATCCTCAATAGCTACTCCATACAGGATCCACTGTTTCCATGGTAATATCTGAGCAGAAAAAAGAGAAAGATGGCAGGAGAGAGAGAGGTAAAAAGAAAAGAATAAAGTCTTTGCTGTTGACAGGGAAATAACGGGTTCCATTATACTGAGCCAGCTGATTCTCTCTATCACCAGTGACAGTGTGGTGGCGGGCGCAGTGGAGGGAAAGTAAAAAAAAGCTTATGTTTGAGCAGTGATAAATTACTGACCGGGTCAAATTGGAGTGGGTCATATCCACTGATTAAATGAGCCCCAACTTTATTTCCCTCTGACCTATCCCAGCCTCCCCCCACAGGAATCTAAAAGTTGTCGAGACAAATCCCAAAACCCCAATTAAGCCTTTTTCTCCAATTTTTTTCTTTTTTCTCTTTTTTTTTATACAGCTGCAGACTTCGTGCGGCTCACATGCTCAGTTCAAACGTGTGTTTTCGGCTAATTCCTGAAACACAGAGGAGAGAAGCAGTAACTCTGAAAGTTCAGGCGCAGTCACTGGGGAAAGGCAAATAAAATCACTTTGGTTTTCAGACGTGAAAAGTTTACCTGCATATTTTGTGTCTGCGGTCTGCATGCTCGGCTTGTGCTGCTGCTGGTGATGGTTAAAAAACAAAACAAACAAACAAACAAAAAACAACAACCTTTTGTCTGATATTTGAGAATTTTCATTCTCACTGATGCGCAGCAGACTCTCAGTCAATTTAGAAGGATTGTGTGGGAGAGAAAATTGCAAATACAGCTGCTGTTATGAGTTTGTGTGTAGACTTCCCAAACAAGAATAACATTTCGAAAAAAGAACGATGAGGACACCGTGCACATCTAAACCCACAAGTGTATATTAGCTGGAATTTTGTTGCACTATAGATTTAAAATACACCAAATGACAACAAATTCACGTCTGTAACCTACTGACATAGAAAATAAAATCAGCCTTTATGACAATTGTTTACTAAAGTATAAAAAGCACTCTAGTCCTTCATTTTTTCTACCATAGTTATTCGTATCAGTTAGACAGACAGACAATGCAGCAGAAGTCCAACAAATCACTGTGCTGCTAAAATAACTCAAATTAAAAGAAAAGAAAAATCCGAAGTCAAGGTTTAGTTTTTTTGTGGCTAAATTGGTGCTCAGTGTTTTCCCCATCAGGACAGTAAGCATACACAGCATCTGACAGGAAAACTAACAAAACAAATTAATTTGCAGTAAAGATAAAAATAAAGACAGAAGTGAGTAAATTTTTATTTTCTGCCTCAGTTTGGCTTTTTCAAAGTGTTCTGTCAAATAAAAGATGTCCTGTAATGAGTGCACTGAAATTTCAAACTAAAAACCATCCAGCTTGATTTGTCTAATGGCTCCTAACTTTTACTTTTTTTTAAAGAGTAAGATTTGTGAAGAATAAGTTGACAAAAAACAACTTTTTAATCAATACATAAAGCAGGACTTAAGAAGCTAGTTATTTAAAAAAAAAAACATGTTGATGTTTCAGCCATCAAAGAAAAATTGAGCCATTTTTCTTCATTGTTTTATTTACTTTATATAACTTACCTTTTTATCAAAAAGACACACATCTCCAGAGAATAATACTGCCAAGCTCAACATTTGTTACCCTGCACCTCAGGGTTGTATACATCACTTTTGGTCGACTGGCAGTTGACCAGTCGACATGCGGTCACAGGAAGTTGGTTTTTGCACTCTTCCATAGTTCAGGAAACATGCGGCGCAGAACTCCTGGGAAACCCCTCCCACAGCTGAACACGTTACAAAACACTGGAGTCTCCACTCTGATATTGGCCGTTTGGACAACAGCAAGCTTCTGGAAGTGGAGTAGTTGTATCAAAATGCCACCATTGCTGTCCAAAAGCTTGTTTGGAAAGCAATGGTAGCATTAAACATGCCCACAAACGTCCAACCAATCACACCATACTTTCGTATGCAGACGGGGGCAAAAGTTCAACCTGGGTCTTGAGCCATAAAGGGGTGAGCGACACAAGGCTGAAAACAAAACAATGTCATTTTTGTTTCGCAACTACGTCACTTAGAGTGGATTTCAGAGGATCAAAGGGCCTTGCAGAGGCCATTACTCCATTCTTGTAGCAAGAGCTGCATGTTGTGACTTTTATGGTTGGAAATATTATAACCAAAATGTAAGCTGCAGCCATTGTTAGCTCATTGCTACATTTAACTAGATTCCAATGTGACCTAAACACAAAAGGCCATCCAGTTTGATTTGTAATTTGCTGGTTCGAAAAGAAAATTTATGTCATTTTGTTGAGTCCAAACTTTCATAAGATCTTAACACTGCAAATAAGTAAACTCATTAAACATATATGTACTATCTAAACATTCCTTTTATATTCCTGAGAGACATACAGATTTTTTTCCTTGAACGTGTAGCTCATATAATACCAGGGTTATACATATATTTCTGCGACTATCTGTGGGCAAACCTCACTTTCACAATGCTGCACGAGGTGTTTCGAGAAATAAAAATGTCCATTCTTACTGTCCAGTCACTGGTTTTTCTCACTAAAAGAATTAAATAATTTTTGTGGAACACAGGGACAGTTAGAACTCAGTGCATTGGTCATGTTATGGATTTAAATCCAACTGAATCAGGATCTTCATGATTTATTGACAATTCAAACATTGCTTTAGTGAACCCAAGCATTTATTTATCAGGGTGTGGAGGGTACATGGGTGCTAGTGTCAGGGTAAGAAAAGTACAAAGTGGCCTGCTCACACAATAAGGTTGGTCTCTTATTCAGACATAATCAAGGTCTGGGGAAATTGTTGAATTTTACAAGGACCATTTTATAGCTATTTTAGTATTGCAGGTAATACAATATTTACTGACACTGAAGATATTCTAATATTGACAATCAACGGCCACCATGACAAACTTAAAGGTCTGTGTCGTTTGTGTGTTGCAGTACAGTTATCTTCTCAAGATGGGGAAGAAGCTGGATCAATTTTTTTTGGCAGAAAACTGAAGTCTGGACTCATTTTTTTTTGTGAGCGTTCCACAGCAGGTGGGTGTGTAGCTGTTGATGTATCTGACTCTGTTCACTGTTCCTGTCTCTATGATGCTTTCATGGTCATTTGAAAAACATGAGATGGCTGCGCTGAAACGATCTAATGTTGAATCTTTACTGTAAGAATATATGTTGTGTGTGTATATAAATATATATAGTCACTCCACTATAACCTGCTGCTTCTGCCGCATTAAATTCTTATGATAGGTCAAAAGAAAAGAGTGAAGTATTTAGACCTCCATCATCTTTTTGAGAAACATCTCTGGTCACCATAAAAGTTTATTAAATATAATACTATAGTACAGTACTTGCATTTAAGCAAAGTGAACAAGCAAAACTCAATCCATCCATCCATTATCTATCACCCACTTCTTCCTTTCAGGGTCACTGGTGCCCATATCCAGCAGTCACAGTGCGAGGGGTGGGGGACACCCTGGACAGGTCGCAAGTCCATCACAGGGACAAAAGCAAAACTTCATTTATGGTTAAAAACTACTTTGATTATTCAAGGGCCATTTGTTTAGATTTATTAATTCATGTTCATCCTAATAGTTTCCACAAGATAACATAGCTTATACTTTAATTACTTCCTTCACACATTTGGATGGGACTTTGTATGTATGGACTCAGACTGGATGGCAAACTCTCAAATTTCCAGTGCTGCCAAGAATGGGTGTTTCTGCAGACTGACTGATGTCTGCCTCTGGGATCCTAATTTAGTCCCGTTTTCCATGGATTATCACAAATCCAGGAGTCAGCCCCAGGGCCAGTGTGATGGATGTGAGCAATTTGCCATCAAAGTCTAATGACGACAACAACTACAACGGTCATTACTGAAGACACCAGCCAACCGGGTCTCTACCAAGACAGGCACACTAGGAACTAGTCAAGAAATCAATAATGACTCTACCTCTAAATACATTTACCTCCCATCAATGGACTGCCTTAACTTGAACCTTAGTAGCAAATACAGTTATAGAGCGACATGGCTGGTTTGCGGATGCTGGACTCAGAATATTGTGCAGCTGATAGTTAGGTTTATCTTCTGAAACAAAAACAAAATTTGAGCTCTTTTAAGGCCCCTTTTCATTATACCCAGATTAAAATGTTTATCTAAATGTTTTTTTTTTTCTGTCAGCACGTAGGGTCATGGTTTATATTCATGTGAAGATACGTGGCTGCACAAAACCAGTTTGACCCATGTACGCTTACTTTTGGACCTTTGACCCCTGCACCTTTTTGCATATGCTTAAAGCAACAATTCTGAGAATTCTATGTAAAAAGGAGTGATGTAGAAAGGTCCAGAATCCTTCATATGTGACTTGTTACAGATGGCTCTTTGAACAACTTCTATTAAGAGCTGTGGAGTTTGATTCTGACTAAAGTGACAAGCTAACACCTAATCTGAGCAAAGCCCAAGCCAAAAAAGAAAACTTCCACCTCGAAGCAACTCTAATCTCCAACATTTATTTACGGTTTATGTGATTGCTATTTTATAAACCTTATTAGCCTCGGTTTTGCAGTATATAGGTGCATTCAGTTCTAGTTTTCTGAGACACTAAATAATTTTATTTTTTATAAGCCATATTTATCAAAATTACAAGAAATAAAGTAAAATATTTCACTTTATGTGTAATGAATCTATGTAATAAATGAGTTTCACTTTTTGGACTAACTGACAAGAGAAATTAGACTTTTCCCAGATATTCTAATTTCATCTACTCCTGACCTGCTGTTTACAAAATAAACAAAGAAATAAGAATTTATTGCTATTTGCGATCATGAGCAGCGGCAGCAAGCCGTTCCCACTTTTGGTGTAACTTTATGCAAGAAAATGATATATCTGCAGGAATACAATTTAGTACAAAATTAACATCATTTTGCATAAACCCCTGATATTTATTAGACTAGAATAGTTTTAAGATGTCAGCAATCCACTTTGGTCTTGGGCTCAATCAAACAGTTAACTTCTCAGTTTAGTCAGAATTGAAGCAGATTCTCCAAACTGAGGTCATTGAAAGCTACAGGAAAAATATTGTTAATAACCTTTCCACAAAACCACCAACTCTATAGAGTCCATTGTTCTCCACACAGGAGGATCTGTCCCAGTCCATCCTCAGGGCCAATGTCACCTTGTGCTGTTTCAGAATATTATAAAGTAAAGTGGAGTCAGTGGACACCTTAAACTAAAGCAAATCCTTTTATGAGGAAAATCTTACCATCGGACAAAAATCAATCACAAGAACAGGTGTGCCTGTCAAAGTAGCAGAAACCTTAATTAATGACTATACCAAGTCCTCTGTAGGAAGTTAATATTTCCCATCATGTCAGCGTGTCGGGGGAAACATGATTTGAGGGAAGAAATGATTTCCTGCTCAAGTGTCACTGTTCTAATAAGCGTTTATCATGTTGGCTGACTTGTAATTATTGTTAATGACATTGCGCCGATGACAAGCAGGAGCTCTACAAGTTATTGCTTCTCTTGGCAAAGGCTGTGACAAGAAAAATAACACCATCCGTTGAATTAGGATGACGCTGTTTAACTACAGGTTCAGAAAGAACAGAACACGCAGCAGTTTGGCGGTGTGGCGTAATTATTATCCTATGAACTGCAGATTCTTTATTAAACCACACGACGGTGTGAGGCTTCCTGTCGGCAGGTGGACACCAGAGACCATCTCCACGAACAAGACGTGTTTATGGCTCGAGAAGTAATTCCCAGACACACGGCCCACTGCAGAGCACCTGGATAAGAACAGCTTACACTGAAGGTATTTATTTTACACACTGATGCAGAGAGGTTTTTGTGGGCTTTACAAGGACACTTGACAGACGGATGAAAGCAGGTTTGATGATGACTTCAGCTGCAAGTCAAGCTTTGGTTAGAATTTTTTTTTTCTTTATAGACTTTCTCTTTTCATGTTGCCAAAAGAAAAACTAATACATTTATTTTACAATGAAACTTTAAGAGTGCTGTGATTAATTAATTATTTTAGGGAGAAAGAGAGCACTCGAAGCCAGAGTTCTTTTAAATCAAGGTTAAAAACCTATTTAAAAAAACAGAAACGTCATTAATTTCAGTTTGTGGTCCAACTTTTCTTTCCTTTCCTTTCTTATGCAACGGCAGTGTACTTCATTTTTATGTTTTCATCACGTAAAGCACTTGTCTTGTTGCTGACATTTACTGTACAAAATAAAACTATTTTTTCTGAAGCACTTTAGAGAAACAAAGACTTGTTTAAGTGAAAGAAATTTAAAGCTGAGGGGGTGAAGGCACTCTTTGAAATCAACACATACACATAATACAGAAAAAAAAAACATAATTCTTATCAAGCATAAAAAACAGGATAGATCTATAAAAGTCAAAGAAACTAGTGATATTTACCTTTTATACCAACTTCCACTTTCAGGACATGTCCTTAATGTCTTTTGGTTACTAAGGCAAACACTGCTTTCACAAAATGTCAGGATTCAAGCATTCTCATTATAAATTTGTGGATGTGTTTTATTTACTATTTTAGTGGAAAGCAGGTGGTTAAACCTGCAGAAACAAGTTCACTGATAGCTGAGGAAACATTAAGACACGTTTTAGATGTGTTCATCTTTAAGTATCAACAGGGTTTATTTTTGCCCATTAAATTTCTTTTACTCTCATTGCCTTTACTAAATGTTGAATTTCAAACAAATTACCGGTAGCTGTTTTTACTTGCTGCAGCCCAGTAGTTCTCAAACTGTAGGGTGTAAAAATGTGAAAACCTCACTTCATTCTTACAATAATCACTGAGCAACTTTTGTAATCACCGTTTGTTTATTTACAGCAGCGTTATTTCTCCAAATAGCAATCTGTACCCAACCTGCACACTATTTGCATAGATAATCCACTGCTCCCTCACGGTTAACCTGTACGATTGTACAATCTACATGGATTCTACGGAGAGTCTGTGGTAATGCAACATAAAAAGACGTTCCTAGCGCGAAGTTTTGACACTTCCAACTTCAGGAAATACAGAAAAGTTCAGTTAAAATGTTGGACAGGGTCGGGGTCTTCAACAAACTTGAAAAGTGAGCGTAATTGTTAAAAAGGTTGGTATTTTTACCGGTGTCTTCTAGCTTGAGCTTGCTACATCTAGTGTGTGTTTATTAATCACTCGAGCCCCTGCTTCTGCATCGTTTAAAAACCTTAACAGTGATGTTTAAAATCTGTGTAAGAAGTATTAACACTGCATTAAAAGTAGTAATATTACCATCGTATGTGACTGACTGCAGTAGAACGCATTCCAGATTATAGAAAAAAAAGGATGCTAGAGAAGTAAAGCTACCAGGAGCAAAAATTGAATAGATTTGCTGTTCCTGTTGAAGAATGGAAAGTGCAGGGATAGGATCAGCGTAGTCCCGTGTTGGTTTTTCAACGCCGATGTAATGTTTGGAGCAAACATAAATCCATGGCTTTCCAGTCAAATTCTGCTTGTCCCATCACTCGAATCTAGCTGTTAGCCTTGCATCTTAGCTTGGGAAAAGTGATTAAAAATCATTCTTCCATGTGGGGATGATGGCTGTATCCTGAGACACTGTTACGAGAACTGTATGTTTGTTTTGTGGTGGCCCTGGTGGAATTGGATGCTATTTTCCTGAATTTCTTTACACTTGGAGCTAAATCACCTGTAGAGCCTGCGACCAGTGTTTGTACGGACAGTAGTGTAGAATGTAGTCACATGACCAGTATTAAGATAGTCTGAATGGAGACGGCCATTGAAAATCTACTCGAACGCATTTAAATTCAATAGCAGCTACAGTTTAATTGTTCCCACAAGCACACACAAAAAATATCGGAACTGATTTCACCCTCTAAACGCTTAACACTGCATTAAAAGGTGAACATATCACTGTATAATTATTCTCTGTTGTAAGTGAGCTCCATTTTAGACAGCATTTTGTTTAATAGTCAACTGTGAAACTGAATAATCGGAGTCTGTGCTGAACCACATGCAGTCATCCCAACTGCAATTATAAACAGAGGACAGTTGGTGAGATAACAAACAAGGAGACTGAAGAATTAAAGATGCCGTATTTTTATTTGAATCAAAGCATCAAACATACTTTCATCCAAGCATTAAGAAAAAAGTGAATAATTTCATTTTTGGACAAATGATGGTGGATGCTCTTGCAGTTGGTGGCGAGCTGGATTTGCGTCTCTTTCACCTCGTCTTTCTCAAACTGCTTCATCTTTCGCTTTAGTTGTGGCCTTGGAGAGCTTCGGCCATGAACAGCTTCCCGAGGTTCTGCGAGGTGAATTCCTTCACATTCTGGCAGTAGTTGTTAATTTGCCCTGTTGGAGGGGAGCCACATGCATTCACACACCCCCATGGAAACATATGTACAGATACACACACGCACGCACCAACGTGCACATTTGTACAAACACAAACAGGCGGAGGAGGGAAAGAAAACAGCAGCACAACATCAAATTAGTGGTGAGCGGAGTAAATGGAGGGATCAGAATGCTGTCAGGGGGCGGAGAGCTGAATGCCGTCAAACAGCGGGAAAACAGGAGGCTGAACGGCAGACGGAGTCAATAAACTTTAAATTAATGTAATTTCAAGATAATGGCAGAGATAATTGCTAAACAGAACCTGAGCTCCAGTGAGGGGAGCAGAGGCGGCTGACGGAATGTGAGAGGAAAAAAAAGCAGGGTGTGTGTATGTGTGGTTGGGTGGGGGTCTCTGATGCTGGTGGCAGTGGCTGAACGTGTGTATACATACCTGCAATGAGAAGCGTATCCATGCGTGGGGGAGCCTGGGGGGGCTTGAACAATTTGGTGATGTCCTCCTCAGGCAGCGGGGGCTCTCCTCTGCTCTGTCGTTGGGCGTTCTCCTGCTGCCGCCTCTGGAGGTACTGCAGGTCACAAAGAGGGCCACATTAATGTGTGTGTGTGTGTGTGTGTGTGTGTGTGTGTGTGTGTGTGTGTGTGTGTGTGTGTGTGTGTGTGTGTGTGT
>JAVKLF010000042.1:16424991-16435004 GCA_034783495.1 Millerichthys robustus
GTGTGTGTGTGTGTGTGTGTGTGTGTGTGTGTGTGTGTGTGTGTGTGTGTGTGTGTGTGTGTGTGTGTGTGTGGTGGAGGGGATGTTAGACGCAGAAGCAGAGGACGTGGAATCTGAATAGATGGCGCCGATACCAGATGATAGAGAAATGACGACAAGAGGAGGTGGGAGTTGCAAAAGAAAGAAGAAACACGTTTCAGTCAAAACGCAGAGCAGGAAAAGTAGCGGGAGGCATAAAGTTTGAAACGCAGAGGACACAAAGTAAGAAACGTAGAGATACAGGGTGATGAAAGCAGAGATGGGGAGACAGAAGAGTTATAAGTGCTAACTGGAAGGGAGTGATTTGTGCTGGGGTGACAGTCGGTAAATCAGCGAGGTGCCGTGTCTCTGGAGATTCTAAAAGCCTTGTTAATTTGGCAAGATGAAGGAGAACAGGAGGGTTGTGGCAGACAGAGGTAGGTAGCTGGTGTGTGAGTAGATGTTTTCAACCAAGCACCCCCACAATGCAACAGTAACGGTTCTTCAGATAAGCAACGTAAAAATGGGAAAATGTAATAACTTGATCTCTTTTTTGACAGTATGTCACAGCGTGACTATGCATAATAAAATGCTAATGTGGGAAACTTTAGCACATCTACTTCACTTTATACAGTATAGAAAACAGAGAAAAAAAGAATTGAACAGACTTTGGAAGTTAATATTAAAGTCACAAAAAGCATGGTACAAACACAGAGGTGTGTTCAACTCAGACAAACAGAGTGCGTGTTGTCTAATTCTTATCTCGTCTTCTTTACAATCTGCTGAAAATTTTCCCAAGCCACAAACTCTGTATTAGACCGGGCTCGAAGTCTCTGGTGCAGTTCATGCGTCATGTCGAATGTTGATGTCTTGATGAAGCAAAAATGAATCCCAGCAGCTCTCATGAAGGCTTGCAGCCAGAGCTTTCTGTATTTTGTCGTGTTTACTCTAACCCTCCATCTTCACAAGCTTTTCAGCCCCTGCTGCTGAGCGGCATCACCACAGCATGTTGCTGGAAACACCGTGCAGCATGCTGGGGATGGTGAGTTCACAGTTTTTGGTCCCAACAGAGTTGTTATGGAGCTAGACCCGTTGAATTGTCCAAGTTGGAGCAGGACCAAATGAACTTAGTATACTATATAATGGTCTAATCTGATCAGGTAATGCATCCAATCATAATAAAAGCGCAACCGAATCATATTGGGAGCTAATAATCATAGCAGATAATAGGCACTGTACGCTTTCAAACGACATTTAACATACAAATTGAATTATAGAAATTATTATCTTACAGAATCGAGTTTGCTACATAATATTTTATTCTTGGTCAAGGAGGTGAAAATGTAACATTTAATTATTTCAACAAATAAAGCTATAAAAAAATATATATTAATAATAAATCTCTGTCTTAAATCTAGGTTTCCCTAGAAACATTTTCCAGAAATATTGCTTGCATGACTCTTATGTTCTGATTTGACACATTTATCCAACCTCTGCATCAGACAGATACATGGTCCACTATTTGGTATACCAACCCATAAGAGTCCCCACTTAAGCACTTCCTTTTGGCAAAACTCTACTAACTTGGCTCCCCATGCATGGGATTTTCCTTTAAATGCAGAAGAAGATGACTACCTGGCTCAGAAACAATGCTAAATCTTTAAATTGTAGCTAAATTCTACCATTATCAGCAATTTGTGCTTCATTGATTCAGCGGATTTAAAACATTGAACCATACCTAATCTACAGCAAAGTGTTGTGAAGCTTCTTTGAATGTGAATGAATTAGTGTGTGAGGCATACATTTCCTCTTTTTTTATAAAAATGTGGCTGCAAATTGTGCCAGGGAATCTGAGATTTACCAGATTCAGAAAGCTGTAGAAGAGAAATGGGACACGCTCAACACAATGCCTTTCTGCAACTTTCTATGATGATTAATAAGGTTCCATTTGTCCTGGAAGCAGCAGGGTCAATAGCACCAGATTACAAGGGGCACGCACTGTTGATGTCTGAAAGGTTTAATAGAAGCTCACTTTCTCTTTCTCTGTGTGCTTTATTGGTTCATAATGGGGAATCGTGTGAAACATGAAAAAAGCTGACACTATAAAAGGGCTCGTCTGTGTGATGTCCTATATGAGTCTGGGTGTATGTGAGAGTATGGGGGAGGGGCTTGGAGGCGGTGATGATGCAAAGATGAGTACAGGGAGGATGATGGATCATAATGGTCTGAAAGTGTGGGTGAATGGCCTGGGGATGGAGCATATGCATTTATTTTTGTGTTTGTATAGTGTTTGGTCATGGATGCATGTCTCTGCTCCAGCGTGAGTGAAACTGGCTGTGACTCTATCAGCCGTTGGATGGCATGATGACTCAGCCCGGATCAGCATTGATAACACACAAATTTTCTCGCTTCCACTTGCACATAGTAATGGCTGAATAATGTAGACGGGTTTTAATGTAGGAGTATGTTTGTGCGCACATCAGTGAGTCACATCAAGCTGCTATTCTTCTATTTTTCCCAGTATAATGTGTGCATGGAAGCGGCGTGACGCTTGTGTTGCCATCCGTTGCCAGATGTTCATGAGGTTGTAGTTGCAGATGGCAATCAGTATTTGTAGCGTGTGTGTGCATCTGTGAGTACTTGCACTTCCTTTAGTGCACTTGTCACTGTATGTTTGTGTTTTGGTAAGTGCTACACTTTCTGCTTCTAAACAAATTCTGAGTTGTGATGTGGCTACGCCTACTCATCAGAATAAAGACTGACTCCAAGTGCCAGTACCAGATTATATGTGTATTAACTCTCCTTGCTTTTAGTGATGCATAAGTCTTGCTTTCTAAACACTCAATAATACCGTAGGCATATATTAGATTGACTAGAAATATACCTGAACAGATATACTTTACTATAGTTAGAAAAATTATTGACTAACATAGAGGCAAAGGATAGATCTGTAATGCTCATACAGTAGTTTATAAATGTTTCAAAATATCAATAAATGGAACTTCAAAATTCTTTATATTTTGCTTTTAAGATACCAAACATTTATGTAATTTTTTAGAGGGCTTTGTCACTAGCCCTTCATGCTTTTTGAAGGTCTTTCAAAGCTGTTTTTTTTTTACTTAGCCTTTCTTTTATTTTTAGTTCAGCTTTTGTAAGTACTGTGGTCATGGGGTGGGGTCTTGAGCACTATTGGCTTTAGATGGCCATCATCGCGCATTTCAACCTCTGAGAGCCTTTGTTGTTGGGCTGTGCCAGAAATTGAGCAGAAAAGACTGTAAGTCACTAGACTCTAAACTCTCCCCACCAGTGTGCTGGACACAAGTAAAGTTATCTGTAAGCATAAAACGTTAAAACATTGTCCAGCAGTAATAAAAATATACATATGGATTACTTGTTATGACCAAAATTTTATGATAAAAATTTACATTCGGCAGCGTGATGGATCTGTGGTTAGCGCCTCACAGCATCTGGGTTCAATCCCTGGTTCGCACCTGAGGTCTGTCTGTGTGGAGTTTGCATGTTCTCCTTGTGATTGTGTAGTCAGAACGCCAGGCAGGGCGTATTATTAGTTTATATTGTTGTTGTTGCTGCTGCTGTTGTTGTTGTTTTGTTTCTGTCCAACGCCCTCCCCCTCTTCTGTCCTTTCCTTTTGTGTCCCCCTCAGCCTTCGCTGTCCGGTCTTCATACAATAAAGGCATCAACGAGAGGATTATTTCAAACCCCTACGGTTGTAGACTAAAACTGTCATGGCATTGGAAAAGTTTTCAGCTTGAATCTTACTGAATGCATATGTGCCGGACAGGACAGGTAAAAAACAGAAGAAAAAAAAAAGAACGCCTGGCAGGGAAATGCTGGAGTCAGGGATATAACCCTGCAGCTATGTGTCAGTGAAACACATAATACAGCCTTTCTGACACTCAGGCTGGGTTCTTGTTTAGGGCTTGGATTTCATCAAAGTTGTTGCCCAACAATCTCACATTGCCCATCACGATCGATGGAAGAGATGGTTTGAACTTCCTCCTCCTCTTTGCTCCTGCTCTGCATCCTTTTCAACTCATCTGAGATTCAGGACTGCAGTTGAGGTATTATTTGAGCTTTTGATATGTTACTAATCTGCTCTCTGGTATAATAAACCACCACATTGCCATGGTTACGCATCATCACAAATATCCAAAAGTAAAAAGATGTCAGCAAAATCTGCTCAGCATTCAACAACCTGTAAGATATTTTATGATTAATTAAATAAATTTTAGACTCTTGTCTTTTATACTTTGTGATTAATTGTAAACATCTAGAGCCAAACAAACATACCACTTCCTTGTATATGATGACATCATTTCGAAGCTGACAAAAGAGGGACCACCCCCAGGCGGCGTGACCAGGTTAACTATAAACACTGTACGATGGACCAGAATGGAGTTCTGTGTGGTAAACTCTACATGTCTGTAAATAAATATTCAAGTCTGAAAATTAAATCGATCTCCTTGGTCTCTCATTTTAACAGGACTGCTCAAATGTAACAGAACTACTCCAACATGCTGCCACCTTCAGCAGCACAATTCTATGAAATGGTGTTGGTGAATGTGAATATTCTACTTTTGCATTTGACAACAGTTACTGTTGTGTATGTAAATGTTGAAGTCTGGATGTTTCTATTGCTGTGAGTGGGTCTGTTTGTCCTACCTGGTGCCTCTGCTCTCTACCTGCTGTGATTATAGGTCCAACTGGTTGTGTCCACGTCCTACAGAAATAGACCTGCTGTTTTCCTGCTGAGACTGTGGCTGTAGGGGCATCTGTTGGTAAATGTGTGTGTGAAAGGGAGAATGTGGAGGAAGTGAAGCGGTCTGGTGAGCTGATGTGCCTGCTGCTCCTGCTGGTTCATTGTGTGGGTGGTGTGGGCACTTTGCTTCCTGAAAGCCTGCGTGTGTGCGTGCGTACGAGTGTGCATTCAGGAGTTACCTGGTGCTTCTGCTGCTGCTGCTTACTCAGGTTGCGGCTGTAGGTGTTATATTTGACAATTTCCTGGTTCAGGTCATCCACCCTGTCCATCAGAAGTTGAAGGCTCTTCTCCAAGTGGTTGCTGAAATGAAACAAAATACAGCAGGCCATTCAAAACGTTTCAGGCTGTCCAGCAGCATCTAAGCAGCAATCATTACATCATTCTAAATTGAATTTGCTACAGTCATACATGTTTTCAGGTCGGCTGGGTTTATTTATCAAAAGGTTTTGTTTTTTTTCTTGATGTCAGAAGCATATTCCAAAACGATCATGTCAAGATTCATCTGGGTCAGATCAGGAAGCATAACACACACATGGATTGACCATCAAAGATTCCAAACACTACGTCAGCTGTGAATCTTTAAATTTTTTTAAGAGACTTTACAGATGCATACAATGATCATAATCCAAGATCAACGCAAACCTAAGCCAAATAAAAAAGTGAAAAAGTGGGAGTTTTAACCATTTTTGAGGGCCAAGCTGACAAAACCATCAACTGTGTAGTTTTGTTGAAAACTCGCTCTCTCATTACCATCCCATAAAGCCTCCACATTCTCTCAAAGCTTGGCTCCTTAAAAAAGCCACTGTGAAAACTGGAGTCAGTATAGACCTTGTTCCATCTGAGTTCCTAATTAAACAATGTCTCAATCAAACCCTTGTGTCCCCTGGTCTTCTTTGTAGTTGTATCCAAATGTGTAGAACCATCCCTGCACAGACAACCAAAACCTGGCATTTTTCAGCTCAGAAAATATACTGTAGTATATAGCATGGAGGAGACCATAAGAAAATAACCTCTTATATGTAAAAAAGAATGAGAACAAGGCCTCCTGAATCCATCCATCAGCTTGATCCCCTTTAGTGTCACAATAGGCAGTGAACAATCTGGAGGGGTTGCTAGTCCATCACAAAACCGGATTCAAACAAATGATTGTGTTTGAACACAGAATTACCAGTTAACCCAGCAGCGTGTTTCTGGACTGTGGGCGCAAACCACAACACCTATAGAACACCTATATGTGCACTATAAAACCAAGCAAACTTTATGCAGAAAGGCACCAGAAAAGAGTCTAGCCTAAGTTATGGTCTGAATAGATGCTAACCAACTGTTTCACTGTGCTACCTCCTGAAGTGTACTACACTAATAAAGTATTTCAATACAGCTGAAGTGTTTGACAGTGTTGGTCTCACAGTCTTTCTAACTCAAATGTTAAAAAATAAACTGACACCTCAGGCTATACAAAGTCAGTTTCAGGACATTTTTCTACAGTCTATTGCCTATTTTCTTGGCTACTCTCATCTTGTATTTGAATTCAAAAATAGGCAGAGATGCTCTCTTGATGTATCTTTACAGACCCTAGTAACCCAGACTGTGTGGCATGAGAGTGCTAAGGCCCGAGGATCTTTGCTCTTGTCCTCCTGTCATGTCACATTTCTGATTTTCCACCAAACCCTGCCATGCTGACAGCAGTCAGAACACAACACTAACAGCATTCTTCACCCCCTTTTCCCATTTTTAACACTTGTTGCAGAATTTTAAACAGCATGTCTCATTTCTCCATCAAATTCAACCTTGACAAAGGCTGCAGTGCTCTATGTTATATCCCTGTTATGTTTTCCTCTGTTGAATTAGATTGCTTTATTTTTAAAAGTTTGGGTGCTACATTGTACAACCTGTACTCCAGAAAAACAGATGCTTGCTTCTTTTTTCTTTAAACTGTACCCGAATGACCTGTCAGTGTGTAGTTTGGGGCTGTACACTAAAGTAATGGTGGTGTATTTCTGTTTGACCAGGACTAAAGACCTTAAACCCATCTGTTTCCGAATTACTGAGGTCATTGTGCTCGAAGTAGATGACAACATCGGTGCCCCTTTTTTTTTACCTTACAAGACAGTTGGATTTTAGAAGGATCACAGAAAAGAATTTCTTCTGCCATACTCCAAGCTATCCACTTGTTTTGTGGCCAAGACATAAAAGCTCAAATTGAGAAGGGTCCTGCAGCTATGGGCAATATTTCCCATTCAGCATCTGTTTTAGAGCTTTGTTGGTAAGCTGAGATTTGCTATCAAGAGACAAATGCTTCATCCAATAAACTTGTCTTTTTACCCGCTTTTGTAAAAGTGCTTGCTGTTTTTCAAACAACCTCTTTACAAGACATTCCACAAGGTCACACAGCATGCAACAGATAATTCTGATCAACCTGTTTGCTACTGATTAACTCAAATCAGGTTTTAACCAAAACCTTCAAGCTTAATGAACAGGATGAATCTGGTGATAATGCCAAGCTGTAGGAAAGATTTTAAAACTTAAACACGTCAGAAAACGGATTTTCGCGTATAGCACTTTAGATTAGAGAAATGGCAATAATCACAACTTTAAAAACCGACTCTATAAAGTTTGCAGTTCAATAAACATTACCAGACTTCTGCACTTATGACTGAGCTGCTTCATCTGCAAGTAAAAGTCAAGTGAAAGTCTTCACTCCATAGTTGTCCATATTTTGAAGTCATAAATATGTCATTTAAATGCTGCAGTGCACAACATGAGATTAACTAGCTTTCTTAAAACAAAAATAGTTCATCTGACTTCTGCTCATTTAAGATCAACTCAAGTTCTTAGTCAAATGTCAGAAACGCTGCATAAAGAGTTTGTCTAAAGAAAGTAAACCTACACTGCTGCATAAAATTAAGCCTCCTGCAATCTTGAATGATTTAGCAAATCTTAAAGGCTTGTCAAGATCAGATCAGCTTTGGGGTCAGATTACAACTACTGCTAACACCTTAATCACATTTAAACAAACATTAGCACATATACACAGGAAAAATAATCTAACTAGAGAAATTGCATTTCCAGAGAAAATGCAAGTGTGAATGCTTCATGCTGAAAACTAGCTGAAAGCTGCTGAAAGTGTCATGAAAAACTAAAATTAGCAGAAAGAAGCATAAATAGCACAAACAGTAGGAAATTTGCGGAAAATAACGGAATGATAGCTGAGTTTACAGGAAACCAAAAAAGTAGCAGAAAAATAGGAGAAAAAAACATAATGAAAGCTAAATAACAAGAAAAAGCGAAAATTAGCAGAAAAAACAGAGATAAGCCTGAAAACATAAAAATAGCAGAAAGAAGCAGAAACAAGAACAAAATTGCAGGAAAAAGCAGAAGAAAAGAAGAAAGTAGCAGAAATTGATCTGAATTAGCTTATAAACAGCTACAATTAGCAAAATAAGCTAAAGCTAGCAGAAAGAACCAGAAGGAATTATAAAAGGCAGAAAATCAGAAAAAAAAGTAGAAAAAGCAGAATAAAGCAGACATTTAGCCTAATTAGCAGGAAAACAGCTAGACAGTAGCAGAAACAACTTGAATTTAAAACCAGAATGTGAAGGGATGGTAAAAAAGTTTGGTTGTAAAATAGTTTAAAAAGCTAACATTAGCAGAAAAAGCTAAAATAAAGCTAAAACTGCTGATATCAGCTCAATAAAGTAGAAGGAGCACATGGATGCAGAATAAAGCAGAAAAAAAGCCTGCATGCCATAAAATTCAGAATTGGCTTGAAAAAGCTTGATTAGGCATAAAACAGTAGCTAAAATTGCAGAACATAGCTGAAATTAACAGAAAGAAAATTAAAGAAGCAAGCTAAAATTAGTGGAAGAGTAGCAGAAATAAGCAGAAAGAAAACTAAAAGAGCTGAAAAAAGCTACAATTAGAAAAAAGAAGCAAAAATTTGCACAAGGAAGTTTAAAGGAGCAACAACAGAGCAAATGGTGTAAAAAGCATAAAGACTTTGAAGTTTAAAATTGCTCCATTCATTTTCAATGGGAAAAAAATGGCAGAAAACGTGAAATAGCAAAAAAAAAAAAAAAAAAAAAAAAAGTCAAAGTAGCTGAAATACCAAAAGTCATAGCAGGAATGTCCTAAACGAGCTGAACATTTGGATTTTGTTATCACACAAAAACTGCTGAACAAGTTAGCGGACAAAAAACGTACGGAAGCACAAGAATAATAATACACAAAACAACATAACTATATGATTACAGCTGATGATGATTTATAGTGGTGCAATTGTGCTCACATGTCCAAAATATCTGTATTATATATCTGTAATAAGAAAACACAAAGTTTTGAAATGCCAGCAAGTATTATTGTGTTTTAAAGTACTTTCAGTGAAGTCATGTTTGCCTGCAAAAAGGGTTTTGTTATTATTTGGCAGTCCTCCACTGTAAACATAAAAACTGGTGGCGCACGACCAGATCTCAGGATAACACTTCCCTGCTGTGTCCTTCTGACTGTGTCACAATTGATTCTCGCTGATGAAAGCCTGTTAAAAAATAATTTAACTGAAGCATAATGGTGGCTACTGTGTGCATGGATAATACTTGCATGGGGAAATATTAAGTCAGAAAATAAGTTTTAAACATTTGTCCAGGTCTTTTACACACTTTTCATACTGTTTTCTATACGTTCACATATTTAGATCTTCCTCTTCTTAATGCAATTTTCAAGCTCTTCCTGACAGTGAAATGTATGTTAATTTGCATTAAATATACAGTGGTGGAGTTTTATATTTATGTCTCAAACACCCAAAAAAAAAAGTTTTAAAGAAAAACGGCACACAAAAAACAACAGCTAAGACTAACACAAAGTTTTCAGTTTTCCTAATTAACCTATAATTTTGATACCAAATTTTAAGTTTTTAATATAAAAAATGTATTTCTTCTCAAACTATATTCCCATTTATGACAAACTAGAAAGAGTTAGTATGCTTTAGCAGTGAGCTATCTTGTGACAGGCACTAAGCTAAATAGGAAATGAAATTGGGACTTGAATATTCAAAGAATCATTTTATAAAATTGATAGAGTAAAAAACTTCAACCATTCTAAAATAAATGAACATCTCAATGTTTTACATAGGAAGTGAAGATAGCTACTAATGTATTAGTATATGTTTAAGCATCATCTTGTTTTAGAATACGACTAGAAAATAATGACTAAGAATATCACA
>JAVKLF010000042.1:16435104-16446624 GCA_034783495.1 Millerichthys robustus
TACTAATGTATTAGTATATGTTTAAGCATCATCTTGTTTTAGAATACGACTAGAAAATAATGACTAAGAATATCACACTACATTTCAAACATTCTAGTTAAACATGATTGCAAAACTTGCTACTGGATCATGCATTTCGTAAGACACATCTGCTCAAAACTAAAATGTTCCAACATTTAGACAAGCGTTCTGATCAATTTTAAATTAAAAGGCATAGGTCTGCTAAAGGATTTAATTTAATTTAAAATCTTGTACATAGGTTAACATTAGTGGCACAACATTCGGTGTACAACATGTCAGTTTGCACATGCTCAAATTCCTTTGGGACAATAGAGGACAAAGACTAAAACTGTATTGATGTGTGAGGAGAAATTGGCTGACATTCAGCAAATTGAAGGTTCAGAGGGGAATTGTTTAACAAAGCTGCCAAGAAAATGACTTCCAATCATACGACGAGCATTTTATTCTGATGGAGTCTTTTTAACTGATGGACTGAGGCAGAAAATGGATTGCTGGCTTGCTTCTATATAGCTGAATAATTTGTTTCAAAGACAAGAAATCTCTTCTATCCAGCAGTGTTTTATGGTATTATCTGGGTTAAAATACAGCTAAGATGGGAAGAAAAAAGCATGCATAAATTCAGCTGTTTTCAAAAGGATTTATATTGAATTTGGAACAAGTTTGAAACTCTCATGTTACTCAGTAGTCTATATTTCATTTCAAGTTTAAATCCATCTTTTTGAGACAATTATCATTTTAGTGCAAAAAGGCGAGTGTTGGAGAGGCAACTATCACTGGCTTTAGCTCAAAATATCTTTTCTGAAAGTCCATCTTGGCAGATCAAGTTTGTCTGTCAAGGGTCTCCCCCACCCCCCACCCACAACAGAGTATTCAATTCACAGTAACATCTCTGTCACCACCTTCTGTGACCCCATTTTTCTCCTGTTCCCTGTACTCAGCCCCTTCTCTTACAGAATACACATCATCAGGGTTATCTAGTAGCACAAAAAGCCACGGTAAGTGCAAGAGCTTGGACAAGATTAGGAAAAAATGTGTATTTATCTCAGCAGTTTGAGTAAAATGTAAAGTTATCTCAAATTAAAATAAAAGCCATCCATATTAACACAATTAATTCTGTATATAATTCATAGAAAAAAAGGCCACTAACCATTTAACCAATCTTCCTTTATCAGCATCTCGGACCTAAATAAACCTGTTAGAGCTCTTGCTTGTTCACAGTTGTCATAAAGAATGGCCAGTTGATGTAAATTTTTGTTTTAAAATACACTCTGACTTCTCATAACCTGCACCAACTATTAGCAGCCACCATTAAATTGAGAAAAAAAAAACCTTCATGGAGATTCAGCACACTCTAGACAGGTAAAAGCATTGTTCTGGTACTCAACCACACCTGCATAAATGTGACCCTGATGTCAGAAGAACAAACCCTTCTCTTTATTCTGACAAACTGGCACTAAAGTCTGATGCGTGTTGGAGATTCGTGAACTTGATAGAAAGAAAACTTTACGATAAGACTAAGATTTGGTGAAAAAGGTCTTCATTAGCAGGCTTTCAAAACACGAAGTGCACAGTTCAAGCAACTGAGGTCTCCCCCTTGAAGGAGAGAATCTTGAGATGAAACCTTGTGGGAGGAGAGTTGTTGCAGTAAGACAACGCTCTACATGTGAGCAAGAATGTCAGCTGCCCTGGGAGGCGTGTTTTCCCAAATTTCCAAACAGTAACAGCATAAGGTCATGCCACATTTCATAAAGCTTTTATAGACTGCCTCTGAGAGACTGAGAAGTGCAGTTCAGCTACAAATGATGTAAACCCTTCTGCTGCTGTGTGTATTAAAACTTTCACAGTGACTACAGGTTGTAAAACAGGAGATGCTCGTCTTAAATAAAAATGAACATTCAAATGAAACATATAAGATGATGGGTTTATTTGCCAACTCTTAGCTGACTATAGGCTTCTTTTTTGCTATTCAAAATAAATCCCAGGAGTGCTGCTTCTTTATGCTAATACCCAAATAAAATGGTGGACATTAAATCCAGACGTCCAATCTAAATAGCAAAAGATCAACTAAATATTTGGCTCTAGCTTGAGGAAACAACTTAAGGTTAGCAGGTCATGCATGCAAAATACCAAATCAGGAGAAAATGCTCAGAAAAGGCTGACTACTGCAACCAGACAAAGCAAAATATCAATCATTCTGTCCATATCTACAGTACCTAATTGAAAAGCGCTATCTATGCCTTTTAATTAGAAAAACGTGATGTTGTTCTGCTGCTGTTTATTTCCCAATTATAGTTGCCACTCAACAGTTGCCAGATATAAAATATTTACTCAGAGTGGGTCCAACTGCAATGGTTTTTTTTAGCTTGTAAATATTTTACACCTTAATGTAAGAGACACTGGGTCCAGGTTGAAAATCCCAGAACTTTCAGTCACAATAATAAATTCCAGAGGGGAGAAAAAAAATCCCTGCCGAATTTCATGAACAGAAGACGCCTCACATTGTAAAGTCTGGGGGTGGATCGATCGTGCTTCGGGCTCGTGCTGCAGCTAGTGGCATCAGTGATAGAGGGAAGAATGGATTCAATAAAAACAAACGTCAAACCATGTGTAAAAATGCTGACAGTAAAAAAAAAAAATAAGAAAAAGAATGCATGGTCTTTGCAACAGAAAGATGATCCCAATCAAAAAGTTAAAATTACCTGAGGAGGTGTAAGCTAAAGGTTACACAGAAAATAAAATTATGTGCACAGACTCCTAGTGGGAAAAACATGCAATACTAAAAACAAATCTAGGAGAGAAGGATACTTTTTGCAGAAACAAATGTAGAAAATCCTCCAACCAGACTAAAAACATGGCTGCAGATAGCTTAGAAACTAAAATATTAAGAAAAACCTTTTAACGAATATAATGTAATATACTTGCTCAGTTCCGGGTTTTTACAAGATCTTCCGTTTAAAACTCAAAACATTTCCAAATTTCAATTTTTGTCAATTTTGACATATTTTCTGTGAACTTACGAACCCAGTAGCACTTCCAAGATGTGTTTCAGGGGAAAGGCTACAACGATAAATTTACATTCACGCAATCCATCAACTCGATCAACATCATCATCTGTGGCAAGAACAACCCCGCTTGCTGGAGTGAAATTGCACTCACTCAACCTTACACGTAGATGACAGTGACAAATGGGGCCACAGATTGGAAAATGAGACAAACAGAGAAAAACATTAAATAAAACCCATTATCAGTTGCTTTTTTGAAGGGGTGGAAATGAGGAGAAAAGGGTGGGGCTGTCAGCGAGAGACACCAAGAGTCGGACATTACAATCCCACGCGAGAACAGAGCTGCGTAGCAATCTGACAACTTCAGGAAACAATTTAATCTTGGAAGACATCCCCATCTGGAATCATGTCAGGAAGCCTATGGAAAGGGCTACTCTCCTACATCCTTGTTTTGGCTGATATCAAAAGCGATGTTTCAACTTTAGAGTAGTCATTTTGAAAACTTAATAGCATGCAAGATAAGTACGGCTACTTGACAATTTGTAACAAATGAGTCTGTTGGTGCCTAGCTTGGCTGGCCATGCATTTTTAGGAGTCGCATTCACGTGTCTTGTGGTAAAGTCATGCCCTGCTTGTTTAAAAGGACACAGATGAGAAAAATAACGATTCCTGGTGTGATTCATCGCAGTGTACAAGTAAGTGCAGTGCGCTCTGGGAGCACATGGAGTATAAATCAGCACTTTGAGTCGTTATTGTGCTAATTTCTCACACCTGCCCTTGGGAAGCTTTTTGATTAGCAGCTTCACAGCTGTTGCTCTACTTGCAGCAGTTTATCTCCATAAATGATTGCTGATAAATTCTCCTGAGACTGATGCAGAGTTCCTCGGAGATATAAATGTGAGACTTATAGATGCAGGCTGTGGGTTGATATGAAGAGGTTCCTATTGTGCTCATTAGTGATGGAAGGCAAAGTCTGATGGCATGTTCTGTTTTTGAACACATTTCTGAATAACTAAGATGTGACATTTCGACATGGCATTTGCTGTACCTAATTAAGAACTGAGTATCCAGGTCAAACAGCTGATACTATTCCAAAAGCACAAGTTTATCAATTCTGAAGGTGGCAGAAGAAACTAATATATGCCTTTATAAGTTAATTTAATGTTACGTCACGTTGCAGTGCAGCGAGTGCACAAAATGCAAACGGTAGGGCAGTAAGAGAAGTATCAGAGGATCTGCCCTCTGAAAAAAATGCCCATGTGTTGTGTAGTTTACAGTTTCTCCAATTGTTCTAATCAAGAAAAAGAAAAGGGGTATTATTGAGTACCAAAAGTCGTCATACACAAAGATGAGAGATGTAGAAAGCTCACAGAACAACACTGTAAAAAGTGGATTTTAAACCTTCGTCTCCGGTCGGGAGGAGCAGAGTCTGCTAATGCCCGTGTCTGCAGCGACTACTACAGAGATGTTTCAGTGTTTCCTATGGTCCGTGCATTTGGTCACCTCAGTGCTGTCCCTCTGGGACCCAAATCAGCTTGGGACACGGCTCTGGGTAGTGGAGCGGAGCACTAAGTTGTTCATACTACGTCCTAGCCATTTCTGTTGTCACAATCTCTACACTGGCTCTAAATAAACAAACAATGCTTAGGCTGGCAGGGGAGCATGTAAGGACTGGTGGGCTGCCAATCTCATAATCCACTGGGGGAAACCCTGTAATGATTATTGGGTCACCAGTAGTCCAATATGGACTTCATCTAGAATTATTAGGCAGCCCTAGAACTTTGGGTGACGTTATAGCTAGGAGTGTCAAATTATTGCGTTACTTGCGATTAATTAATTACAGTCATATTTAGTGTGTTATCCAGCAGCAGTTAGCTAGCAGTAGCAGCTATAATTTATAGCTGCTACTGCTAGCATTTTAACCTAAAAACAATACGAAAACACAAACTCAACCTGGTGAAAACCAAACAATAATTATTGTGGAACCACCCACTGGCTAGAAAGGTTTTACACCTTCAAACTTTTATAGGCTTACATCTGCTGTTTGGTGTAGTAAGATGTCTCTGAAGGACCAGACAGTTTGTGATACTGACAGCCTCGATTGTCAGAAAATCTTTAGGTTCAGTCAAAAACTTTTTTAATTTTCATGAGATACGAGTCACGTCCAACAAATTTGTGAACTAATTGCTGGTTTCTTTGTCTTGAAACTGGATCTAAACCTATACAATACAAACTCTTTGCAACAAATCCACCATAGACATTTTACTTCCTGCTCTCCATTCGGAATCACACGCCATTTAAAACCAGGTGACTGAAACGCAGCTATTCTCTGGATTCTCTACCATCTGGTACTGTAGTCCATTCATAACAAGTTCAGGCTCTAAGGATTAGACTGGCTGTGTTTTTGGTAGTTGTAGACTCTAAATTTATGGCTGTGTACCTCTAAAGTCCATTATCCTCTCAAACTATTAAAAACACATAAAAAAAAGCCCTGGTGCTGCACTGGGTGACATATTCCTTCATTAACTCGGACAGCAGCATTTATGCTGTCCAGCTTGTTGTTGTTTATCTGACACTGTGGCTGCACTGAATCTGACCGTGTCCTCGGAGATGCTGTCAGCTGCATATTAAACCAGTGAAAATGATCTCAGTCTGACCCAGAAAGGCAGATTTCTGATGGTCAGTCTTTTATTTAATGACTAAATGGAGCTTAAAAAGCAAACAAATAAGCGGGATTTACTTTTAGCAGCTGTGAATGAAGTTAGTGTATGGTGTCGGTTCACTGTCAGCTTTACTTTATAAAAAGAGGTTCTTTATCTAAAATAATGCGTCATTCAGTTTACATCACATTTACATTGAATATGTGCAGGTTTTTTTCAACTTTCAACAGCGGGTGATAATGGCAGTAAAAGTCATTTTTCTGGCATCAGCAGTCCAATTGGGTGGTTTTTCAAACAGTGTAGTGCCCACAATTGCCTAATGTCAAATCTTTTTTAATTTATGAGTGGCTTTAATTTATGTTTATGACTGCATCTTGCTAGCTTCAGAAGATACTATGAGGTAGTCTTCAAGCTTAGATATATATTTTTTAAAGATCTACTATTTTCATCACAGAGGAGTTGGCAGAACTGCGGTAGCTTTGTGCAAATGGTGACAGTTTGCTCCATGTTGGACAGCATAAGATAATTTGATAGTTGATTTTTGATGAAACACTTAATTTGGGGGGAAAAGGCAACTTCGGTGAATTTCCACTGGCTAAATTAAAGCAAATAAAAACAGGTCATACATTATCATGCAAATACAGATTCTAGGTTTGATTCTGCACAGCTGTAGCAACAGGTCAGAAAGAGCAAAGATCAAAGTGGAAAGAAAACATACAGTAAGAAAAACAAAATTTGACACTTCAGTTTCATATTAAAAATTTTGTTTAGATTTTTGTGTATACCAACAAGTCAATCTGCTGTAAGCCATTTTTAGATTTGATTCAGGTTCCAAATGTACATGTTTTCTTTTCACAACCATGTGGGTTAAAAGGGTCCAGCATACTTGATCTGAAGCCGAAGAGTCAACTCCTGGTCACTTGGTGGCTGGACGTTTGTTTTGGCATACACCTTTCATACTTCATGAGACACACTATATACAGCTCCTGGGAAATGCCTACCGTTTTTGTGCAAATCACAGCACAGGTTTCTTCCCGCAGGACATTCCATCCCTGAATCCACCATTTGTCCTACACTTTTTCAGCAGATGGACTCATCTGTTCACAATGGCTGTGCTCCTTCTATCCAGGGTTTTTTGGCCATTTTACAATCTTTATAATTGTGTTGAGAAAGAGTTATATATGTGGATGTACTTTCTAACCGCCTCAAAACCCTCTATATTTGGACACATAACAGCCGACATCTGGAGGCTGAGTAGTTTACGTAAAATGCCACAATATAACAGCGTATACTATGTAAGAAAACGTTCAGTTGTGTAAAGAAGGGGTGGGCAAAGACCCTCTGCAAACAAAGTGAAAATTTTTGTCACAAGACGTCGTCAGTAAGAATTGATTTTGTGCCTTCATGTGGAGTGTGCAGGGTCCCTAATTGTTCACCTTGTTTACCTAGAACTGATCTTAAAGCGTTTTATTTCCCCCTGTGCCAGTTATTTCTTTCAAAAAAATCAAACTGACCTGGAGAGAATGTAAACGTTTAACTAGTTTTGTTTATATTATGCCGTTTTAAATCCACCATTCAAAAAGGTTAATATAACATGTAAACAAAAACAAAACGACCGTAAACCTTGAAATATAGTCATTGTGAAGTTGGCTAAAAAATAGACAAATAAATTCCAACTTCTAGTACGTCTAACATCAAACTTGAATCTAAAATGAAACAAACAAGATTACAAACATTCTAAAATACTCCTGTAGAATATATTTGATCAGGCGGGAAAAAAAAGAACACAAACAATGTCACAAATAATGTACAAGAAGACTGTGTGTAAAACATTTCATAAATGTTTGTCACTTGAAAATAAACCTAACTGCTACTAAATTACACAAGTATCAGGTTTTGGGCCCTTACAGGGAAATGGTGGCATGAGCTTTTTTTTCCTGACCTGCTTGAAAGGTTGAGCAGCTCGTGCTTGTCAGCGACCGTGGATTTGTCCTCCAGCTCCCACAACAACACGCTGATGAGGTGAGAGTTTTTGATGACAATAGGCACCTCCTCAAACATATGCTCAAAACCAACGCTGGCCTTCTTCAAACTGGAGAAACAGAGCAGGAGAGAAAGAGGATGGAGAATGAAACCATGCTCGTTAGACACTTCATATCTGGATAACGCTGTATTAATTACATACTTTAAAGTGTCGCCCACTCCAAATTTAAGACTTTAATCCATGTTTAAATCCAAACCAGAATAAAAATGTCAACTTGAACTGTTCTGACTTCTCAAGTGAAATGTTTGTCTGTGTGTACATTTTAGTAGAAGTATAATTCTCTCTTCAGTTTAGACATCTGGAAAAAACTAAATCCAAAAAGTAAATCAACATTTACCAGACTGATGGGAAATCAATTTTAAATGTTAATATTGTTTCTAAACACAAAGGTTTTTTTAAGTGGACAGCTGGCATTTTAAACAAGTGTGACTCAGTGGGTCAGTGTGGAAAAATAATCTTCAAAAGACTAGGGCTCAGAAAGTAAAAAGGCAAGTAAGGAAAGAAAGTACTGGCTTATCCACAATACTGACAAAAAAAAGAAATGTTTCATCGTTTTTTACTTTTAAGTCTTTAAATCTACTTCTTTTATAATAAATAAAGATTTAGTGCAGCTGTACCACCTGTGTTGTGCTTATCGAAGTATTTTAATGAATGAAGAAAATTAAGAGCTAATTATTAACTACAGAATGCAATTTGATTCAGAATGTCATAACGTTCTTTCCTGATACATTCCTAAAATTAATGTCCATCAATTCTTTCTGGAAGAAGCATGTTAATACAAAACTGATTTGTTTAAATTCTGTTTAATGTCCCATATAAATTAATAAAAGTGACTGACTGCTTTAGTCCAGCCTGATAGATGTGCACAGTACAGGAACTACAAAATATTCTCTGTATTGGGAGCGTCCCGATTCCAGTTTTTCTCAACCTGAATACGAGTACCTTCAGTTTGGGTACTCCCCAGCCAGCATTTCCAGGTGGGTCCCAAATCAGTTTGTCCGCGGGTTGCATGGAGGTGTATTGCCCATATGGGCCTAAAATGGGATCTACCTGGGCTTCACATGAGACCTATTTGGGCAATTCATATGGAGCCCATTAGGGCAATACAGGTGAGGCCTCCATGGAACCCACAGACAAACCCATTTGGAGCCCATTTTCCAGCCCACTTAGGCCCCACACAAGGCCCATTGAAATGTAGATCCCATTTTAGACCTATATGGGCAATTCAGGTGGGGCCTCCATGCAACGTGGACAAACCTATTTAGGACCCATATTTGCAGCCCGCACAAAACCCATTTGGGGCCCATCTGTAAATGTTGACTGGGCCGATACCGAGTACCAATACAAAGTGCTAACTGAGTTAGAACTTAAACATTACACAATAACTTTAAAACATGTTTTTATTACTTAGAATAATGTGGCTCTCCTTCCTTATAGGCCTATAGCCCCTCAAACTGAATCAAATCTGTTGCAAAATTTTAAAATAAATAAAAATAAACACGATTTTTTTCAACTTTCTAGAACATGAAACTGACAAATATTTATTCGAAATGTAAACTAACACATTCAATTGAGCATTGATACTGGTATTGCTATCGATTCAGAGTATCTGGCATTTTGTACAAGTATAAGTATTTGTAAAAATGCTGATATCAGGCTCACTAGTCTGAACACGTCTAAACTTACATGTTAGATACTTGTTCTGTGATCAACACACTTTTAAACACACCAGGTACAAAGATGTTTAAACAGGTTTGGTCATGTGATAAATGGGAATTTAGTGTATCATTTGATTCAAGAAAACTATTCAATTTTTTGAACAGAAGAAGAAGAATAAGAAGAAAAACACTTAGTATTCTGGGTAGACCATTGCCTCAGGCAAACTTTAGGATGAGACTTCGAGGTACAAAGTAAGCAGTTCTGCTTCAAGCTCAGAGCAGAGCAGGGCTCATATCAGTATGGAATACAGGGGTTCTTTAGGAAAAATCCTTAATTATCTAAATGCTGTTTAAGATTTTGACAGAATTGTCAATGTGAAGTGTTTTAAAGTATTGGCTGCGCGTTATGACCTTTCCAAACGCCTGCAGCATGACACAAAACACCGTCAATGAGGAAAGAGAAGCACACTTTCTACTATAGGCAGGACAAATTACTCAACCATACTGGATTTTGGTGCACTTAATGTCATGCTCTCTGAAAGTTGGGCCCCCACTGGATGAAGCCAAAGGTGGCCTCCACAGGCAGACTAATTTGATGCTTTAGATTGTGTGCTGAAGTGGACGCTATTGACCACTGCCTGCACAGCCCAGTGGAGATGGAGGGCAGTTCAAAGAGATGTGTCCACTCGACACTCATCTCGCTCTGCCTTTCATTTCGAAAAAGGTGAGCAATATATGCAAGCTTATGGAACATCAAATCCAGCAATCTCAAAAGGGATTTATTTTTTTACCCTGTGGGCTGTAGTGGGGGAGGAAACACCTGGAGTTTTGCATCTTTGTAAAAAAAAAAAAGAAGAAGAAGAAAAAAAAAACCAACAACCTCTACAAATTCTGTTCATATTTTTGTCCAAATCTGAATGCCACATGACAGAAAAAAATATTGTGGTAATGTGTTGATATTGTCCTTTACTGTCCTGCCCTGTTTCAATCATGAGCTTGTTTGGAACACAAACAGTGACAGATTGGAGCCATAATAAATCATAGGAACTAATGAAAAGCTCCAGAAACGAGAGGGATCCTGACTCGGGGCCAAACGCTGTTGGTCAATAACAGACTGGCAAGCCGGAGAGACAAACGCAAGAAAAAACAATTCAGAGGAAATGGAAAAGAGCAATGAAACCCTGCTGTTAAATTGTCCTTTCTGCTGCAAATAAACTTTATAGATATAAGGATGTAAATCTGAGGGCTCTGAATAAACCGTTACGTAATGCCTCTGAGATTTCTTTATTGAACAGATACGCTCAGATTTGTCTGAACGTGTGTGCTGTGCCCTCGTGCGTGTGTTTATGTATGCCAGAGAGGACTGCTCCAAACTGCCAGGAAAATGGTCCCCTCATTACGTTCATTTTTAGCTGCAATTTAAAAGCAATTACGATAAGCCTTGAGGTCAGAAAAAGCGTAAACATGGTACATTTGTTTGACGGGCAAGGGCGAGCTGATAAATCATCATCATCAGCATCCATCTCCAACTGCCACTAAATGACTCCCCTGTGGTCGCATGAGGTTGTATTTGCATCTGCTGAATACACAAAACTAATAAAGGTGCAAAAGCTAAAACTTGAATTCTATATCACTATATGCTGTATTAGATTGTGTGTTTACATATATATATACAAATGTATTTTGACTATAGTTACTCTTCTGAGCAGTTAGGTCGTTTCTTTGATTGTGTCCTCTTGTGAATATACTCACCCCTCTGGTGTGAAATCCTTCTCCTTGCAGATCTCCATGAGCTTGGGGGTGAGCCTGTACGCTTTGAGGGACAGGGAGCCTTGGGCTGTTTTGATGGGGTCTGGAATTAGAAAATCAAGATTACAAATGAATAATTTCTTTGAAATTTGACCAAAATCTTGGCTTAAACTTAATGATTCCTCATTTTTCTTGTCCTACTTTTTTGAAAATTTCTACAAGGTTAGTCAAGTGATACCTTTCAGTAACATTTCAGCTGCTGATTCAGTGACCCTCCTTTATATTTTTTTTTATTTCTCTTCTACAGTGGTCATAGCTGGAGGTTCAGAGTGAGCACATTAGTCACAGGAACACAATTTTTGCACTTTAGAAAGGCTTTTCTTTAA
>JAVKLF010000042.1:16535381-16548619 GCA_034783495.1 Millerichthys robustus
GACCTGCGCATGCGCAAGAGTGATCATTCAGTGCTTCAAGCACCGCCTCTGGTGGTCAGTAGGGATGAAATAGAACTGACAGTTCAGACCAATGACGAATAAGGCAAATGCAAAACTAAATGAAAGCACTGATCTAGATTTTTATGAGCTGAAAAGTGACCGAGGTTTATAGTTGCTGTACTTCAAAAGAACAGATGATGCTTCTTCAATGGCAAAGAATGGACATTGCTGCTTAATGGGGTCTGGCAAACATTATGTGCTTTACCATGAGTCACAAAGAAAAGAATCACAGTGTTATAATGGCTTTTTTGAAAACAAAGCCTTTATTCATTTCCTTAAGGCACCTTGGGCACAATCCCCCCTCTCTATAGTTAATGAGTTCAAAGAGAGCTTTATAAAACATTTACAGACACACAGGAGGGTCTAAAGCTTAGTCACATTACACAACCTCAGGTTAATTCAACTGATTAATATTCTCTGAGTCTATTATCACTCTTGTTTTTATATCCCTTCCCACTTTCCATTTCTCTTAAGCTTTCTCTATTGAGTTTAACCAAAAGGGAAAAACCTTTCACCTGTGTAAATACTATGCCTCAACTCAAGATTCATACAACTCTTTGACTTACTGCATTGAAGCTTAACAAATATTGAAATAAACCAAGCAATTTGCAATTAAATTATGAAGAGTTGAATAAAATAACCAACTAATAACTATAAAATAACTGGAACTTTCCAGATTACAGAAGAAATTTCCACATCTTTAAACAAGAATCTATAATCTTAATGAGTTTGATAAGTAAGAAGCTTTAAAGTGTTTCTGGATGCCATGGTAAGAACATAGAACTCATTGAGATAATCAAATAACTGTTGTAAAAAAAGCCATTTGTAGTAGGCTACTGGGATGACAGGGCTGACTTCTAAAAGCTAAAGTATGCACACATAACTAAAACAAGCTGTATTGCTCATGTTAACCAATAATCACACTGTCATAGTCAAGACAGTATTTGGTGAAAACATAAAACGCAAAATAAATAACCAAATACATATTGTAAAAACAACTGAATGACTAAAGCTGACACACTATGAGAACACACATTCCAGCTAAAAACCCAATATATCAGATCCAATGCACTGCAAATCTTTCAGACAATTGGCTGCCAAGTGATCGTGTCACTGTGTGTAGTTCTAAGAGTTGCTGCTTTCTTCTCTGGTCTATTTTCATGAATGTTGTTTTTTTCACAAGTTAGTAGCTATAACATCTTTATATACATGTGTGTATACATGCATACATATCAAGAGGCCTTATTTACTAGTCTGAACGTGTGAAGTAAACTGATTTCCACCACATATATTACATAAAGTGTTCAGATTTTTATCTGGAGGATGTTAATATGAGCAAAAGACCAGACCAAAACATTCCCAGATTGTTTTAAAAATCTTTGGCAATCATGTGTGAAAAAAGAAGTAAAACAGAGCATGCTGTGCCAGTTCAAAAGGTATTCTAAAAGATAGATAAGTCCTGGTCGGGAATGTCTCAGTTTCTAAGGGTGAACAGGGTGGATGGATACCAGATATAATAAAGGAATGCAAAGGGTAGATAAAGGAGAAAAAAGATAGTGAATAACACAGAGGCAGACAGTGAAAAAAAAACAGTGATAAAATGATGACAAATTACAAAATAAAAGGTTGAGAGTAATGTAAAAGAAAGTGAAGAATGGTGAAATGTGTAGTATGTTGGGAATAAAAATAACAAAAACTAAATGGAGTACATACAGCAATTTAATTTGCAAAGATAAAAAACTAAAGTAAGATTTAATTGAAATAAATGACTGCATTGCACTTATGCAAGTATATACACAGTGCGATGACCGCTTCTTTAAAAATATATATTTTTAGTCTATTTTCTTCTATTCACCTTAAAATTGTTGAGAATGTGCAGCTAGTCCCTTTTAAATGTAAAGCAACTATGTCAAAAGTCAAACAACAGAGACGGGGTCTTCGTTTAGCTAATCTTAGTTCGGTACACAGAATGTTATCAACCAAGTGTGCTATCGATGCACCATTAAATGGACTTCCAGGCTGCATCCAAGATTCATCACGCAGAGGCAGGGATTTAGGTAAACCCTGGTTGCTGAGGCTTGGATATACCTGGATTGAGTCTGCTTTGAAGCTCTTTGTGTAGCTGTGATTTTGGACATTTGAGGAGTAATGCAACAGCGAGAAAGCAAAGCAATGTGACCTGGTTTGTACATGTGTGAATAGGTCTGAAGATTCTTTTTTCTTAAAAATGATCAGAAGACGAATATTTACAATAGTTGCAGAGAATGATATGAGGACACAGGAAGAGATTTTGTTATGTTTTGCATTAAATACCTCCCTCCTAGTGTGGCTTTTAATATTTATCTGAATCTGTGCCCATACAAAACTTTAAAAAGAAATAACACACTAAAGGGACAACAAAACAGCACAGATTCTAACCAAATCAAGACTATTATGCAGCACTTAAATGCATTTAAACTGTTCACACAATCTCATTCCATTAAAAGAAGTGGGGATTTTTCATTCCAAGGACTCAGAAGCAAGATAATTCACAGTTATTATCTCTCAAACTTTCCATGTTAAATATCACAGCCACTATTGAAAATCTGAGACATCCATCTATGTGCCACTAAACATATAGGAAATAGAAAGGTCAATCCAACTTGACAACAAGGAGCAACAAATGATCTGAGAAGCCAGTGGGAAGTAATCAGAAGAGCAGATTCATTCTGCTGCTGAGAGTGTAAATTATTATTGCCAAGTCGAACTGCCAAAACTGAAGTGTAAACACAGTCTTTTGACTCTCAAGAGGGAAAAGATTATTGCTGCACAATTACGAGACCACAGAGGAGAGGGAAGCCCCACTGCCTCAGCAGCAGAAGGAAAAAGATTATAGGGTGGTGGCTCCACAAATGATGATGGATAAAGAGAAAAACATTGCAGTTTTCCCAGAAGACAAACAGAATCGCATGAACTAGCAGAAATCTGTAGCATTTGGCAATGATCTTCAAAGAGCAGATGTTACTCATTTAAGTGTCTACTGATAAAGTTACACAGTCTAGATTTTAGTGAAGCAACACTGCAAAGTCAGTGAATAAAATGTTTATATTTAATTGCTACAGAGTTTGTAAAATTGTTACGGTAATAATACGGTAATACTTTATGTGAATATCAATTCTTATTGAGACTTTTACCATTATTAATGCGTGTTTAAGCAAAATACAAATATCTAATACAGTTTAAAAGGTTTACAGGTGTAACATAACTAGAGTGTTTATCTGCTTAATAATTTTTCTGTACTAAAAAACAACTGTATTTAATTTTTTCATCACATTAGGAACAGAAACCCAGAGTGATAAGGAGAGTGTTAGTACTTACAAACTGAAACTATACAAAAAGTATACATAATCAGTGTGAAACCCCAACTTACTAGACAATCCAAAGTATTTGCTGCTTACCGACAGTAAAATTGTGGAAACACTGGTTTGGCTTGGCAGATTGTGAATTGTTTTATCTAATAACCTATAATTTTCTGAGGCAAACTAAGTATTTGCCAATTTGATACACCTTTTGAGCTGTATTTACTGCCATATCCCAAAAAACAGTTTGTGATGTACGCGATCAGCATATCGATGACAACACCTGACTAGATCTGTACAGGACCATGACTCTCTACCCCATTGGTGGTGGGCACACGAGAAGTCTTGGCCCAAAAGCTTGGCTCATCTAAACTTCAGGAGCCTCGACTCAACCCTAGGTTCTCGGTAACACAAAACCTACCACCTGCACATCCTTCACTACATAAATAAATAAATTTTTAAAAAAAGTAAAACGGTGTTGAATGTTTTAGCATTTGTTTCTTCCATCATACTTTGTTTAGAAATAATTACAAAATGTCATATGTGCTTCCAGCTATACTGCCTGAAAAATGTGCATACTTCTTTACAGTGACCTATTGGTCTGGTAAAGAAAAGAAAAAATAAATTAAAATAAGGATCTCCTTTAGCAGGACTAGATGTAACACAAGTCTCTGTACCTAAAGCCTGTTTTTAATTGGAAGGCCTTTCATCTAATAGAACTCTTCAACAGCAGGTAAAATATTTTATATTCTTGCAAACACACTGTCCCAGTATAAATCTCTATTACCTGTTTATGAATTCCACAACCACTAGTGCTATAGTGCTTGCTGCTGCAGGCAGATAATTAAGTCCTGTCTCACCCTCTGATTGTGACCTCACAAGAGCAAGTCATGAATCTCAACAAGTAGAGAAAAATAACTAGTGCTGTACTTAAATGGCTTTGAATTATAATTTTAAAAAGTAGGAGTTTGGTTTAAAGCAACTAACTCATTAGTTAATTTATATGAGAATGTTGCTAAATTCTTTACCTGACAAAGTGGAACCCAAAGAGGACAGAAAAATATTCTGCGTGTGTATTTGTGTACTCTGGTTTCCTCCCACAAACCAAAAACATCCATCTATCCATCATCTTCAGCTTGTCACAAAGTTGGGTCGTGAGGGGAGCAGTTTTAGAAGGGATGCTCAGCCGTCTCTCTCTCACAGCCACCTCTTCCAGCTCTTCTGAGAGATTTCAAAGGCATTCTGTAGGCCAGCAAAGAGACATACTCTCTCCAATGTGTTCTGGGTCTTCCCCAGGCTCTCCTCCAGTTGTACATGCCACTACAGCCTCCCTTAAGAGGTGTCCAATAGGCATCCTTACATTTACCTGAACTGCCTCAACTGGTTCTTGTTGGTTTTATCTGCTAATCTAAAACAACAACCCAGCCAGGGAAAACTAGTGTGGCTGAAATGCAAGACACAACATGATCTTTTCACATGATAACTATGATTAAAGTACTTGTGATAATTAACATCAACTACAAAATAATTTAGGGAATATTAAAACAATATGTTCTGGCTCCAAATCAAATCTCAAGATCAAAAAACTTTGACTGTCACTTAGCACCACAGGTTTCTTTTCCACATTAAGTAAAGGATTTAAAGCCCACAGGATTTAAGTGGTGTTGAATTTTAGAGCACTTCTTAATTTTGCATGTAGCACTCACAGCATATTCCATTGTGCACAGATGACTAAAAAAGTTACCGTCATGCCAAGCAAGCAACTCCAATGATTCAGTGATGAGTCAGTTCCATCTTTCACCTTAAATGCCCCACTTAGAGCAATTCAAACCGTGCAGCCTGAGCAGTTTTATTAAATAATAAATCTACTATCATTTTGTAAACTCTTACTTAATGTCACTAAATGCCTGTTTTGCATGTTCATAATTTTCTTGACACAAGCGAAAACATAAACTACATCAGCACAAAGCAAAGCACAGACAGCATTTGATATAGTTGTTACATTTTGGAATGTTATTTTAGTAAATCTACCTTAAAAAGGTGTATTTTTGCCCACCCTCTCCATGTAATGATGGTTACACTTTATTATCTTTTGACCCTTTTTCTTCCACACCCCTAGTTTCTTGGTTCTAGTCGATTTTAGCAGCACAGCCATCTTTGTGCCATGCCATTAGCTCAACAGATCCCTGCATGTTCCTGGGAAGTAGACATCCTTTTGCTTTTTTCCACTGTACCAGCGTTCCAAAAGGAATACAACACCTGCACATGACAGCCAGGGACAAGACATACATCATCTTGTCAGGGCAAGTGCAGAGATGGAGAGGGAGCATGGCAGACAAATGGCAGTGCCTCCACAGAGAGAAAGAATGAAGGCAAAAAAGTCTATTTGAATGTGAACTGAAAGGCAAGCATACTAGTGGATTTTAAAAAGCACTGCAATCACTCATACACATGGTAAACAAAACAAAGAAAAGAATCTATACTTTGTGAGCCATTTTTTCCTTAACCAAGTTATGCTAAGTCACTGTCCAAAACTTGAAACATGACTGAGTGGTAACAACAGAATACCACAACAACCCTGTAGTTTGTGATCTACAAAGGTGATAATCCTTTCTCGAAGTGGAAATTTAACAACACAAACTTTCCCACTTTGAGTGAACACTTTCGTATTGGGTCTTCAGCACAATGAGAAACTTTGTAGTGCTCCTCAGACAGATTAACATACTGGTAGGTTCATTTCAAACAATAAAAACACTGTGACATGCAATATGTTTTGAGCCTTTTTGATCAAACCATTGTATAATGCCTAATCATGTACAATTTATGGAAATATGGAAAACACAAATGGATTTACCAAATTTTATTTTGCTTGCTTTATTTAGTTTGTTTGCAAATGACAAACTCCTGCCTTACATGCATAAAGGCTATTATGTCCAAGTGTTACAGAGGACATGAACAATAATGTATTTTGGATATTTAGATCGATATTTATGTGACTACATTTTTGAAATATAGAATTGCTAAATGCAAATGCAAAACAAGAAAAAAAAATCCACTAAAATTCCTTTTGTACATTTTCCATTTCATTTAAATAAAGAAAAACAGCTCATTTATTTAAATTGAAACTATAAATATACATTTTATAAATACGGCATATTTATAAAAAGTTTATGTGCAGGAACTTGGATCAACCATCCTCCCCCAAGGATTATCATTTTCCCTAGGCATGTAAAGCCTGCATCAAGTTGGGTAGGAGCCCTCTACTACGGGCTTTTGCCAATACTGAGGATTAAAACCCTGCAAGTCTATAAATACACCTAGCAGACTAATGTCAGCAGCCAGCTGCTGCACTCACCTCTTACTGCTGAATAGCTGGCACAAGCATAGCTTTTTCTGCTTTTCTTTACCTTTTAGCCTTTCTCTCCATCTTTCCTCAAACTATGTTCACCATCTTTGTGTTTCTATTTCTACCACAAATTCCCTCTCAGTTTGTTTCCCACTCTGCTGTGACACCCTCCCCCCCCACCCCACATTCTCCTATTTTATCCCATGCATACTCTTGCGCTTGGCAGCACCTCTTAATTGGAAACAAGCTGTGAGAGGGCTTTCAGTTTGAGGTTAAAATTGCATCTGATCTGCCTCCTACTGTATCGCTTCTTCTGTCTTTTAGCTGCATTACAAGCTTGTAGAGTGCTGCTGAGTGCAAATGCATAAATGATAATGTGGAAATGAGAGATGCAAATAGTTGACTAAACCCAGCTTGTAAACATGACTTGCAGAGACGACACATAAACAAGCAAGCTAGGGTGCTGAATAGAAGATAAAATTTGTCATTTTACCAGCACACGACAGCATCTTGCATGTGTTAATTTACAAGTTTGTCTCATCCACAGAAAGTGGATGATTACATTGTGTTATTATATTGAGGGGCTGAAAAGTTAGTTATTTTCAGCTCACAATCAATGTGTTGCTTAAAGTGAGGAAACGAAAATTACAAACAAAAGCACTATTTAGTAACCACATGTACTGGTTGTGTACAGCATACGAATGAATGTAATGTATAATATGGTAACAAGGTAATTATTGTGAGGAACTAGACTGAGTCTGTCATAACTTCCTTGTTTTCAGTGGGAGAGGATAAGAGGGATTTGTTACACAAAAGACCACAACCAGGCACAGAAACACTTATTTCCACTCAGTTAGACCACAGACTGCCCTGTCTGACCCGAAGGCACCACCCCCTCAAAAGAACAACAACAAAACAAAAACAAATTCACAAAGAACTTTTGATTCCGTCAAAAAAATACTATGTGCTTGTGTATTTCCATTTAAGCTTTGCTATAACCCAGTAAGGTACATGCAATAAGCATAAATTCAGTATACTTGCAAATGGTTAAATGTTTATAGATTTACAAATTGAAAAAAATGCATGCAAATCTAACAAAAAGCTGTGGAACACTATGTGCCATAAACTTTATAGCACAGTAACCAACACTAATCATTTAAAGCAAGGATGAGCACTTCATTCCAAAACACTCTTCAAAGTCAGCTGTAATTTAAAGATTTTTCTTTGAATATTCAAACACATTCCTGTCCCGTTCTTCCAGTCTAGGGATGCACCAATATTGCTATGAATATCAGTGCAGTCTGTTTTCAACTAACATCCACTTCACCACCAGCCAACACTACAAACAAACATAAGACCAACTTACAGCAACTCATGCTTTTCACAATGCATGCGTATTTCATTCTTTACTCATGTAGAGCCAATTACTACAGCACAGCAATGAAAGTTTATTCATCCTAATTCCTGCAGCTGGCAAACCCTTTACAAAAACAGAGGCTCTGGGTATGGAGACATTTGCTGCTGCCAAATCTGATGATCTTTACATTCCTTCATTTTCACCAATCTAAGGGATCAAATGTGGTGGGAGACAGAAATCCTGACACTTAGGTCCATAGTTGTATTTATTCATTCTATTGGGAGGGGGACAGTAGTTGTTGAAAAAAAACTTAAGAAACAATTTTGGCAGGTGGCAGCATTGGCAGGTGCTAATTTGGAGAAAAAAATTGTGATGTTGCAATAATTCTTAAGTTTCGCCTATTTTAACTGGACTTTATATTTGAAAATCACTGCTCTTATTAAAAGTTAATCATGAAACAAACATTGTTAAGTGTCAAGCCCTGCCATGACTAACTTAGATGAATAGTCATACATAGGTGCCAGTCTGTGAATTTAGCAGGTGTAGGTATACATCCCCAGCTTATCAGGAAAAAATAGCCATTTCAGCCACCCACTGGTTAGTGATCTTGGTTCCCTGTTGAGTTTCTAGAGGCAGTGTTGATATGGAAGGAATAGATGCAGCTTACCCCCAATTTACACTGCATCCATCTCCGGTCCGGCCTCCGCAGTCAATGAGATCATTTACACTGCGTCCGCACGGCTGAGGTGAGTGGACGACCCATCAGGCAAAATTCGACTCGATCCGCAAAAAAATATTCAGAAATCATGTCCCTCCAACAGGAAACTGAACGATAACAGCTTCTGCATTTTCAAAATGATTCACTAAAAACAGACTCGAATTTCTTCAATTCAATTTATTATTATTCATTCAATTTATTCATGTTTAGTCTTTTTCTAATTAGGCTGTCAAACTTTTAATAATTATTATGCTGTTTGAAATCTTGTTTTGCTTTTTTTGTAACTACTCAAAATTCTTTAAGATCAAACCTTGGCATGAATTTTTTCAAGTTTAAATTGGAAATGGCCTTTGAGCATTCAGAACAATGCTTTTTTAAGATCGTCATTGGTATTGTTTCTTGTTTGTTAATTTTCTGTCACATTTTATGAAAAAAAATTGTAATTTCAAACCACGACTTGTTTTGTTTTGATACAGACATATTTTCTATTAGGAAGTAAACATAGAGTCCTGTTCATAATAAAGGGTCATTCTTTTGTGTTGTTGGATTGTAGTGAATATCAATCTGTTGAATCAGATTCATAATGAATTGTACTGTATTGTGATTAAGGAATGCACTGTATTGACTTTGTTGCTGATGTTATTTCTGGTTGTAAAATGGCTCTCTGACCAGTCTTTGAATGAAGAAATTACTCAGCAAAGAGTTGCATGCAAGGTAGACAATCTTAAAATAATTTGGACAATAAGCTGAGGGGGAAAAAGCAACAGTGTCAAACTTTAAACTGGTGAATGCTGAGAGGGTCAGTTGTGAGCAAACAGTTAAGCTATGAGAACAAATCAGAAGCAACTAATAGATTAAAAAAATAGTTTTCTGTTTCTGACATATTAGGGACATGAAGGGCACCAGTGGGGCCATGGCATTCCAGGCTAATGCAGATGGGCTTGTCGGGGAAATGATTGAGCAAACAGGAGCCAGAGTGGCTTCCCTTTACTGGCACCATTGCTTTTGTCACTACTAAGCCACTCCAAAGATCCACAATCAAACCCCCAGCACTACATAGTCACCAATAATAACATGGCAGTCTGAGGGACACAAAACAAATTCCACTGTCCAAAGCTGAAAGACCGACGCCAATTTGCACATCAGATTTGAGCACAGAAAATAGCATGGCTAAGCCATATGACTGCGAGATGACAGAGGAACCTTTTCGTGGCTTGGAGCAGTGCAATAATGACTTTATAAAAAGACAAGTCAGTAAAAGAGAAAGAATTCTACTGCTGCACATAATATTTACATAATACAATACCTGGTAAGATGTGCACAGTCTTAAAACAATTTTGCTAAATTATTTGAGCATGTAACTGAACACAAAAAGGTGGAGATGTGAGGAGCCAAAAATGAAAGAACCAGACATGTCTACAGCTGAACAGCAGGCTGTGTAAACAGAGCTGGATATTCACTAAAAGACATTAATACATTGGTTCCTGGGATTGACATTAAAGCAGTTTACCCATCTGTTCTTCATAATACTCCACTAAGGGACTATGACTGAGTGAATCATAAGAGCAAACATTGGGAAATACTATAACAACAGGGTTTTGTCTCTAGATAATATGACAAACTTGCATCAGTTTACCTTTATAGCAAAAAAGCTCCTACATACACAACAAACAATAGGGGATAGTCAATGATTATAAACTTTAAGAACACTCAAAATTGCTTGCATTTACTTAAAAACTTTACAACTGAAACTAGTAAGTGTGCTGATTTTGGTTGTACATTTTTTTTTGCATAAGCCCAAGAGGTAGACCTAAATAGAAGCTGAAAAATGGGAAAAGTAGGACAGTATACTCACTTGTCATATTCTGCGTTGTCTTTATCACAGCGTGCATCCTTGTGCTTCTGCCAGTCTTTGCCATGCTTACACGTAGTGAGAAGAACAACATCCTCTGCGTTATGCACATGATATAAAGCATTCCTAGTATCGGAACCTATTCCAGTCAGATACCTTTTCCCCTTAAAAACAAGCATGTACTTCCTGTAAGGGGGGATTGTGTTGTGTTTCAAATAACCCCTTTCCCCTCCTGTCCTTGGGTGGTCTTTAGAAAAAAGGGGAATAGAAATGTCAAAGTTGGGTCTAAAGTTTTCTGTACTAATACTGGCCTTGGCCAACACGGCAAGGCCTATGTCAAAGCCAAGGTCTTCTGTGTAATCTGGCCAAGTGCCGGAATATAAATTGAAGATGATGTGGTTTCTGCCCTCATTCCACAAAGGAAGGCTCTGGATTTTTGCTTTCAAATTGTGCACATAATATGGTGAAAGCTGGTCCCGATCCAGGGTGTCCAAGCTCAGGACAAAAAGGCATGCCTGTCCTGGGTCTGGTGTGTAAAACCTGGACCCTTCAATAGAGGACAGGACGTTCTGGTAACTCTCAGAAAGTTTTTCTCCTTTCTGCTGGGGGTACACATAAACTTTAAACCCGTTCTTCTCACACAAGGAGAAATCAAAGCAGGACTCCATCCTGCAGCGTTTTCCAGTATAAAGGCCAGAGTTAGTGTCCCTCTTCTGCCTGGGAGACATGTGTCCACCGAGCTCATCGCTGACGCCCTTTTCCAAGTCGCTAAAAGGCTGCAGGTATCCCGACCAGCGACGCCACCGCGCCCCGAGGTGGAAACCGGTGAGGCTGCGGTCATCACGCCGATGGGGACCCCGTCTGGACAGCGGGACTTGTATCCCCCCAAAACAAAACAACAGGATGAAACAGGCACCAGCGGAGAACAGAATTAAGTATCGTTTTTTGGCCTGCATGTGTCCAACGAGTAGGAGTAAGATGTCCGTTTTGTGAATCCAAGAAGAAGTGCCGAAGTTTGGGTCTCAGCACCGCCACCTCCTCCTGTTCCTGTGGGAACGTTCCGCCATCTTCCCCCGGGCTGCTGCTGCTGCAAGGGCTGAGCGCTCTCGTCTCCCTCCTGCTGCTTCAGATGCCTTTCACAAGCCCGAGAACTGATCCAAAGCATGTGGGCGATTTTTTAAAAGTCCATCCACCTCGTCTCCTCGTCAGTTGTGGCACCGATTAACTGACAGCAGCTTCACCAAAACAACCGATGGAGCCACCACCGGTTCACTCAAATCTGGACACCTCGAGTCGTACTTTTCTTTGTTTAACGCCACTTTCAATGAACCAGAAACGAACATCTTAACACGATTTGTCATGTTATCTAGCTCAAATTAAATAGTAAATCATAACAGGACCTGTAAGGACACATCTGAGTTATGTTAAAGCAGCAGACTTGTTGCCCTCACAGTTAACTATTGTTCCCACTGTCCTCTCTCTGTTGAAGATAATGAATCGAGCTGTTATTGAAGCTCTGAACATCCAAGAACCACGATGATTTTTGTCTCAGTTTGAACATTAACTGCTTCGAAATGAACCATTAAAAATGTTAATAAACATCTACAGACTCCGCTAGCTTACTAGCAAGCTAACTAGCTAGTTACTGAATTCATTTTCAGTTAGCTCGAGAGCTAAGCGGTCGACCATCAAAGGTTTTAAAGCCGGCTGGTTGGAAGTAGAAAGGCAGAAAAACAAGTCAGTCTCCTCCCTTCAGATACTGGGTCTCTCAGTTCGTCCGAGCTTGTCGTCTTCTAAAGGGAGAGAATATCTGTGTAAATGTCTCCAGTAGTGTAAAGTGCTCAAGTGGCGTCCCTCTTTCCCGTAAACACTCACGAACAGGAACGCTGTAGAGGAGACGAGCCAAAGCAGTAGCAGCGCCTCACCGCCGGGCCGTCCCACTACTGCCGACAGAGTGACGTTCCACCGCTGCTGCAAGGTACGTTACCATTGGTTACCGTCACATCCGAGGCGGGCGGGGCCTTAAATCCGTTGGGTTCGCTTCCAATCAGAGCCGAGCCACTCTTGGAAAAGTTGTTTGAGTTCTTATGTGAATTAAAGAGGGTCATTAGTTACAAAACAAGACATTTGTTGAAGAAACAAAAATTGCTTTCTTTCATTGAAATAATAAAAGTTGCAAGAATTTTTTTTTTACGTTTTTGCTTTCTTCTTTTTGTTTGTCTATTGTTGATGTAGCCATTATTGATCATTTAAAAAAACATTAATCAGATAATGGCTTGCTTAACGAAACGAAACAATGCATGTTCAAACTGATGCAGGTTTCTTTGCTGCAAATGAGATCCTGTTTAGATTTGAACAATCTGTAAATGGTGGCGTTTTTGTGTGGTAGCAACTGCAGTTTCCATGCTAGGTCTCAAGGTGGCGCTGTGATTTTTGCACTTCAGTGACACCCAGAGACTTCAGTCTCAAGTATAAAATCAGTGATGAAAATGTTAGAATTTTCCTGTGTTCAATTAACCTTGTGACTGAAAGCATTCGAGTTGAGACGGAATAAAATTATGAAAGAT
>JAVKLF010000042.1:16645106-16662117 GCA_034783495.1 Millerichthys robustus
CACACACACACACACACACACACACACACACACACACACACACACACACACACACACACACACACACACACTCACACTATGTGTGGCATGATTCAGCTAATTCACATGATCAGACGATGAAGAGTCAAATGATTAAAGGCTTGTTTGTGGCAGCTGGTGTTGTTGACAGACCAGGCTGTTGTCCAGCACCTTTCCAGCAGCTTCTCTCCCCCCCTCCTCAGGGGGGACTCCGATCAGGACCTGTCAGCGCCGAGACTTATCGGCTTCTTGGACGCTGCTTCATGCTGCTGGGTCAGACCCAGGTGGAGCGTCTCCAGCCTTGTCGGAGGCAGTATTTATTGTCAAGCGAACGTTAAACGTCTTTGTAAGAATGTGGCCTAAGAAGCGTCTGAAGGTGATGGGGAGAGATTGATGTTTTGTTTTTTTTCTCGCTGCAGCTCCTGGAACTCATCGCCAAGTCCCAGCTTCCCTCGCTGAGCGGAGTAGCGCAGAAAAACTACATGAATATTCTGGAGCGAGTCGTTCAGAAAGGTGAGCTACAGTCTGTCTCTTTGTCTCTCTCTCTTTTCTTTTTAAACATGTGCTGCTCTTGTAAAAATATACTTCCCTTTTTTCTGCTTTAAACTTCACACTGTTGCTTACTTCCCTAAAACTTCTGCACGAGCACTGTAAATGCAGCAAAGTCTGTGGGTGAGACCGTGAGCCTGGCGGAAACTTGACTCTTTATTGGCTGAGTTAAAAAAAAAAACACTGAGAGTCACCAGACTCCTCTGCAAGGCAAAATGTAAACTAAATGTTCCCTCTCCGGGTTGTTTAGGTAGTGTTTAAGAAACCTCTGGTCCAAATGTTACAAACATGGAGGGGAATGATGGGAGCCTCTCTGAAAAGGTTCGATTTGATCCTTATTCTGTTCAGATGATTAATGGTGATTAATGACCCTATCCACAGTCCTGGATGACCAGCAGAACATCCGCCCCATCAAAGAGCTGCTGCAGACGCTGTACGTGTCCCTGTGTGGCCTCGTTCAGGACATGGGCAAGTCTGTCCTGGTGGGGAACATCAACATCTGGGTGCACCGCATGGAGAACATCCTGCAGTGGCAGCAGCAGCTGGATAACATTCAGATAAACCGAGTGAGCATCCGCCCGCAACTTCCAACAGATGCTTTTGACGTGCACATTTCTACTATAGTAAGGTTTTTCATTTTACTTTTGTGACCTCCCCTCAGCTGACATCCAAAGGCATGACTCTGACCGAGCTGCCCGCCAGCCTGCAGCTGAACATCATGCAGCGTCTGACAGACGGCAGGGACCTGCTCAGCCTGGGACAGGTGTGTCCTGAGTTGGGGACTCTCACTGAGGACCGCCTGCTGTGGAAGAGGCTCTGCCAGTACCACTTCACAGACAGACAGGTAGGTGGGGAATAATGCAAACAAACATTTGAGGAAAAGAGATGGATCAGGTGATGAGGGACATAAAGCATCATGAAGGCTAATCTTAAATTTAAAAAAATGGAAAGCCACTTTTTGACTTGACTCTCACCTTTTGTCCACGTTTCAAGGCAGACATCTTGGATTTGGTTCACGTTTGAGAAAACTAAGAAATTAGCTAAAATCTAAATTCAACTCAGTTTATTTAAATAGTGCCAAGTCACGACAAACGTCTCAGGGCGCTGTACGAAAAACAATCAATCTAAAGAAGCCAGCAGATTGTAATAAAGTCAGGATTCAAACGCAATCTCTCATCCTGATCAGCACTGTCACATTGGTGACAGTGAAAAGGAAAAACTTCCTTTTAACAGAAAGAAACCTCCAGTAGAATCAGAACCAGGATCAGGACGAGCGTCCGTCTGCCTCGACCAGATGGGTTTGAGAGAACAGGAAAGAAACACAGAATGAATGGTCAAGGTGTCATTTCTACAGGAAGAGAGACAAAGAAAAAAATGTTATTGATAGAAATATTTACAACAACAAACATGTAGAGCAGACTGATTAAGGACAGCAGCAGAGTGAGTAAATGTGGTCAGTTTGTCCTCCTGCAATCTAACTCTAACGTTAGGATTTATCAAAAAAGAAAGTTTTAAGTCCAGTCTTGAAAGAAGACCGTGTCTCTGCCCCTTATTCTACTTTTACAAACTTTAGGGACCACAAATGAACCCTTTAAATTCTATTCTGAGTTTGACAGTGAGCCAACAGAGAGATGCTAAAACTGGAGAAATACAAGGGGAGATCGATATTTATTTGTGCAAAAATGTAACTTTGTTTATGATATCTACTTCTAGGAAAATATATATTTTTTGTCCTATTGGGTGACATCTTTCAAAGTCTGCTCCTGTTTCATTAGATCCGTAAGCGTCTGATGGTGTCAGACAAAGGCCACCTGGAGTGGAAGAAGATGTACTTCAAGCTGAGCCGCTGCTGTCCGCTCAGAGAGCAGTACAGCGACACACTGCACCTCTGCACACACTGCCACATCCTTTTCTGGAAGGTACCGCACTCTCCCTTTTTTATTCTTCATCTGAAACTCAACTGATTTGTTGTTGTTGTTTTTTTCCTCTGACAGTTGATCTGAAACTTTCACGTTCATAAGGCTGCACCAAAATTACTAACAGGACATTTCTTTGTTTTTCAGGATACAAACCATCCGTGCACGGCCAACAACCCCGAAAGCTGCACTACCTCCCTCTCTCCTCAAGACTTTATTAATCTGTTCAACTTCTGAACTCTCGCTCTCCGAGCGAACTGACTGTAAATATCGTTGCTGTACGAAGGAAGGTTTCTGTTTGTGGTCCTGGATGTATATATAGTCGCTGCGGGACTCTGGACGGGATGCAGGCGGTGGGACAACTATGCAATTTTTTTTAAATGAAATTTTATTTTGTTTTTTTTGGTAAGAACAGAGGAAGTGTTTGCCTTTTTGAAAGTAACTGAATGTGACGAGGAGCTAAAGGAGACATGGAAGCAACTGGGTTACGATTGAGGGGCATAAAAATAAAAACAAATGTAGTTTTAGTTGAACATGCATCTGGTTTTTCTTCTGTTTGGAGAATTTTTGTAACATGTTTTTGTTGTTGTGGGGTTTTGAAGTTGATGTAGAATGAGTTGTTTAAAAATGGGTTATTACCAGGTTTGTACACAAGGGGAAGGTGCAATATGTGTAAAGTTTCAAAACTTTTTTTTTCCTGGTTGGAGGAAAGCCACTGCGGTGATGAAGTGAAACAAATACAAGAAAGTCAGTAATTTCATAGACAAAGCGAGGATTTGTTGACATGTTGTAATGTTTGATTTTTGTTTTTATGCTTTTTCACTTTTATATGGATCTAATATTTATTCTAAAATTATGTTTTGTTTTGGCCGTGTCAGTAATCGCAGCAGCACCTGAGTGTATATATATATTTTTTTACTGTAGGTTTGAATCCAGTATTACATTGGTGCCTTTATCTAGAGACTTGAAGCAACCCTGGTACAAAATGTGTCATGTCTGCAACTCCTTTTTACTATCTGTCTTTTAATTAATTTATTTATCCCCCTTTTTAAGTTCCTATAAAGTGTCTGATTTAAAGAGGAGTTTAGATTTGAGGCTCTGATACCAAAGTTGACATTAAGAAACATCATATTTTTGTTAAGAAAAATACTCCTGACTTGGTTGTAGTCTCACAGCTTATGGTTTACTTATTTATTGAGATTTTTGGCAAGTGGGTCCACTTGCACACTTGAGTTTGAAAGAGTGGAAAGGTGCAGTTTGAGTGGAACTTGCCTGTGGTCCCAGCTCTGATGCTGACGATTAGTGTACATGCTGTGCAATGCAGTCTGATTATGTTCTGTCAAATAAATAAATGGATCTCTTTGAAGTCCTTGATTAATATGTTCTTATTACAGCTTTGTGTTTTGTATCGGATCGTGAGGTTCTCTTCAGCGGTGTCAAGTAACAAACCGAGTACTTTAAGTTCAAAATTTGTTTATCTGTACTTCGCTGGAGTAATTATTTTTCAGCTGACGTTTTACTTGTACTGCTTACGTTTTAAAAATGGAAGGATTATTTCATTTCAGCTTGACATCATTCAAAAATATAAAAATAAAAAGCTATCCAGATACCTGGCGCCTCCTGGATATAGTAATTAATTGTGGTTGGATGAGAAGTAAATATATACCATTCTGACACCCTTATTGGTTTGTGTGATTCAACACATCTGTGAGACACAAATCATGTCCCATTCCAGCAGGACACAGCAGACATGTAAGTTTGCATGAGGATGAGCATGGCAGGGATATTTATTTTCATTTATAATTAACATTTTAGTCATTATAGCTTTCAGGAAAATGTTTTTGGGGAGGTGGAGTTGTGCACTGTAGGCCCCCGTTGTTCAGCCTATGCTTTTGTTCTTTGATGTTTGTTTTTTTTACTTTACATTGCGTTACTTTTACTCTTATACTTGAAAAAGTTTTAAACCCAGTACTTTTACACTTGAGTAAAAAGCTTGAGTTGATACTTCAACTTGAAAAGAAGTATTTTGAAACCCTAGTTTCTATACTTCTCCCTGAGTCATGAATGTGAAGACTTTTGTCACATCTGGTTATCTTGAATCTTCAGTTCTTTGGACTTTGATTTGAGATGAAATACAGTGGAAGTGTGCCCTCTACTGGGAAAACTATGAACTACAATAATAATAAGTGGAAGAAGAGGCCCTGAAAAGAAAAAGTTAGGATGATGGATGTAGAGTCACAGACTTTACAGAAATCTCCATGATGTGTAACAGGAAAAAATATTGTTCTTACACAATTTTTATTTTTTTTACTAAGTACGAGTACTTTACATATTCATGCACAATGTTAAGGATTAAACCACAGCTTTTCAATCTTTTGGGGCTCATATCTCATAAAATTAGCAAAGGGTTAAAGTTAAATATCTTCCTATCAGCTTTAAAGAAGTTTATAAAGGCACTATAAAAGTGTTTTATAGTATAATAGTTTGTTTAATCCACAGAAAAAAATAATTATACAAATAGTTTTAGCTTAAAAAAATGAAACATTCTCTGCTAAAAAGCCATTGTAAGTGCTGACTGCAGAATGATGGGCTACTTAAAAAAAAAAAGCTAAAAATGAGTCAGTAAATTTCAACCGAGAAAAAAAAAGCTGAAAGCTGAAATAAGCAAAACAGTAGCTAAAATTAGTAATACAGATGCTAAAAATTAGTTGCAGCTAAAAAAGCTGGATGGCAGCTAAAATCTAAATAAAACTGTTAAAATGAAATAGTTAAAAGTAGCATTAGAAAACCAAAATAAAACAAGTGTGCTGAAGCAGATTTTAAATTTGGAAGGAACTGAGTAGCTCTCAGTGTGCTTGTATAGTCTATCATGTTAAATAAAGTTAATTGTTTTAAAAAGTATTTAAAAAAACACGAGTCAGCACAATTAGAATCAGGAAAACTGTACGAATGCTGACTCAGCATTCACACAATTAACAACAGTGTCAGCAGCCACAGCAGATGCTGCTTAGATTCAACACATACATGATAAATAAGATAAAAACAGCAGTGCTTTGACTTTCTGCCTTTCTGGTTTGCTACACCTACCATACTCTTTACCTTCAGATTTTTATCTGTATCATTACAGGTTTTTACCTGTTTTTACAGGTCAGCATAATTAGCTGCAGTTCCCATCGGTCATATTTGTGTTCCTCCTTAAGCTAAAGGGAGTCTTCTGGGGCTCAGTTGTTAGAATTGTGGTCCTCCAATTAGAGTCAAAGGTTTGATTCCGGCAGTCTGCAGTCACGTGTCACATTGTCCCTGGATAACACACTGAACTGCCCCATTGCCTTCGATGTGTACCCCATTAGTAAGAATACGATCTAAATGATGATCTGATTAGACTGTATAGAGCAGGGGTGTCCAGTCCTGGTGCTGGAGGACCACTGTCCTACATGCTGTTCTCTGCAGGATATAGGTTGTGTTGTACAGCGCTTTGTAGAGCCTGGTTGGCTAAAATAAGGTTCTATACAGTCCATTTACCTTCTGTTGAGAAGGAATGAAGATCTAGATCGTTTTGAAGATTTTCTGTCAGATCGGGTGGGTTGTTCACAGACCCTCTCACGCGAGGTTCTCCAAGGAGCAGTTCTACTGTTGATCCGTTACTTTCTTCTCTTTTCATGCTTCTGTTTGGTTCTGTGGCAGAAAATCTATCTTCCCCTCAAACAGAATGCCACAGCTCCTTTTAGGCTGAGCTGGTTTGTCTCAGTGACCTAAACTGGACCACATCTCACTTGTTTTATCATTTTGAAATGAATTTTAAGATCTTATTTTCTTAAAATGAGTTAGCACCTTCTTGTGTTTTGAGCCTTTAATCTTGCCTTTCCAAAATGCTCAGAAGTCAGGCGAGCAGATACTGTTAAATGACAAACACACATTTTCACATCTGCTTTGGTTTTTTAAAATTTATTGTTTCATTATTTACTTTTAATGCATCCAGACATCAGCTTAGCATGACCAAAATAAAAAATAAAAAAACATTTGTTTTTATGCAACACAACCAAAATTAAAGCAATGTAGTAACTTACCTAACACAACATTAATAAATAACATCTGTACAAATATTCTGTTAATATTAATTCTATGCAGAAATATATTTTAGCACATAAATGACGGTGTGCTCCACGGCACATACAGTACTGTACTGTCCTGATCTTCAGGATGTAGGTAGCCTTTATGAATCAAGCACAATGTTTGGAAGCATGATGTGTACAGAGGCATGAAATTTATACACAGGTGTGAGTTTAAGGCCATAGAACTGGGTCAATATGCCCAACTTGAAGGCCAGAGAGTATTTTAATCAGCTGTCTTTCTTTGCCAATAATCTGTTTACAAACCTTCTGGCTTGAGACAAATCGGAGTCCAATTTAGGAAAAGTGTCTGGATTTTCACACTAGAATAGACGGTGGTTTACAATGAAATTCCATCTTCCTCAACATTATCAGCACCAGGGTTGTCTAATCCTGGACCTGGAGGGCCACTACCCTGCATGCTTTAGAGCACATGTCAAACTCAAGGCCCAAAAGATGTATTAATGTCTTAAAATAAGCCTGTGCAGCCTTTTAAAGCCAGCATTGACCATATACTACAGCTCCCATAATGCATGTTGAGTATTTTACCTGTGAAATGACAGCATCCCACCACAAGGTGGAGGTGCACAGGGTTCAAAAGTAGCCAGCAAAATTTGCCGTGTAAAAGTTCAACTTTGCTGCATTTCCACCAGATACTTTTGTTGTGACCCAGTTGTACTGGGAACTGGGAATTTCCCACTTACAAGTCGTAAATTTAAACTGGAACAAGACCCTCCAGTGGGAGTTCCCTGTCAAAAAGTGGGAGAGTTCAGAATTTAAGATGGCGACTACTAACCACAACTCAACAGTGAGTAAAACTCATACTTTTAATAGTATTTCTGTATTATTTATTTCTAATTATTCAGTCGTTCGTGTAGTACTTTACAGTGTTTAAAAGACGACATGTTAAAGTGCTTTTAATATAAACATACCACGTAGAGCTTAGTTATTGTTTGTTAGCTGTGCTCAGTCGAAGACGAAGAACGTGACGTTTTGGGTTTAGTCAAAGTTAATTACAACTGGCCTCTTGAGAGCCACCATACTGCTCATGTGGTCTTCAGTAAAACTGAGTTTGACACCCCTGGTTTAGAGGTTTCTCTGCTCCTGCATACCAGATTGGAATAAATGGGGGATTTTTAAGCGTCTGCAGAACTTGAAAAGGTGATTCAGTCGTTGAATCAGGTGTGTTGGAGCAGGAAAACAAGTAAAATACATGGGATAGTGGCTCTCACTATCATTGCCTTCATTAATATTAAAATACTACATTAAATCAAATAAAACCATAAAGATGGTTGCATATTAATAACATTAAACATCTGCGTACCTCCCTGGTGCATTCTCCATTCTTCAAACACCTTTCCAAATGGTAGCTTAGCTGTAGCTTTAAATCAAATGTGCAGTAGAAATGACATTCAAAGTAATTAAGTTTGATAGTCATGATAAGATGATAAAAACCCCGTTTTGTCTTTACATCTACAAGTTATTGGGTTAATGAGTTAGACAAACTCACTCCTACAAATCTTTGCCCCGCTAAATATTCCTCAACGACGCTTGAAGCCCAGTTTAACCTTCTTGTGCTTTAATGGCATGAGAGGTTCTGTGAGGTGAAACTAAAATCCTCCGGACAGTGAAAGTAGCAGCTGCAGAGGATCTGAAGATGCTGAAAACCCTCAGCAGCCGAGGAGAGAGAGCGAGAGCGATCATCACTGCAGACTCGGAGCTCTGAACACGAGAACAAAGAAAAAAGTAAAACGTTTTTTTTGTTACGTGAGATAAGTAGTTTTCTTTTGTGTACCGAAACCAATGATCCACAGGAGAGCAAAGAAAAAGCCTTACCAGTGTTAGTAAATGTCACAGAGTGGAACGTTCTCTCTTTCAGAGTTCTGAATAATCCACTCAATAGCATCCCAGCCCTGCAGAGTCAGACAGAGAATGAGGAGATCAAAGAGAAGTTCAAACCCAGGCAGACAGCTGAGCATCACTGGGATCAGCAGACACAGTCCTGACAGCACCAGAGACAGAACTGCTGGAGGAAAACAGGTTTCAATCTGAGTTCATCTTCAGATTTACAGTGACACGCAAAGGTTTGGTCTCAAAATGTCTTGCAGTGAAGGGGTGTCCAACTCCGGTCCTCGAGGACCACCATCCTGCATGTTTTAGTTCTCTCCTGGGTTTAACGCACCTGGATCAAATGATGGCTCGTTAGAAGGCCTAAGAAGAACGCTGACATGCTGAAAAAGTTGTTACAACCACCAGGGAGAGAACTAAACCATGCAGGATGCCGGCCCTCGAGGACCGACTATTACGTCACAAAGTGGTATATTGACATAAAAGCTGCGAATTTGTTGAAATTTTGCAATCATAATAAAACATATTTATTATTTGTTTATTTAATATTTATTTGACACTTTAAATTAAACTTTTCTCTACTGTCATAAGCTAACCATCTTCTCAACATGTCAGGTTTGTCTAATAGAAACCTAAAAATAGTCAAATGTATAATATTATTTTACACCGTGTAAATATTACATAAATCAGAGGCAAATACCGGCTTGTTATATTTAATAATGAGTGCTACATTCTGTAAAGTAATATGTTACAGAAGCTAATATCTACTAGCCAATTCAATAATTACCAGTGATTGCATCGGCTTTATAAGCTCATTTTAATTTTAAACTGTTACATTCAGTTCTGGTCAGATCAGATTTACATTGAGTTAAATAAGATAAAAAACTGCTAACTTGTGAAATAACACTTTTTCCTGTTTCTTTTCTGTTGGAACATCAACACACAAAACTATATGCTATTTTATATACATATACATAATATTTTGTTAATAATATTAATAGTTTTGATTAATTTTACATAATTTTCCCTTATTGTTCACTATTTAGCCAATACATACAGTAAAGTTAAAGTCTGGTTAGAGCTGCAGCTGCTACAGTAGATGAACGTGGTCATGACTCACTCTGGGTGTTCTGGATGAACCTTTGAAACATTGTGTTTCATCTAATATGATGAGTCACATCATAGCAGGGATTAACACACACAAGAGTTTGTTTTTACTATTTATGGTTTTAAATTGATTGGGGAAAAAAGTAAAACTGAGCAGAGGAAGGGTTCAGTTAGTATTCTGACACTTATTTGTAAATTCTTCTCTTATAATCTGAGTGTTTCAGTTGCTTTTTTTAAGGAACTTTGTTGCAAAAGCCTTGCAAGTTCTGGGAAGTTGTAGAACTGTGTCAAATAAAGAATTTTCTGCAGCTCAATCCACCTTCTGCATTTGTGGACTCTGAGGTGGATTAATGTTTTCCTTCCACCATTAAAATGTTCCTAACTTCACTGTCTGGCCCACATTATACTCCATCCACTCTCATGCTTAACACTTGAAGACAACCATCAGATGCCATTTTGCAAACTTATGTCTTTCGTATCAAAATAAGGTCTTATTTGTCAACCGAACCTACATTTGTGCTGTTCCAAAGTTTTCTTCGTCTTCAAGGCTACAAGTTGACGTGCAACATTCCTGTCAACGGACATATAGAGCTGGTTACGTCTTAACATCCTCTGAGCTTCTTTCACTTTGTGTGCACAAATAATTTCGATTTTCTTTCCAAGTTTGAGCAGTCAAACTAGTTAAAATTCTTTAAAAACATAAAATGGTGAGGGTGCCATGGCCTTATCAGGCTATGATGATGATGATGATGATGAGTCTATGATATTGGTAAAAAGGATCTGAGAGTTCACATTTCTCCATGTGGCTATTGTTTACTTTTTCTGTTCTTCAAAAGTTGTACCAAAGACAACACACTCATCTTGGATACACTGACAGAATGTTTCATTTCTCCCTTCCTCCTCAAACAATTCACAGATATGGAAAATATGACCAAACTCTCTTATTTCACTGTACTTTCAGAACAAAGCCTTTGATCCGTTTTACCTTCCGAGCATTAGCAGACATACTCCTGACCATCATCCCCTCCAGATAACTGCTTAGACTCATGCCCTTCACTGTAATGATGGCCTCCTGCGTCAGGACAGTCCTGAGGAGCAGCCGACAAAGGCAAAAAAAGAACATAATCAGATTATCATCTCCGCGGTTTTGCTCCTTTGTTGTTCCTTACAGAATAATATCAGACTGAGTCTGTGCTTTGGAACCAAAAGCTCCTTTCATAAATCCAATGCAAAGCAGAATAATAAGCACTTACACCTCCGGGTTTTCTGGGTGCGGACTGTAAACGAGCCTCTCATCCACTGATATGAGGTTGGTGAGAGTAATCTAGTGGGAAAATTTTATTTAGATTTCTTTACGAGTGGAAGATTCACACTAAACTTTGTAATGTAAAACAAATACTGCTAGTTCAAACTGGAATGTGGAAGATAAATTCAGTGCAGACGTTACAGACTCACATTTGTGGAGCACAGTTCCATCTTTTTCTCCTCTGGGTCGACTATGGAGTGTTCCTTCACATACGTCTGAGTCCTGTTGGTTCCCAGGATCTAAAAAAACAAAAACAGAGAAAGATGCAAAAACCATTTGGTGGAACAGAGGCTTTAACATCAGAGCTCTTGGACTTGCTTCACCAGGGATTCTGCACAAGTTTAAATGGAAACACAAACATTTAATCCTCATTTTTAGTAGTTTTTTGTTGATCTTTGGACTAATTTTACTGAATGTTGATATTTTACTATTTTAATTGAAATAGAGTTAAAACACAGAGACTATATTAAGAACAGTCGATAACACACGTGAAATAAAAGAAAACGCTTCTGAGAACTTTTTTCTTACATGCATAAAATCTAATTATCAGGCTTGGAGGTAGACCCATGAGCAGACGGACACAAAGGAATAATATTAAACATTTTTAAACAAAGAAAACGGCCGACATGGCGGCAGCAAAAGAAACACAAAACTAACACGGAGGACACGAACGCACGGAGGGACCAACAGCAATAAACAAACAGACTCTGACATTAATAAAACATCATGTTCTTTTTGTTAAACTGCAGAACCTTTATGAGTATAGTAACGTTTGTTTAACCCATGATTGACAAGTTTTATAAAGTATATGTCACATTGAAAAATGGTTTGTAGAGCGCCTTTTGAAATCCACCTACAAATTGTAATAATTGTAATTGTAATAAATTGTATAAAAAATATTTTTCATAACCACACACAGCTGCAAAGTATTGCCTGTGAGAAAATATGAAAGTTTTCACTTTTTGTGTTTAAAGAATTGAAAGTTTTCTGCTTGGCTGAGCAAAATATTTTAGCAATTCAGATTTTTTTTTCTAAAAAAAATTAAAGAAACTCTCTGTTTAACAATTACCGTGTGTATCCAATCCTAAACACTAAAATACTTTTCATAAATCCCAAAGAGCCAGACATTTTTTGTAATATTTCAAAATGGTCTTTAGCAGTAATCAAAGATTTTTACAATTTTTTTTCTCAGAATTTTTGTTTAAAATTTAGCTGCAGTTTTTCCCAGTTCATGCACCTGACCAGCATAACTGGAGTGTGAGAAAGAAAATCAAAGTATCCAAGTCTTAAAAGATTACCAGAGTAATCTGGCTACTTGAAAGCAAAATATGGACACTAATAATTAAAAAAACAAACATCTGTGATTAATGAAACAGTTCTCATAATACTGTCATTAAACATGTCCTTGTTTGACACTGACCGCTCGTACAATCCCCGGTAGTCCCCACTCTGTGCTAAGGAGCCTGTGGCTGTGAAGACGTCCCCCAGAGTCCAGACGGCGATCCAGTACATCTACGCCGACCACGTTGGGGTTCATGGGGTTGGGGTACTTCCTCATGGCAGCCTTGATAACCGTCTCCCAGGGGTAACTGCACACAGACCAGAACACCGTGACATTAGACAGTCACAGTAATTACAAAATTTAACAAAGCTTAATCATATGCTGCTTTGGGACAAACTGACTTTTACTGCTGTGGGTAAAGGATTATCCTTAATATAAAACAGTCTTTAGGCACCTTCTGCTGAGGTTCACTATAAGAAAAGTTGAATTTAGAGACCGGAAACAGTCCTTTTAGAGCATCATTAACCAGTTTCAGGACAGTGTCACCAGAGCAACATCCTCCTCACACCAACCTGAAGACATGTTCAGTGGTCCAAATCTTCATCATTCCAGTGATTGTCCTGTTCTCTCACCGGACCATCATCATCCTCACACAGGAACAAGTTGTTCGGATGCGGCCTGAGAGGTGTCAGTGGACCGAGTCCAGAGGAGCCGTGTCCGCTTGTGCAGACATGTCCGAGAGGCGCGTGAGGACAAGGATGTGTTCAGCCGCGACAGACGACGACAAGATAAAACAGACGGAGGAGAAGAGCCGGCGAAACGGACGAGATAGAGAGTCAAGAAAGACGGAGAACCACGCAGGTTCTCTTCCAGACTGTCAAAATAGAGCACTTCCGCTGCTGGTTTGCCTACATCTCAGGTCTAGATGGACGTGGAGCTGAAAGTTGGACAAACTTTACACAGTGAGAGGCGAGTATTTCAGCGGCGACTCGACGTAAATTGTACGTTTCTCCTATAAAATATATCCAAAATGCTTTTACTGCGCTTACTCCACTGAAGACTGTCCACAGGGCTGTCCATTTCCGGTCTGTTTGACGTCTGGTTGAGATGATGCAGCTGATGCTCGGCTGCCGCATCCGCCTCCGTTCGTGCGCATGCGCAAAGCATCTCTATCGCTCCTTACCCACTCCGACAAAAAGGGGAAAAAAAAGAAAAGCGGCATAAAGCTGCACGACGATCATCTCAACCATACCGGAAATAATGAGACTTTACCGTAAAGTTAAAACTAAACCAAACTAAAATAAAGGTAACTAAAATGAAGAAAAAAGTCAATGCTTAATGTTGCTGCTTATGTGCCCTCATCTAATACGTGGTATGGCAGGTTGTTGTTAGCCTACATAAAATCAAACCACACTACTAACACTAGGCTATTTTTTATGTTGGCAACAGCTTATAACATAAGCAGTCACAACTAAAAATACCCTGAAGATTCCTGTTCAAATGAGAGACCTAATTATGCACAGGAGGTTGATTTAAATCTCAGGCTTGAATATTTTTGATTGTTTGAAGAAACTTTGCTTTTTACAGCTATCTCTTTTCAAACTGAAAAGTATAAAGTTCTTCTCTGCTCCAAGTTCCTATCATCTTTAAAGTTCCTATCTAGAGCTGCATGGTGATGTTTCTTCATAGAAAGAAACATCACAAGGAACCTCGGCAGTGATGTCCCTGTGTGGAGTTTACATATTCTCCCTGCTCTTCTCCAGTTATTACAGTTTCCTCCCACAGTCCCAAAATATGCATGTTAGAATGGGGGTGTTGGTATTTTATTTTCTTTATTGCAACTCTCTGTGTGAGTGTGTGGGTGTGACTCTGTTGTAAACTAGTGATCTGACAAAAATGCATCACGCCTTTCATCTGTAGACTGCTGAAGTATACTTTCAGTATGCTTTAGTTTAGACAGATCATTTATATTAAATGACAGATTTGCTTTCCACAATTTCTACCACATTAAATGCTCAGCCATCTATCCACCCATCCATGAACGTGATTGAATACATCCGTCTCAAAAAGAAGCTTCTGTGTGTTATTTTGAAAGTGTGACCGGAAGTGCCGTGTACAGTGTGTCTGGCTTCACTCCGCCTTTCAAGGATCGGAGGCTCAGATCGCTGAAGCAGTCTGGCTCTGGGGCAGAGTAATATGGTACCTTAACGACTAATTTATTCAGCGGTCTCTTTACAATCGTTCCTGTTAAGACACCGATTAAATCGGTCGATGCATCTTCTTCAGTCGAACAAGAAGCGAGACAACGGCGCACTGCACGACCTGGAGCTGATCGGAATAAAGAAACGGATTTATTTCGGACTAAAAGCTGCGGATCCGTAAGGTGAGGAGCATCCTCAACATTGTGTTCATTAAACAAATTAGACTTTGAGCGATCGGGTCACATGTCTGACAGAAATGTTGTTTTCGAGGGGGAAGGAGCTCAGAATATGTATTATTATCATTATTTAAATTTAGATTAAAATTATAGGCCCGGTGGAGCAGGTTTAAGGCCCCATGGCTGCATCCCGGGGAGAATATTCTAATAAACACGGCTTCCTCTAACTCTTATTATTAACACACATGTCTGAGTCATAAAAAAAGAATAGGTGATCATCTTCATGTTGGTGATGACTGGTTTATTGTCAGTTCCTCCCGTGCTCAGATGCTGCAGCAGCAACTGATCCGCTGTGGGCTGCGTGAGGAAGAGGAGGAGAAAGAGGAAGGTTTAGGATCATTAAATCCCACCATGCACCTCAGCGTGCACACTGCTACAGATCAGTCTCAGTTTGTTCCATCCTAGATGTGTTATTTCAATGTAGGCTATATAAGTGGATTTCACTCACTTTAAAGGGGTTCAAGCCCACCAGAATGTCTGCAGCTCGTCCACCAAGGCCTCATCAGTCAGTTTACAGCAGGCCTCAGTTGTTTTGGTTGATTTATAGCCTGTTTAGTAAAGATTTATAATTGCGTGGATCTACTTGACGCAGTGACGTGCTCCACTTTCTCTCCTGTCTGTTTGATTTCAGCACCATGGAAATCATCACACATTTAATCAACGACACCATAGAATTCTACAAATGGACCCTGACCATCGCAGGTAAGCAGCTTAAATAATCGCTGTGCCTGGATGTACGTACAGCTGATTTAATTCCCCTCTGTTATAAGTCAGTATAATCTGGTCTCAGTTGATATCAGACAGCTCACGCTCAGAGTACATGTTATGATCGACTCTCAGCCACTTCCTCACCACATTATAACCCATATAACTGAGTCCTTATGTGTTATAAACAAAGATTATAAAGATTGGTTGCCTGTGGCGGCCATGTTGACTTGGGTTGATTCCCAAAGTTAATCAAGATGTAGGCCTACATCAAATTTTCTGTAACTTTTATTAATATTTGTCCAAGAGGTAATGGGATATTGTGGTAAAAGACAGACGGCAAAAACATTGTCCCCTTTGACTTTTAGTGGAGGACAATAAAGAGTAAACCAAACAGTGTAGCTGAAATATTAGTTGTATTTTTTTATTTTGCTTTTTTGGCATCACTTGACATGTAATGTGTTTATCTTTACATTTGTTTCAAAGTCTCCTCTGAGATTTATGTTGACCGAGTGTTAGCAGCTTTCACTATTTAGAGTTGTGTGGTCTTTATAAAATCTAATTGTTTTTGTTGAAATGTCATAGAATCTGTAAAACATCTGTTTTGTAGGAGCAGAGAGTGCAGGTGAAGCTGTTATTTATTATTCTACTCTTGGTTTCATTTTCTAGGAAGAATAATCTGCACAGTGACATGCAAAATAATTTCTTTTTGTTTTGCTTTTGGTGGGAAAGTTTTTTTTTTTTTTACAAATCTTCAGTTTTAAGGATGCAATTTTACCCAGCGCATAAATTTTTAGCTCAACAGTTGTACTGAATTGACTCCAAAAGTTCATCAGTCGTAGACATGTTGAACACACACACTGATTACTTTCTGAGAGTTTCATTCAAATCTGTCGACTGGTTCAGGATATATTTTGCTAATAGACTAATTTTCACACACATACACACAAAAACACGGGGGAAATTTTTGCCCTCTCCGCTTCAGCAGCAAGTGAAAATACTGCAGTATAATTGTTTGTCCAAGCAGCTCACTTCTCGGGTTTGACTGAACTGACCATGACCTCACACTCTAACTTAACGTCTGTCCCCGCAGACAAGCGAGTGGAAAAATGGCCTCTGATGGACAACCCCCTCCCCACGCTGGCCATCAGCACCTCCTACCTGCTCTTCCTTTGGCTGGGGCCCAAATACATGAAGAACAGAGAGCCCTTCCAGCTCCGCAAAACCCTCGTTGTCTACAACTTCAGCATGGTTTTCCTCAACTTCTTCATCTTTAAAGAGGTCTGTACTCAATCCCAATTTTTATTTCCACTAACATCAAAATAAACTAGAATGGCCATCTATGGCACTAAGCAAGATTTGTGTCTGCCATCTTGCTAGGTGCTCTATGTTGAAGCCACACACTGCTAACACCTTGTGTGTAGCTGTATGTTAAAGTTAGCTCAGTAATGAGAAGAACTAACTTCATTTTGCTTAAATAAACAAAGAGAGAGACAAAAAGTAGCCACAAACACAGGTAGTGTGGGAGGAAGGGGCAAGAACTGGATGGAGAGAAAGAGACAAAACACAAAAACCTGACAGGAGACCCTGGGGAAATCCAAAAAAAGATCAACACATAGAAACAAAGTTCAGGCGGTCGGCCAGGGGCAGGACCGCGGCGAAGCCAGAGTTCAGGCGGTCAGCCCAGGGCTCGACCGCAGCGAAGCCAGAGTTCTGGTGGGCGACCCAGCCCAC
>JAVKLF010000042.1:16662217-16672351 GCA_034783495.1 Millerichthys robustus
GCGAAGCCAGAGTTCAGGCGGTCAGCCCAGGGCTCGACCGCAGCGAAGCCAGAGTTCTGGTGGGCGACCCAGCCCACCCTCTGGAAGGGTAGCGAGAGCACAGGAGACAGTCAACCCTGGAGCACTGAAGACAGCGAGGACATAGAGACTGGCGAAGCTGAAGACTCTGGAACTGGAGAGGATGTAGAGGACGCTGAGACTGGAGACAAAAACTCTCAGAGGCTGAAGAGACTGGAGACGAAGACACAGAGGTTGAAGGGAATGGAGAGGACTGCTTGGGAGGCGTAGGAGCAGGAGTTGACTGCACTGTAGTGGATGATGATGATGGCTTGGATGACGAAGATGATAATGTTGACTCTGAAGCTGAAGACGAAAAGGGAACAGTCGGCACAGGTTCCAGTGTGTGAGCTGAAACTGGGGACTCTGATTCTAGAGCTGGAGCTGGGGAATCAAGACCAGGCGATTAAAAAGTTGAAAAATATCAAAAGATAAAGGAATACCACCTTCTTTGAAATTCAGGTCCCAATTAAGTAACTAATGATAATTGCTTATTTCATCGTTAACCAGTTCTTTGTTTGTCTTTTTGCTCTCAGTATGTCTGGGTTTCTTAAAAAACTGTTTCAGCAGAGTTACTCTTGTTTTTCAGTTGTTCATGGCAGCACGAGCAGCAAGATACAGCTACATTTGTCAGTCTGTGGACTATTCAGATGACCCCAACGAAGTCAGGGTGAGCATTACTGTCAAACACCAACATACACACTACCTTACAGAAATCATTACCAGGTCTTTGTGACAGAGCTCTCTAAGTCATGTGGATTTTTTTGTATCAACCAGCCCATCTCAGGAGCTTCCCTCTCTGGTTTTAGGAACAGGATCTGCTTTCATTTATGTGGTCATCAGAAAAAGTGTGATGTGTACATCAGATCGGTGCTCAGTTTCACCTTCCTCTCGGTTTCTCCATGACATAACGAGTCCAGCAGATTCATTTCCTCCTCATGCCTTTTTAATGTTTGCTTTCTGTTTGTGTGTGTTTACCTGTACCTCCCTGTTTCCCCCTTCCCTTGTGTTGTTTAAAATCAGATGGCAGGAGCTCTGTGGTGGTATTTCATCTCCAAGGGCATTGAGTATCTGGACACGGTGTTTTTCATCCTGAGGAAAAAGTTCAACCAGGTTACCTTCCTGCACGTCTACCATCACTGCACCATGTTCACGCTCTGGTGGATAGGCATCAAATGGGTGGCAGGAGGACAGTGTGAGTTTCTCACTTCTTAGTAAATGTCAGCAATATGGCTAACAGGCATTCTGTCTTTAGAGTTTCTTCATTTAGATCCATCGATGAACTACAAAACAATTGTTTGCCTTTCAACTTATATGTTCCATTTTCAAAACAAACAGAAAAGTGTAAATAGTAACAGCTTGTGACACACAGGTAGTTACAGTCACAATGACTCTTTTATCTTCTTGACAAAGATACATTATAAAATATAGAAATCTCCATCTGCTGCAGCTTATCTGTAGTTGGGTTGCGCCAGAGAGGATATTTAATCTCTCCAGTGAGTCCTGGGTCTTCCCCTGGGACTCCTACCAGTGGGATGTGCCCAGAACACCTCTGAAGGGAGGCGTCCAGGAGGCATCCTAATCAGATGCCCAAACCACCTTAACTAATTCCTTTTGATGCGGAGGAGCAGCAGCTCTAGCCTGAGCTCCCATCAGATGAAGGAACACCTCATCCTGACTGAAAGGCTGAGCGACCCTATTAAAGAAGCTCATTTCGGCCACTTGGATCCGGTTTCTCATTGTTTCGGTCATGATCCACGCTTCGTCATCACTGATGAGAGTTGCTTCGTATACATACCAGTAAATCAAGAGCTTTGCCTTCCAACTCAACTCTTTTTTTCTGCACTGGCCAAAGCAACAGCCTCATTATGAGGCCCAATCTGTCGATCCATCTCCAACTCCATCCTGCCATCACTAGTGAACAAGATACCCAGATACTTAAACTCCTCCACTTGAAATGTTATCAGTAAATTATAAAATAAAACAATAAACTTCCTCCAAAAAAACAACAAGCCTTCAACACTCTTAACATATCTTTGTGGTGTATTTAATCAAAACAAATCTCTGTACAGATTTTAGATTGGAGGACATTTATAAGTATAAATAACAAATTCAGTCAACTTTTTTGGGTTAGTTCAGAACTTTAAGAGTGGGTTTTGTGAAAACGTTAAGAGCAATTAATATCTTACCTGCTGTAGATCGCTCTTTAAAGGACCTCAGTTTCGAGAAACAGAGGTTAATGTTTGTGCTTGCACAACACTATATAATATCATGTGAATAATGTTGTTAATTTGTTTATTTAATAGGATCCCCATTAGTCTCAGCCTCAGCAGAGACTATTCTTCCTGGAATCCATAGAAAACACAAAGACATGTTAAAACAAATCAATCAACATAATCACAAAGCAAAACAGCCAGCACAAACACTTCAACAATACAATAAAAAAGAAACATTCATTTAAGTGATTCAAATGACTACATTAACTATTATTTCATTATGATTAATAGATTCAATTTAAAAATTAAAAAATCCTATCAGCAGATGTCATTTCTGTCGGCAGTATGTTCCATTTAGAAATGGCTCGCTACATAGCAGCATCTTTTAATTCATTAGTTCTGGGCAGATGTAGTGTAAAAGTAATATCAGAAGATTGTCTTGCATTAAAACCATGTCTGTTAGAGGTGTGCAACAATTGTGAGAACAGTCCTAAAGGTTTATGTAAAATTCTAATTTTATGTAAAAATAGAAGAAGGCTGCAGAAGTATGCAATGTGAACCTGACAGTGACGTCTGCAGATGAACTGGGATAAAATTTTACAGATTTTTATGTCAGTGAGTTAGGATGCTTTCTTTTCAGAAACAAATATAAAACTATTTAGTTGTGTATTATTTTTTGTCTCTTAAACTTAGTTTCTAGTTCAAACAAGACTAAGATAATCTTGTGTTGAGACACAATTGAATTATAGATGTTTTGGTCAAACCTTGTAAATAATGTTATGTACAATCTCATGTAATATTATAAGATAATGCAGAGTATGTGTTGAGGATGACTCAGCTACTATCAAATGTCTAATCGACTGAATTAGAGCTATTTTTGTGTCGGCTAATGTTGATTAGCTCTGGTAGCCGTTTCCTTCAATTGGTGCGATCCCAAATGTCGATCAGCTGTAGACCTACATTCAAAGATTTCTTTCTTACATTATTTTTGTAAAGAATTTGTTCAGTGGTTCACAAGATATTTTTTGATTGACCTTAGCAAATCAAACAATGTATCATTCAGACAATTTCACAGCTTTTGAGCCAAAGTTTGTTGTGGTAGCAGCTGAGGGTCATTCCAAACACACATGCAGAGGACTTACAAATTTACACAGGATCTTTGCATCAAACATGGATTGCAAGTTGGATTTATGTTCTGAAATGCATTCAATTTTTCTTGCAGCCTTTTTTGGTGCACACATGAACGCACTGATCCACATCTTGATGTATTTGTATTACGGCTTGGCCTCATGCGGACCTAAAATCCAAAAGTACCTGTGGTGGAAGAAGTACCTGACCATCATTCAGATGGTAAATAATCAAACACTAAAATATGTTATTCTCCCTCAGTACATGAATAAAATTGTTTGTCTCTCTTGTTGCGTCCCAGGTTCAGTTCCACATCACCATCGGTCACACCGCCCTGTCCCTCTACGTCAACTGTGACTTCCCCCACTGGATGCACTACTCCCTCATCTGCTACGCCATCACCTTCATCGTCCTGTTCGGCAACTTCTACTACCAGACATACCGCCGCCAGCAGCCGTCGCGGCGCGATGCCTCCTCTTCCTCCAAGGCGGCGAAGGCTCTCTCCAACGGCAACCTCAACGGCTTGAACAAAGCTGCTAATGGAGCGACGCTGGTGGGGAGCAAAGAGGAGAAGCCCCAGGAGAACTCTGGGAGGAGGAAGAGAAAAGGACGTGCCAAAAGAGATTAGAGGAAGAGGAGGGGGACAGGTGAGGTGGTGACCTTACTTTGGCTTCTAGATTGCTAAAACATGACATACTTCATTTGAGGACAAGCTAGCTGCATGGGTGTGTTCAAGTGAGATTCATTTCTTTGAGCCATGATCTGAGTTGTAGATATAAAATGAGGCAGATCTTTGTTGAGAGGAGATGGATTTGTTAGGAGTAAAATGACCATTATCACTTATTATCCAACATGAAGTAGTAGAATTTGGAATAGATTGTAGTATTTCTTCTCCTTATTGCAATGCCAGGCATCTGGTACCAAGAGAAGAGGGGGGGATATGTAGCAACAAAACACCGAGGCTGACCACAACTTGACCAGTAAGTTTACAAGCAATGCTGGACAGAGACAGGAATGCAAATTTCACACAAACATGATGGTTCTCCTTGACGTAAAAGTGAAACTAATGAACGCTATAATTTCATTTCAGCCAAGCGTGTATATGAGAGCGACTTTAAGTCTACAGGTTCTTTTTATTAGCTTTTCTGTGTTTGACTGTACAGCATTTTATTTACTGTTTTTTGCTTTAGAATAAAACCTCTCACTATTGAGCCGCAATATCACGCAATTATATTCCAAATATGGGCAATAAACCAATATCAACAGATAATACATTAAATCAAAAACAAACCAAAAAAAGGTAATTTTGTTCCATCGATGTTAAAAGATGGAATATTGTTCAGCTGCAGGTCATGTGAGGTCAGTATGTTAATTTTGTTTGTTTGTATATAACTATAACTAATTTTGTATATCCATACTTGTTTGTCATGTGATAAAGTGTCATAAATATCCAGAGAAATGATGGATCTGATGGTATTCTGTGTTTTGCCCCTCTGACAGAAGGGATTTGTTGTTGCAGATGTTTACCCAACTTTTATATCATACCTTCAATGAACTCCTCTGAGAAAACAGAAGTGATGTTGTGTTTTGAACTGCAGAGCCAAGCAGCTTCTATCCACTTATTGTCAACCTCATTTCGCACTGTTTCCTTTAAGAAAATATCTGCACATCTTCAAAGAAATGTGTTTTTGCAGCATTTATGCCGTGAACTGACCTGAACGTGAATTTATCTGATTTAGAAGGGAACTGGAAAGGGCATCCGATGCAAAAAGATACACATGAGGTGACAGTGTATCTTACGCTACTGTAAAGAAACTGGTTGTTGTGCCTGTAACATACAGATTATAGATTATCATTCAGCTGTGCATCAGCAAATGCTTTGTGATAAGCAACCATTTTTAATTCTGTTGTTATTTATTTATTAATAATAATTATTGTCATATAAATACAAATTTTCATCTAGCTGAGAGTGCTTTTCTTTGTCTTTGTCTTATTTTTGTTATGTACATATTTTATTGTGATATTTGATATACTCTGCACATTTTAGTGTTGTATGTCCACCACATTTCTGTTTTGTTTTTTTCTTTTTTGTAACATATCTTTGAACTTTCTTCAAAATAAAACATCTGAATGGCCGAATAATTTCTACAGGTGTCTGTATTTTAATGATGTACCTTTATTGAAAGGATTCCAGACATCATCTAGGTGTGCTGCAGGTGATCTGAGGATTGTGAATTTTAACCCTAGAGGGCGCCAAAATAACACTAAGGTCACATGTTTTAATTTGAGTCATTTCACTTTTAAATAATGTTATTAAGTTTGATATTTTAAAAAAAACTACATTATTGTACTTCTTTGAATTATGTGATGAAACAAATTTTGTCACTGGATTCAATTTGTCGAGGACCAAGATAAAGTCCCATTACGCCCAATGGTGGTTGCTTTTGAAGTATTGCTGACAAAAAGAATTTAAATATTTTTGTTTGAAATTATTTTAATTTGTGTATTTTTTGATCTAATACCATATTTTCTTTTTATAACAGCAAGATTTAATTAAGTAATGTTGATAAAGAGTCACTGAATATGATTAATTAAAATAAAAGAAAAAATATTTTTCAGTCTGAGTCTTTTGTAAATTCTCTTTCTGTTTTGCTGATTCTAGACAAAGGTTTCTATGGTTACTTTACACACCAGCTGCCTGACAGCCCCCACCTCACATCCTGCAAAACCACTCCCTGTACCATCCCCCCCATCTCCCCTTTATCCAGCTTCTTCCTCAGTCTGCTGGGGCCCACAAAGCAATGTAAGAAACTAATAAACAACAGAGTACTTGTGTGTGAGGGAGTGTGTGTGCAGAACTAAATGCAGATTTCCTGAGTGTGTTTTGTTGTGAACAATTCCTAACACAGATTTAGAAGTGTCCTGCTTCAGGTGTGATGAGTGTATCAGGGAGAATGACTGTTTGCAATTTCACAACTCAAAAACTTCATGCCACAATCTCATCATCAGCAGGTTTTAACTTCACACGGCCATGTAGGGGTGGTCCTGAAGGAGCTGTACTGTAGTGGATGTGAAGAGTGCCAAATAAATGAATGTGTCTGAAGGTAAAATTAGAGGGTCTGATGTTGTCGGTGGTTCTGCTCCACAGGTTGGATGTGAGGTAGAGGAGTCTGAGAAATACTGGCGGTTTATATATGAAGTGATAAAGATTATTCCCAGTGAGGAGCGAGTGGTGATCGGAGCAAACCTGAATGGACATGTTGGTAAGGAAAGAGACCAGATGAGGGAGTGATGGGCAGGTTTGGTGTCAAGGTAAGAAACCAAAAAGGACAGATGATGGTGGATTTTTCCAAGAGGATGGGGATGACTGTAATCACATATTTCCAAATACTACAACAACAGTGATTAGAGAGACAAGTCGGAAGGTACTTGGTATCATCTGGATGGACAAACGACAATAAGGAAACCTAGCGGTGGAATAATAAAGTCCAGGAAGTTATACAAAGGAAGAGGTTAGCCAAGAAGACAGACGAGAGTAGACAGGAATATAAGGAGATGTAATGTAGGGCATCGAGGAAGGTAGCAAAAACAAGAGGTGCTAATGAATTGTACAAAAGTTTGGACAAAAGGAAGGAGAGAAGAACTTGGATTGACTGATGAGACAGAGATCAGGCTGGAAGGACATGCAGCAGGTTAGACCTATTAAAGATAGAAATGCTAATGTTCTAACAGACGAGGAGAGAGCTTTGAGAAGATGAAAGGAATACTTTGAAGAGACAGGGAATAAAGAGAATAAAAGGAAAAGAAGTGTAGAAATCACAAACTGGACCAAGAATTGGGGAAGAAAAGAAAGAATAAGGAGAAGGCAGGTGGACTTGACATACCAGTGGAAGTATGAAAATGTCTAGGAGAGAATATAGTGAGATTTTGACTCAGTGTTGTTTTTGAGTGTGAGAAACTGCCTGATGAATGGAGACGGGTGTTGGTGCAAATTTTAGGAGTGACAGATAGCATCAAGGTGGAAGCTATCTGTCATTTTATAGCATAAAGGATTGAATGAGCTCCTTTTTGTTTGCCCTGGTAAAGAACATACTGTACTAACAAATGAGGTCTGGCAGGAATCCTCGTGGGCTATGATGCTTGTAGATGAAGTGATCTGTGGTGAGAACAAGAAACAGGTGAAAGAATACTTGAAAAGGTGGAGGTATGCACTTGATGGAAGAAAAGTGAAAGTCAGTCGTCGCAAGACAGAGTAGATGTTTGTGAATGAGAGGGAGGAACAGTGAGTCTACAAGGAACAGAGGTCCCAAAGGTCTTCAAACACATAGAGTTGACCATCCAAGGAAAATGGGGAGTGAGGTAAAGAGGTGAAGAAGAGAGTCAACCATCACTTAAAAGGAGTGGCAAGAGAAAGACAAAGAGGAGATGGATGCAGATAGAGGACATGGAGGTAGTTGGGGTGAGAACAGAGTGAGATGGAGGAGGATGACTATCTGTGGTGACCCCTGAAAAGGGAACAGCTGAAAGAAAAAGAGCAAGAAGTCCAACAAGTTGATAAACCCTGCTGCTCAGAAACATTTCTGTGGAGGAAAAAAAAAACATAATTTCTAGTCACTAACCACTAACAACAGCTTTATGGCTACATTTTATATTACAAATCATTTTCAAGAATTAGCATCACTAACTGTAAATAAAAACAAAATGTTAATCAGGGCATTGAAAGCTAATCAAGAGAAAATAACCCAGACCCAAAATATTATTATTTCTTTTTATTTAATGTTTGAAACTCAGCATATTCCTTTAGTCTTCTTTGGACATATTATACAAGAGTTTCAGATTTGAGAAAATGAAACACTGTAATTTAGTTTTCATTAAACCGACATATTTTAATACTTTGTCCACATAGTGCATAATTGGTAATGAAAACAAAAAAATCTCCACAATTATATATAAACTACAAACTCGTGCAGTAGGACTAAGTACAACAGTATTTATACAACAGGTCTGCCAGAATATGTGTCTTCATCTGCACAGACCGGCTTTTTTTTTTGGTAAAATCTTTTGCAGCTCAAAGGATCTGAAAAGTTTTCTTTCTGTCTAAAGTTCTGTTGATTTCTGGAGCAGAACAAGCAGGACAGGAAGGAGAAGCGTGTTTTTCATGCCTCTCTAGGAAAATGAATTGGCTTGAGTTATAGGTGCTATACAACATGTGGAGAGGAATGTTTCACACTGTTTAAGTACAGAAAAGGCTTGTCTTAACAAATCATTTACTCTATGTTTGTTCCTAAAGAGGACAACATTTATGATGACACACTGAAAAGTAGTCAACAGCAACCGGAGAAAGGAACAGGAAGAAACATATCCAGAATCAGGACGAGCAGCTATCTGCTTCATCTTAGACAGTTTCTGGAGAAATTCCTTACAGTTTGAAATCCCCACATCATCATTATAATAATCTAAACAAACATGCTAAAAATTTGACGTGTGTTATATGTGTGAAAACAAGCAAAACCAAAAGAAGCGCTAAAGCTGCCGCCAGTGGCTCATTAGGGTCACCATGGTAACCTCACTTGTGTCTGTCACTCTCTGAAAGCAAACTTAGCTGTTAGCAGACTAAAAGTTGGCAAAACCTAAAATTAGCAGAAGCTAATTGGTACACTAACGGTTTTTAAAGTTAGTGAAAAAGCTAATCCACTACACAAAAAATGATTTCACTATTAGCTGTTAGCTGATAAGCTAAACCAAGACCACAGGTTTCGGCCCTTTTAGGGAGATATGACCTTTGAAGATAAATTGTTGAACCAAAATCTAATTGAAGTCTGTGGAAGCTTGGGTGTGTGCTCTGAGGTGATTTGAGAGAAAACGGTTAAGAGTGATTGATCAATATCCCAGATAACTAGTGCTAAATAGGTGCACAAATTTAAAAAATAGTCGGTGCTAAAAATGGGTGTGTTGCATAGAATTTAAGACTATGTGCACAAATAATAACAGGTGCAAAGGTGGTGCGGACCGCTCAGTTGAAATAGGGATTTAGCATGTCACTGACAGAGGCAAACCAGAGGCATGAAAATGCACTGTTGCAAGGACTTTTTCTATAAAACACGGTCGGCAACCTGTGGCGTATTTTTGTATGCTGTAGCTTTTTTGTTGTGCAGTTATCTTGAATTTTGATGTGATACTTCAACTTCAAATAATAAAAAGTTTTAGTAGTATGTCACTCAATCAATGCATCAGACATACAAATCAAGTTGTATGGATTGTCTGTAAATTACACAGGTTTTCTCCCATTTTGCATGTATACGGATGTATAGAGTATTCTTACAGATTTTCTCAAACATCTTTCTTAAAATAAATGTAAGTCTCAGAGCTGGCAGGCTGTAAGAAAATAATTTTGCCACCTCCCGGTCTTTGCCTTCGCTGCTGCTGCCCACATCCAACAGCCCGTTTGTCTGCTCTCAAATGGTGCAACGGATTTCAAGATTTGATAAATCATATTGTGGGTGCAAAATGATCTGTATATCCTCCTCCCAGTATTTTGTGCATTCTGATAACTATCATATATTATGCTTATTAATGAAGCCAAATGCGCTAAATTGATTGCGGCTGCTATTTTGCTAAACTGACAGACACAATCCACGCTGTGCACTGTTAATAAATCAGCAAACATTATACATTATACAGTCTATTTGGTTAAAAAATATCCCCAAAATATAAAAAATTATACTGAAATGTT
>JAVKLF010000042.1:16727034-16745605 GCA_034783495.1 Millerichthys robustus
TGAGCCTGAGGACCGGTTCTCCTGTGTTGTGCCACATGTTAGTGTTAGATCCCCAGTCAGTTTTACACCAGTTCACACATGTGACTAAAACGTTCTCTCATGTGGGCCAGGACCTTCAGGAAGGAGAGAAGGGAGCATGATTTGCATGCGAGTTCAGCTCAGCTTTATTAAATGAAGCAACTCACGGCAGTTTTAAAGCTTAGAGCTCAACACATTTCACTTTATAGTTGTTAAATCTCAAAATCTAAGAAAAATGCTGCTCCTGAAGTGTCTGAAGCACCTTGCTGGTAACAGTTTTTTCTTCAGGCAAAGCATGTCTGATAAATGGGTGCTTCGGTGGCTACAGCAGCATAGCTAAACAACGAGTGAGCAGCCATTCTGAAATCTGACAAGTGGATTTATTAGAAAAGGCCCAATCAGAGACAATGGGCTGTGATGCAATGAAACTTCTGTCAGCAGGAAGAACCTGGTCATCATGAAGAGTCACAAATGAACCAAAGCACAAAAGGATGAGCAGCAGACATATCGAGAGCAGAGGGCCACAGAGGGGTAAGAGGAAGTGTTTATCTAAGTGCATGTTTTTACGGCGACACATCCTCTGCGGCGGGCGTTGTGTCGTTCATGGAGCTTTTGGCGGGAGCCAGGCTGGGATTAAAGGCCTTGGGCTGTCCCACAAGTGGAATGCCTGCCGCATGGCTGCCAGGATGTTGGAGGGGGCTGGAGGGGTGGGACGGGGCGGGGGTCGGGGGAGGGGTGATATGCTAGACGTGGGTAACACATGCACCCACCTATAGGCTGATGGTAGCTTGTATGTTTCTGCGTGTAATGGATATCTGTTAGTATCTTATTTTCTGTGCGGAGGCGAGTTCAGAGGGTTCAGGTTTGTCAGAGGGCAGGAGGTTTGTGTAGCTACAGCGACAGAAAGATGAACTGTGGCTCCATCAAAGGGCAAATTAATCAGTATTAACTGGAGAGAGAAGACAGTGAATGATGTGTGTGTTTGTGTGTGGGGGGGTTGACGGGTGTAAACGTTTTTTAGACCGGAGAATGCTGGAGCTCAGCGCTCTGAGAGGTTTTACCATAGTTTTACAACTTTTGTAAAGAGATAGTTATGGTTAAATGGTGAACCGGTGGGATATCGGATGTGGAGGCACAACAAGCTTCCTTATTCAAGCCCAACAGGGTGTCCCTGTTCAATCTTTATGCTTCTATTTGGTAAATGAAGACACTCAGGAGTACTTGGGCATCAAATGTGAAGCAGCACACGTGCTCTTGTCACGTCCCAGATTATCACCCCTTGTCATAAAAGGGAGGCGATAACGTAAATGCCAGTGCCTGTGTGTGTTTGTTCGTCAGTCTGTCTGTTGGCAAAATAACCCCTGAACCACTGAACATGTTTGAATGAAACGCAAAACGTAATTATTATCATCTACAACTGGTTGTCTTGTGGAGTCAACCTGATTCAAGATGACTACCGCAGCTAATTGACCTTAGCTAATACAAAACTCAGTTGTTCTTACAGATACTGAGATAAAACTGGTGTGGTAGTAGCTGAGTGTCATCCCCAATCTATACATGTTGTCTATACATGACCAAAACTTTCTAGATTTAAGAAAAACTTAAAAAAAGGTAAATGAGGACAAAAACACAATGGATTTCAGAATGACGTAAAAAAATCTCTTCTTGTGTTTAAGACGGAGGAACTATAAGAAAGGCAAAAAGAAGTGAAGAAAAAAGTGTCAGAGAACTTTGAGCAGTTAGGAATCAGCATCTTCTGATCGAACCAGAATGACTTTGAACCAAAAAATAGAAGAAAGGAATGGATCGAGGGATAAATCAAGAAAAGATGGGAGGAAGACTTGTGTGTGGTACTTATCATTGTTGCTCTTATTACCCAGTTGCTCCAACAGACTCCACAATGAATGGAAGCTAATTATCTGCCTTGGAGCAGCCTCTCCTCACTGTTTACGCTCTGCACACGCTAAAGGGTCAGTGGCCCGACCTCAGAGAACCCCCCCAGTAACCCCGCAGCAACCTCCTGACACTGATACATCCTTCTTCCCATCCGCTTCCTTTTCTCCTCTTTTGTATTATCTCCATTTAGCTTCTCCTCCCCAGTCTGCGCTGCGTCTCCTCTCCTTGGAGTAATGCTTTTTCTTCTACAAGCCTTTGCTAATTTCTTTTTATCTCTCTACCTGGAGGGAGGGCCAACATGGAGCTGATGGGGGGTCTATATTTTCTTCTGTGTGTGTGGTTGTAGTGAAGGGTTTGGGGAAGGGATTACTGAAGCGAGACAGACAGACAGTGGGTGAAACAGTAACAAAGTCTGCCTGGCTTCTTACAAATTTCACCATAGCCGCGGTTATTTCAAAGAAACTCATTTGGAATGTGTGTGTCTAGATGCACGAGGGTTTGGTGTGTGAGATTATTTGTGCAGTTGTTGGTCTTTGTCTGGAATATTGTGCGTGCATGTGCTGGGATGGTGTATGTGTGTGTGTGTTGGCAGCTGTGGGGATAAACCAATACTGATCCTCTGGTTGCCTTGTGCCTCCCAAGGGGAGGATGTTGATGTTGAGCTGACTGTTTTTGCTCCAGAGTCAACTGCATCACGCACACACACACACACAATGGGACACATTTGTGCACAGCCATACAAACACAGTGTTTGTTCTGTAAGTGTGAGGCCTCCGGGGGCTTGATCGGAGCCTCCTACCCTGTCTGCAGTCTGTCATTTAACACTACAGATCCTCTGTGGAAAAAAAGACAACCAGCCGTAGCCACCAACCACCTCCACAACCACACGCACAGCACACAAAACACAAAGCAATCGTAAAAGCGTTACAGGCACCAGATTTCATAAAACGGCAAGCCCGTCTGAAAGCAGTTTTCACCCATTAAAACTAATCACACTATTTCTTGTTTACCAAGTGCACAAAAAGTAGTTTTACAGCTTGAAATCCAAAGGGTTTGGTGGGAAAACACAGTGTACCCATTGCAACATCATGCATGTGTTCCCCCCCCACTACTATCCTCACATCAGCCACAATAACATTAGTCTGAGTAAACAGTCTTGGTCCTGAGCTCTATGTATGAAGTGCTTTATCTGGAATTCATCAGGAGCTGAGATGATACCATATGTAACAGACATGATGCTGGCAGCGAACATGATGGCTATTAAGTCATTCAACTTACAGTTTAAGTTCATACTCTGAGAGACCGGGGCAGGGAAAACACATTTATGTTGCTCAAGTAGTTTTTTTCTTTACCTGGACACTTCCTTCTTTTGACCAGACAATCCTTGATCTCTGAGATCTCTGGGCAGGGTTTGCCGAAGGGTGATGGATACTGAAGGACCTGCCTTGTGCGAGTCTCTTGACCTCGCTTGAAGCCACACGTTCTGCCCGACTTGGAGCAGGGGCTCCAATCACTCCACTCGCCCACCTTGCAGTGCACTGACAGCAGAAATGCAGAAGAGTAAAGCATGAGTAACGTTTGCTGCATTGTTAAAACTGAATTTGTTTCCTTTAGATAGCTCTTAGAGTAACCTCAGTTTGAGGAGAAAATGTTTAATTCTGACTAAATTATTGAACTAATTGTGAATCTGCACACACCAAAACAAATTAGTTCCATCAAAGCCCGCTGATCGGTGAGCAACTGATGCCCCCCACAATTAGAATGCTGTTGTTATTTTTCAAGAAATAAAACACAGACACATGCTCACACACACATTTGTTTTTCTGTCCTCATGGGGACTGCATTGATTTTCATTCATTTACTGGTCATTAACACATCTTAAAGCTAGGGTTGATAATCCTGTTCAGAAAAACTTTTTGTTATATTTGGTGAAATGGTTCTTTCATCCTAAGAGCAGTCAATTCATTATGTATTCAGAAAAAAGGAATGAAAAAAAATCAGAGCTCTGCGAGAGCTGCAATACTGTAAAAACTGACAAATCCCTGCTATTCGGAGTCTTTGCCAAATCCGCATTCATGTTTGTGCTGGGGGGCGTGGCTTTGAACGGCGCATCGACGGGAGGCGGAGGAGGGGTGGAGCTTAGAAGAACTGCCACTTTCAAATCTTGCTAGCTCACCAAAATTGCCAACCCTAGCTTTAACCCTGACCCCTAACCCTAAACATAACCACCCCAAAACGTACCTAACCTTAAACCTAACCTAAACTCAACTCACACCTTAGTCCTAAATCTAACCCCTGATCCACCAACAGTATTTTCCCCAATGGGGAATGGACTTTTGTCCCCATAAGGCACAGCAAGTCCTCACAAGGCTGTGTGTACCAGAAAAAAACGGTCAAAAATTGTCCCCATCAGGTAACAAAAACATGTAGACACACACACATACAAACACAACTTACCTTGTAGTGTGCACTCCATCAATTTGTCATTTGGCTCGTAGTCATCTGGACAGACATGGTGACACCTTCCGTTCAGTTGGTAAAGACCCGGCCGGCATCGTGTGCACGTTTCACTGCTCCCACATGACTCACAATCTTCGGGACACCCTGCAAGCACAGTTATGTACCTGAGCTGTCTGCTATTAGAAGGTAAATATGGAACAGCACACCACAGTTTCTCCTGTTGACGGAGGTGAAACCAGGACACACTCACTGGGAACACACTCCCTCTGTGCGTCGCTGTGGGCCATGCCGTCCGGGCAGCTCTCCTGGCACTTGCCCAGGTGAAGGTAGAATCCTGCTCGGCAGCGCGTGCAGAAGTTCTTGTTGAAGCAGGAGTCGCACTCTGACCTGCACTCTGACAAAGAAGCAGAGACGCAGCAGCACCAGTGTCGATTTAAGCGGTTTAATTCATCACAAATTTCCTGCTAGGTGTTATCAGCAGCTTTACACCTGTGCTAACGAAACCCTGTTCAGAAGTTATCTGAGGAAATGTTTTCCTCTCGTCAAGCTAAAGTTGATTTTAAATGTTGCTTGTAAAAAGTGTTTATGTAGAGGGGACATTTTGACAAATGTCTTGGAGACATTTGTGTACTTCTGCTTGTCACCGGGTAGTAAAACACAAGTCTGTGTGTCTCTGCTAAGAGACATAACTTTACTTACCGTACTTATTTTTCTGAAAGTAACTAATATGACTCTCCTTAAAACAAATATCCATTTAAAAAGGTGTTAAACTAAAAAAAAAACCTTTTCATTAAAACCCTGTCTTTGTTGTGCTATAAGAAAAGCTCAGTGTGACTCACTCGTGCAGGTGTTCCTCTCCGGGGAGCGAGTGCCATAAAAGCCCGGGGGACAGGAGGTCATGCACACCCCGATCTGCTTCATCCCAATCCTCTCCAGATGCATGAAGAAGCGCGGCTTGCAGGACAAACAGCCGTTATAGTCCGAGCAGGTCAGGCAGCCCCCCTGCTGGCACCCTGAGCTGGCACCAGTCATGACTGTGGACAGGAGCAGAGAACCTTCACTGTCACCACTGGAACATTAACCCTGTTTCATAAATATTAGACAAATGTACCAGTTTAATATTTAATCAGCCACAGAGCATTTATTTGCATTACTATGAATGATCGTCATCACCCTTTGCCAAAATGAGAAAGGTAGGCGAAAACGTTTTCTTGCGTTTCTCTCATCAAAACATCTCATGACGACTGGATAGATTTTAAAGAAACTTTCAGAAAATAATCATTGGATGTTCAGATGCAGCTGATTTATATTTGCAGTCAATACAGTTTAGTCTGATGGCTACAGAAAATCAACTTCAGCCAACATCAAAATGGCTCAAGATACTGAGCTAAAATTTGATGTAGTAATAGCAAAGTGTCATTCTAAACTCATACTCTGAGCTCAAACAAATCTCATGAAATTTCACAATATTCCATGACACTGCTGATAAAGGTATTTCCAAGGATTGACCCAAATGGCTACCGCTTTTTCATTACAGGATGATTTTACTTTTAAACCTTGACATGAAGGGCAGCAGGAAATAGGCATTCCTTTAAGAAAAGGTAGGCCTTTATTTGAACTGCTTTTTATAGCAGTTGCTTTATTTTTAGTGTGTGAATCTAACCAGCTATTTTCAACTTTTGACCTGTTTAGAGATGGAAGCACAGACAAAAAGAGACTCAAACCTGGAACTGACTGCATGAAACTTCCTGTGATAATGATTCCATACAAACTAGTCAGTGAGAACAATTGTTGAGCTTTTATTGTTAGATTGTAATATTTCTAAGTATAATTTTTGCTGTTCTCTGGTGACATAACAGTGATTTGGTCAGAGGCCAAAGACAGCTGTACTTTGAAGTATCAGTAGGATCATGTAACTTAGCTTATAAAGATTGATCAGTGTCTTACCTGCTGTAGATAGCTGTTTGAATTACTTTAGTTTGGAGAAACAGAAATTATTAGATTATATCGATATTATATATATATATATATATATATATTTATTTATATTTATATTATATAGATTAGATCAATGAGCTAATGCCTAGTCTGAGAGAGGCTAAAACCAAATAGTTTACTTCCATCCAAAGACACCTGTAGTCTCAAACATTTCAAAGTGGTCCATGCGAACATGATTTTATAAGCCTTCACTTGTTTGCCAGTTTCACACTACATGGTTATTTACTAGGTATTCTGTGTTTCTTTTGCAAGAGAAAATGAATAGCAGCAGCAACTAGCTGTGGCACTTTTGGTGGCTCCTGCAGCACTTCCTGCTGAAATATCACATTTTTGCCAGAATAACTTTTTAATTTGAAACTAACAGCAGGGTTAAGGATTAAAACGGTGTATGCTTGAACTGCTTTGTGTTGTTTTGTAATTAGATTGCAACAATCCACTTGTGCTCATCAATACAGTCAGAATTAAACTCCGGTCTTTCAGATTTAAAAAAAAGTTAAGTTAAAAAAGTTGTTTAGAACAGGTAATACAAAACTGCTTGTCTAAAATCCAAATTATCTCTTTAATGCCCCATGGTTAGCAGAATTGGAGGAAATGATAACACTTTGAATCATGAGCTAATGACTCAAAGCAGTAATACAAAACAGACAAGAAATTTCATCAACAAATAAAAGGAAATAATGAATTTTGTCCACCACTTTGGGTGCCAATGTTTTAGGCCTTGTTTACACCATGCAGAGTTTGAGTGAAATGTAGCTTTTCTGCCGCAGTTCTTCTGTTTGTGTACATGACACCCCTCTTAGTCTTTCTGAAACTGAAGATTTCTGAGTCCTAGTCTCCCAGTGGAGATGTTTGGGATCGCTGCCCCCAGGGAAGGTGTGACATTGCTATACACACCACCCATGGCTGCAGTCAGTAGTTTTTCTGCGCTTGTGTGAGCAGCAGAGCAACATGAAGAAACAGCTGATAGTAAAACTCTACTACCCATTTTCCTGAACATTCCTGTATTCACCATTTTGGACGTAACTGCTGTATTTCTCATTCTGCACAGCACACGCCTCGTTTTACAACAGGTCTTGTTCTGTTTAAGACTTTATTGTATTTTTGTAAATCTGTTTATGAAGCAACAGCTTTGACATAGTGCTTTTGGAAATATAATCTAAAGTTAAACATGTAAACTGAGCATGTGTCAGACACATTTGAATCTGATGCTGGTGACAATAACCACTGAATAACCACAAGACATTTCCTATATTTTTATGTATCTGTCCAACCGCGTTCGTTGGCCTTTCCCAAAAGTGTTTCAAAAATGTTACATTTGTCCCATATGGTAGGTAGATTAAAGAACAACTCAAGCACACAGGAATTTGGTTTTCCTCTCTGGTCTTGGCATCTTATTGGCTCACACTTGCTGTGTTGCTCAGTTCAGGGTTCAGCTTCCAGCTAACCATAGATCATAGATGCTTTGTTTGAAATATCCTGACCGTCTTTGCAAGTGCTGTTCAATTGCCCACACGTGTTCCTGCCAAGCCGCCCCTGATTCACAGAAACCTCAGATACAGGAATTCAGCCCTGCCCTTTCACTTTGCACCAACAAAACCTCAGATGGATGGCAGTGCCTTGCGTAATCTCATCAACAGAATCACGTGACATAAACAGACTTTCAAACACAGACAACAAACAATTAATGGGAAATGAATAAAACAAGAGAAAAGTAGAAAAAGCTCAATGTTGTGGAGTCTGTAATGGGACATCCTGTATGATACACTGTCTGTACCCAGACCTTCATTTCTTTTGGAGGTATCATCACACACAGGAAGTTTGGGGCTTGGGACCCATCTGTGTCATGGTAATTCTGGTCTTTTAGCTGAATGGTCATTGACCCTCCCCCCTAAAAACACAGTCACTTTTGCCCCCTCCACCCTCCCTTTTCCCTCTCTATAATGTCTGTACTCCTTCACCAAGTAATCCCTCCATCCTCCTCCCGGATATAAAGTGTTAGATAACTGGATGCTCCGAGGAAGTTTGGATTGTTAGAAGAACACAGGAATTAATCTTACCCTTAAGGCTGGTTTATATTTCAACAAAATGTGAGACAATGGATCTGTGATTACGTCATTTTGGATGTCTTTGCCTCACCGAGTGTTTATAGGGCTGAAGATGCAGGGGATACATCACTATAGTCCCTCCTGCAGCACTCCCAAAGCAACATACATTGCAGATGTGAGAAATGAAGTATAAACCAGCCTTTAGTCAGTGGGGTGACCATTGTACACAAAAATAAAGGAATGCTTGGACACATTTACTATCAATACACTCTCCTTTGGTCTATACGGCATTTCTATGCTGATGACACACAATTGTATCTCAGTAAATTCCACTCAACTTCCACAAAGTCATTTGTAAACTGTTTGAACATAATCAAAACTTAACTTACTCAATGGTTATGAAACAATATTCCTGTTTGTGAACTCCAAGAACAGATAATTGGGGTTCTAGTAAATGACACTAGTGTTGACCCCATTCTACCATCCCAGGATGGTCACCCAACAAAAAATGCAAATCTCCGTCCATCTTTAGCAGACTCTGAAGCAGAGATTTTGATCAATGTCTTTGTCACAATCAGTCTGAATTACTAAAACTCCTGTGTGGGGTTCCCAACAAAGTCCTGGACTGACTGTATTGAAATTGAAATTACTTTATTACTTTATTAATCCCCGAAGGGTAATTGAAAAACGGTCTGAATCTTACCAACATATTCCCTCTCAGAAAACTCCACTGACACTGGTTGTCTGTCAAGTTTTGAATTATCTGAAACATTCTTTTTCTCACTTATAAATGCCTCCACACCTTGACCTCTCAGTACCTGTCAGACCTCACTCACACACAATCTCAGAAATGCCAATCCTTTCTCTCAACCTCCATGGCTTTTGGGACAGAGCCTTCTTTTGTAAAACGTTTGTGGGTTTCTCGAAAGATGCTATATATATTATATAAGTTATTCTCATTCTTATATCTACAATTGAAATAAAGAAAATTTTAGCTTATGGTGAGTCATCCACAGCACATATTCTAATTGCCACCACATGTTTTTGCTTAAAACTTTGGCATTGATTGTTGGAGCCAACCCTGTTTGTCTGTTAGAAAAATATTTCACAAAGCACTGGACGTATTTTAACAGACCTCTCAGAAAATAGTGAATGTACATCTACAGCTAATTACATTTTGGAGTCAACCCAATTTAAAACGGCTGTCACACATGATTAACCTTAGGCAACACAATATTACATGAAATCATGCACAACACTATTTTTAAAAGTTTGACCAATTTAATTGTACAACTGTCATTTCTGAACACAAGATGATCTTAGTTTAAATCCTGGACAATATAGGCCATATGTGTTCCTTCAAGCGTTAAGCAAACTGATCAGAGATCTAGAATCCATTTCGCAAACCTGTGTTTTCAGTTAAATGAAGTAACAAAACCAATATTGTTTTTATCAAACATTCCAGCCTTCACCTCTTCAACTGTGTGCAATCCTCGAGAGTCTAAAAGCAGATTGGATAATGCCAAAATAGGCTATACGAACCCATGTTTAAAAGGGAACAATAATGTGACAGCAGCAAGAAAACCGGAGCTGTGCACGCGCTGAGGAGAGCGCTCGTTCCCGGGTGGCACGGATAAAAATCACAAACCCAAGAGACCATCACTGTAGATCACAGACGGTTATCAAACATGCTGGCAAGTGATGCACGGAATATTCCTGCTATAGTTGCTGTGGTTTCACAGCGTTAGTCACAGAGCACATCTGGAGGCCTTCGGTGATAAAGCGTGCGTGGGTAGAACAGAAAAATACTCTTCATTGATTCTTATTTCATCGTGTCGTGGGTTGGGGGTGGGGGGGGGGGGGGTGTAGCTCATAGGAAAACTGATCCCAACCAAATAAGGGAAGTAAGATGTGAACAATCTCAGTGATGAGCTTGAAAACATCTGCCGCTCTGACCGCTAGAGAGCGACTCAGTCAGGAGAGTCAGGGCGCAGGGGTGCGCTGCGCACTTCTTCAAATGGTCTCACCAATACTGCAAGGATCCAATTAAGTCTTAATAAAAAAAAATCAGTTGGTACCTTTGAGAGTTAAAAAAAGTTATAGATGAGACAAAATGAAAAAAAAAAAAATAAAATCAACAACAAAACTTTAGAATATATTTGATTACGCAAATGGTGCAGAGTGGGTGGGATGAACGTTGCTTTTCCAGTGGTTTTTTTTTTTTTTTTACATATTTTTTCTTAATAAACAAAACAAGATTTATTGTGCCTTGATGTTTCTGAGCTTGTGTCTGCACACCTAATTAGCTTTACAGATTAAAAACACTTTACAGAATAAAGCATGGAAGCAATTTAGATGTTTTAAGTCTGGAAAACACTGGAACTAAAATTGTAGTATTTATTTAATTCTCTTAAGGGCTTCGTGCTGTGAAAAAAGAACTAAAGCTCTATACTCACGTTTATGTGTCCGGTGCCTGGAGCTGCTGGAGCTGCTGTGCTGCTGACAACCAGTGTAATCCATGCAGTGCAAGATGATCAAAACAAAGGAGATCAGTTGTAATTGCATAGTAGCCCAGAGAAAATACTTTTAATGTCAACGTTTTTCTTTATTTTATTTTCGTTTTCTTCTTTCTCAAAAAAATAAAAAATAAAACAAAAGGAGGCAACAGCTGAAGCTTAGACAACTCCTAAACGCAGCAGGATGCCCAGCTGTGTGGTGTTCTGTGGTGCTGGTGTACGGCGGCCCAATGATGCCTGGGCCGTTTAGACTGTAACATCCTGGATAGGGTCCACATATGTGCCAAGAACGCCAGACTTGAGTCAGTGAGCCGTTCTCCTCGCGGCGATGACGAACATTCCCGTCAAAACGCAACCAAACGCGCTAAAACGCCTCACCGTCATCTGTTGCGCACGAACCAAACATCACCCAAGAGTTTAGAACAGATGAGATGAAAAATCAGCGCGACTTTCCAAGACACGGACACTTCAAATCCATTTGTTGCACTCCAAGTGGACTCCTCTGAGTGGAGATGCGCCCGTGCGTCCCGGAGTGTGTGTGTGGATACACTAATGTGCCAAGAGCGCAGTGGGTTTCATCTGAGCGTCAGATGGAACACAGAGGCATGAAAGATAAAACAAAATTGAATGCATCAACACCAGTAATTATAAAAAGACGTTTCCTCCTGATCTCCGCAAACTGAGGCGCAACCAGAGTCAATTTCCGCACTTTTCAGCGCTTTTTGCCTGCAGAACTTATCCACTGTCCTCCCGCCTGTTGTTGCTGCTGATGACTTCAGCCTTCTGCTGCCTCTATTTCTCTCCCTGTGTGTGTGAGCACTAAAGTTTATTTAGAGGGCATGCCCCCCGCGAGTGTGTGTGTGCGCGTGAGAGAGAGAGAGAGAGAGAGAGAGAGCGAGAGAGAGAGACTGATTCAGACCGCGCTTCTCCCTGAATCCTCATCATTTGGTTGAATTTCGGATGCTGACAGAAAAAGCAAGATCTTTAAATCGGTTAAATTTTCTCTAGAGTTTGAGATATTAAAAACTCCACAACAGGAGTTGCGCAAGAAATTTTCCTTTTTGACTTTTCTTGTGCATAAAAAATACATCAGTATGTTTGAAGTTCCCCTCGCTCACTGTGGTGAGTTTTGTTTATTTATTCAGTCCCATTTAGGAACTCGCTCTCTTTACTTTGAGCTAGGATGCAGCATTGGGGAAGAAAATCCTCAGCATCTCATGTCATCACCCCTAGAGGGAGTTGTCTCCATTAAAGCTTCAGCTTCTGAACAGGACAATAGCAGGAGGTGGACTTTTAGCAGCTGACCTGTCCGTGATTGAGGGCAACTGCCGTGTTGTTTCAAATAAAACACATTTTCACTGCTAAAAAAAAGCTTGTCACATTGGTCAGAGATAAATGAAATCAGCCACAGAAACCTGGCCATTTACCTTAAGGAACTGCATCCTATGGAGACCACTGTGAAAAAAAGGGACGCAGAGTTGGAGCCTTATTTGTTTAACTGGAGTGTTGATGTTTAAAGCTGGTGGTAGTGTGTGTGTGTGTGTTGGGTGGGGGTGGGGGCAGTTTACTTGACTGTGGTGCTTCTTCTCCCTGTGGCTTCTGGTCTTCCACTGCGCTTTGAAGCAATGCAAACACGTGGGTTTCTCCATTCTGCTTCTTCTTCTTGGGCAGACTTCCCTGTGCTCACTCAGGACCCGGACAGTGAGACATAACAGAGATTGATGCATCGTTGTAAACCCTTTCACCTCTGCGCGCAGGCAGACTGCCAAACCTGAACGTCACCAAGAATATTAGGAGAAATATAATGCGACAGATGCACGTGTGCCAAGTCCTTTTAATCGATTTGCGTGTAAACAACTCCACCGTGACGCATTAAAAAAAAAATCTAGACTCACATTATGAAACATAATATCACGTGTGTAAAGTTGTGTATAAGTAACAGGGTTCGCAAGGAAGGGCGTGAGGCGGGGAGATGTCTAAATATTTTGATTAACAGCTATGATAAATTATAAAAGCTCCTCCTTTCTCTTCTGAGTCTGGTATAAGAGGGATATAAAAGAATAATGCTTGTCTTTGTTTTTCAGTCTGGACAAACTCTACCAACCTATGGGGACAAGAGCGTGTGTGTGTGTGAGAGAGTGTGTGTCTAGGGGGGTGTCTGTGGCACAGGGGTGTGGAAGGTTAAGGTCACTTGGTCAGTCCCTGTGACCGCCCAGTGAGAGGATCAGTCGACACCTGTAAATGAAAGCTGGCAGGTGCATAAACCCAGTCAGGAACAAGAATGGATGCAGAGTACACGTTTTTTTAAAAGTACATCTTGTCTTATTTAAGCTTTAATCTACGTTCTCAGGGAACCGAAGGCATGTGAGTTCATGTCTTGGGGACATAGACCTCACAGTGACTTTTGTGCAATAACTTCAAAATTGTAATCACAATTTCATTTTCAAAGATGTGCTTTAGACTGCAAATACCTATGAGGAAAAATGAGGAATGCACTAACGCAACCTTTAAATGTTTCAATTTCAGTCACCAGTGATTATGCTCTTTTCAAATGGATAGTTCAGATCTTTTCATATAGGATTCTGTAGAAGTTTTATGAATGTTACAAGTAACTTTTTGAACGACCTCAGCTTAGAGAAATAGTTTCATTCCAACAAAATCAATAAGCTAACAGCTAATCAGAGCATTGTTAAAACCAGGGGTGGGCAATCCTGGTCCTGGAGGGCTGCTATCCTGCATGTTTCACTTGTTTCCTTAGTTCAACACACCTGATTCAATTACCTCTTCAAATTCTGCAGAAGCTCAGTAATCTCCTATTGAAATCAAGTGTGTTGGAGCAGATAAACAAGTAAATGAATCTACCCATTCAGCACTTTATCTCCCTAAAATGACTGCTTTAGATCATATTCATACACCGCTGGGACACACATCAGAGGCAATGAAGTGTTCAGTGTCTTAGCCAGAGACAATTATTTTTCAAACTGAGGTCCTTCAAAAAGCTATCTCCGGCAAGTAACATACTGACTGACATGATCTCAACAAATGCCCCGTAAAAAATATTGTAGTTAAAAACTGACCAACTCTCGGCTTCTATCAACTGCTGGAAGAATCAGATAATTCCTTTGTTGCTTTATGTCCTTTTACATTTACTTGAATGTTGTTGACTCAACCTCTTTTTGTGCTGTGTCTGCAGCCTGCAGTTGTCATTGTTGATCTCCAAAAATCTGATTAAAGCATCTGCAAGGGGAATGATAGAACTTGAAAGGCTGGAGTTTAAAGGATATAACATGTTAATCAATCCCCCCGGGTCAGCTATAAATAGGCCTATCATCTAATAAAGCAGAAATCTGTTGCATTATGTCAGTGTGACATAAAAAAATAATCTATTAACCTCCACCATATTAATGCCATGCTCATAATCCTCAGCTGTATCTGAGCCGTGAACACACCATGAAGCTCAGACCTCTCTGATCCCCACATTGTTCATCCCCTTCACCATGACTCATAAAATTTCCAGGTGAAAGTGACAATGTTGATTCGCAGTGCTGTCATCAGCTGATGAATTAGACTAGGTTTAGCGTGGACAGCGATTGACGGTGTGTGCTTCACTGGGGTCTGTGAAAACACAGCCGTCTGAGGCGTTAGGAGCAGGTTTTTCTGACAGCACATCTTTTAAAACGGAAAATTTCTCGGCGGCTATCACACACATTCTCCCAGCATGAAGCAAGCAGAGGGAGATGATGACACACACACAGATATCCTAAAATTCTAACAAATAAAAGGAGATTATTTAAATTCTATTATACACATAGACAGGGGATTAAATTAATATAAACAAGGATCAGACAGGTGTGTGATGTGGGGTGGGAGTTTTTGTGCTGCGTGTGTGAATACTGGCATAATTGAAGGGATCACTTCATATTAAGAGGGATTGAGAAGGTAGTCAAGGACAGTTAATCACTGTGAGCAAGAGCTGTCAGCTGAACACACAGAGAGAAAGCTGACCAGTTTTTCACAAAGAAGGTCAAAATGAAGGGTATTGTGTTTTGCTGTATACTACATGTTTATATTGTACATGTATTTGCATCTTGTAAAAATCACCAGTAATTACACATTCTAAACTCTATTACTATGAAAAAAATAAACAAAGCACACTTTGTGGGTCATATCTGTCATAGGCTAATTTAGTTAAATCCACAAAATATTAACTTATTATTAATTCAAATGCAATCAAATTTTTTTATTTGTTTTTAAAACCTAAATGTAAAAATGTAAAATCAAACCAATTGAAAATCCACAGTGTTTGATTTTTTGCTTTATGTATCTAAATCCAAAATAAACATATGTGTGGTTGTTGTTTCATTATAGAGCCACCAGAAATGACAAAAGTTGCCAAGAAAAGAGTTTATAATGGCTGAAAGACTGCTGAAAAACGTGAACCATTTATTATTGGCAATAGCTGCACTCGCACCCTATTTTACGTAACTTTGAGTATTAAAGCAATTTGTTCACAGCAATCATCAGCTCTCAAAAGACAAATATATCCATGGTGCAGTAAAATGCAATGCACCGGAAGTTCAAGCCACAATTTTCAGTTCTGCTGGAAGGTGCCGAATAGTCCACCAACAAAATATAAAGCTTTGCTTTAACCATTAAAATGAAGAAATGTAGCATTTTTAGTTTTGCAATAGTAATTTTTCTAATTTAGTTGTTAAACCAACAAAAAACAACTAAAAGATAAAACCAGATTATTAATTTTTCATCATTTTATTTTGAAATGGAAAAACACAGATTACTGTAGTAAAAGTATTCTATTTTTGCCACGTTTTTGTTTATAGATACAATTCTACTGTTGCTCAAATAAATAGAACTACAGGTTTTATTGGCACTGCTCTCTGATTTTGACAACCAAAATATCTCAAATCACATATTTCTGTTTTTAGTGATTTGCTAAAGTTATCCTCAGATGGAGGGTTGAAGGTGGTGATGATGATGGTTATATGTGTGTGAGGGGGTTTGGATGGGATGCAGTATCCTTTAAAAACTCAAGTCAGAATGCAAATCAAACAACATTTTAAACAAGACTGAGAAACTATTTTCTCATCCCTCATGAAGCTTACAAGAGACAAGGATGACGTGCTGGGGGTCAAACACTGCTACCCAGGAACTTTTAATCAACTGGGCATCGCTGGCTTTTTTCCCTCCTTCAGTTGTTGCTGGGAAACAAAGTAAGGTTGACCAGGGACATTTTATATGTGTGTGTATTCCACATTTCTGGAGGGTGTGAGGATCAGGATGTGTGAAAAATAACCTCAGGGTTATTTCATTAATCTACATGGGGAGTCTTTCCTTTTTCTTCCTGATAAAATCTTTTACGCTCATTCTTCAGTGACTGCAACCCTTCAGCTCTGGACTTTTGTCCTCTGCAGGGACCCGTGTCAGACATCCTCCCCCTTCTTTAAGGATCACAAAACTGAGAGTATGGTGTGAAAGCTATGGGACTTTAATCATCATGGAGGTTTTTATAAAGCTGCATCTCCTTCTAGCTTATCATTCAAACATCGTTTTGGTGACTTTTACTGAACACATGGTTCAGAAATGACCACAAAAAATCTTCACAATTACAATTACTAAAGCTGAAAGAAGGCAGATGGCCTGAGCTTTATTTTTTCTAGGGAATAATTTCCTCTCAATCTAAGGGGTTCTAATGGAAAGAGCCTGAATTGCAACATGTGTGGAAGTACAATTTTTCTCTCCACTTCTCACCCAAGCTCAACAATCCTGGAGAACCTCACGGCATAAAGATTTTGCCTTTTTACAAAGAAAATTAGAGAATACATTTTTCCAGGAATTGTAAAACAAACAAACAAACAAAAACCCAAAGAAAAACTGTTTCCTGGTTCTTGCCAATTTCAGCGTCGGCCACATCTGTTCTATCAGAGTACCCAGTGGCTCATGTTGGCTTGTAGATGTCAGGAGCTGTTGAGACAGTGTGGTTTCAGCAGTCAACAAACAACTTCTCAGATGATCCAAACATTATGACACCAAAGTCATGTCCCTTTTTTTCTAGGAAATTTGTTTTTGGAGCATAAATCATGTTAGTCGTTTTTGGGGGGTGTTTGAGTTCATTCAGTTGTTTCTTATTAGAAAGAAAATATGGGGCTCAAATTTGTATGTATAAATGTGTACACAGAAACACTGAGCCAATACTAGACAGATGCACTTTATACAGACACAGTATTCAGGAGCTCAGAACCAGTTTGAAGGTACTACTCCTACTTCTACTATTGCTACTACTACTTCTACTACTACTACTATATTACTACGTATACTAATAATAATAACGATGAATTTCATTTGTTAGCACCTTTCAAGACACACAAGGACACTACAAAATTAAAAATGGTCATGGTCTGTCTTTCCTGTGTCCCTAGTCTGATTGTCTGTGTCTGATTGTGCCTGCCTGTCACCTGTTGTGCTGCCCCAGGTGTGTCTTGTGTTCCCAACCAGCCCTTCCCTTTAAATGTTTGCTCCCTGTGTTTCTCCCGGGTCGGTTCGTCGTCTAATGTCGTCAGTGTTTGGTCAGTGTTTCTCGTGTCTGCCCCTGAGCCTGTCTGGTCTTAGTGCCTGTTTTTTCCCCAGGGCTTGTTTCCCAGTGCCTGTGAGTACTTTTGAGTTTTTGTATTTTGGATTTTTCCTCCTCTTGGAGCATCCTGAGTTTTTGGCTGCCTCATCAGGATTCTTGTTTTGTTGTTAATAAATCATGTTTTTCGCCCCACAACGCCTCTCTGTGCCTGCTCCTCCGGACAATAAAACATCAAACAAATCACTATATGACAGTACGAACTGACCAGGCAGTCCGACCAGCAGGCCAGATCCTTTTTTGTGGGGAGCAAAGCCGAAGAAGGCTCGCTCTGGCGCGGCGCGTCAGCCGCCGCCTCCTCGGTACGCCCCGCCCGCGCCACCTGCTTTCCCCGCGGCGAACCCCGCTGCACTTCCACCATCGTTGCCGCCGTGGGAGGAAGCAGTGACGCTCCCTCAAGTTCGGGGTATTTTGGCGGGGTGGAGCTGGATGAGAAGGAGGGAGGGGAAGATGTTGCTCGCCCGCCAGCTGGAGCGCACTCTGATGGATCAGCCGGACCTCCTCCAGATGCCGGGGCACCGGCAGCTCCTGGAAAGCATCCGGGGCTTCTTGCCCCCTCACCCTCCTACCACCGAGCCAGCTACAGCCACTTCTGTGGCGGCCTCGTTTCCTGCATCCTCCGGCGAGGTCGACGCTCTCCAACCCTCTGGCGAGGTCGACGCTCTCCAACCCTCCGGCAAGGTCGACGCTCGCCACGCATCTCTGGGGAAGTCGACGCTCACTACTCGAGGCCTGGGGTTTTCCCACCCTCCCACCCCTTCTGCTGTGGTTCTGGCTCCTGAGCTAGCTGTGGCCGAGCTAGCCACTCCTGTTCCTGTTCCTGCTCTGGGGTTAGCTATGGCCAAGCTAGCCGCTTCTGCTGCTGCTCTGAGGTTAGCCGTGGACATGCTAACCGCTCCTGTTCCTGCTCTGGGGTTGGCCGTGGACGTGCTAACCACTCCTGCACCTGTTCCTGCTCTGGGGTTAGCCGTGGACGTGCTAACCACTCCTGCACC
>JAVKLF010000042.1:16819845-16833266 GCA_034783495.1 Millerichthys robustus
GTGTGTGTGTGTGTGTGTGTGTGTGTGTGTGTGTGTGTGTGTGTGTGTGTGTGTGTGTGTGTGTGTGTGTGTCCTTTTGCCTATTTTTTCAACAATTGTATAAACTCCACTACCTGTACTACTTGCAGAGCGTGTGTGCGTGTGTGTGTACGTTTAATTTCCTTTATTTAGAGAAGAGAGAGTACAAAAACTTCCTACTGTGTAAGAACATATGAAAGCTACTATCTATCCATAATCTTTTAACCATTTTTTTGGCTTACAATTTTTTAAGGTCATGAGGGTCACCGGTGCACATATCCAGCAGTCACTGTGCAAGGGGCGGATACACACTGTACAAAACACAAGTCCATCACAAAAACACATTAAAAGTTTTTGCACTACAAGGGTTGGCCCCGGCAGGCCTGGCGTTTGGCGTGTTTGTTTTAGCCCTTATGGCTCAGTTCCACTCCAAGCTGTGCTTCCATTTGAGTCAAGCAGCTTAGTCTGATTTGATGTCAGCTACTGCTGCTAATTGATTGGTTCTCTGACCGAGTGTCATGATTTGCACCTGATCCACAGTCAATCTGTCTCTGCCACGCCCATTTTCTGGTTCACCACAATCACGCTATTCGAGGAAATTAAACCTTCTGTTTAGACATGGTTTATGGAACTGACTGCTAAAACAGGTGGTGGAACATCTGGTCAGTTCTGTTGCCTCACAACAAGATGGAGACTTTGTGTATGGAGCTTGCACGTTTTCTTCCAACAATCCAGAATCATGCATGGTTAGCTGGAAATTATAAATTGCCCTTAGGTGTGGGTTTGTGCATGCAGATATTTTTTTGTTTTATAATCTGTCAGTTCAAATTTAGAAAATGTAATAAAAAAACTACTTCAGATTGATTTTCTGTTACTCTGAAACGTACTCTTTATGCTATAAATCTAGTATGCTTTAAACTGGTAGAACACAGAATTAATTAAAAGTTTAATCTGTTTGCAGCTCACAGTGTATGTTAAGAGGCTGAGAGTTTCTCAGTTTGTTTCTATTTATTTCCCCTTTTCCCCCTTATTTTCCTGTTATCTCTGTTATCTCTCTGGGAGGATTCCAAGGCGCTCCCAGGCCAGCTGAGAGTCATAGTCTCTCTAGCATGTTCTGGGTCTTCCATGGGGTCTCCTCCCAGTCGGACATGCCTGGAGCACCTCCCCAGAGAGGCATCCAGGAGGCATCCTTAACAGATACCCAGACCACCTCAACTGCCTCCTTACGATGTAGAGGAGAAGCGGCTCTACTCTGAGTCTCTTCCAGATAACTGAACATCCCACCCTATCTCATGGACAAACCATCAAAATACTTAACAGATGACACCTGGTACCTGTTTCCTCTTCCAACGTTTGTAGAAAAAACAAACACCTGATCGGGAACGCAGGGGAATTCTTGCTGTCTCTCAGCCGCTATGACGTCAAACAGAGGCTCTGTTAAAGCAATCAAATTGTCACTATTGTCAAATATTATTAATACTTACTTACCTGAAAAACCTTCATATTCAAATTATTTATCTAAACTTTATATTCAGATTACATTATTTTGAATTTGTCAGCAATGTTTAGCAAATAAATGACATTTAAAAAAGCAACAAAACACCAAATTATTTAGGGGGGCATGAGAGTATTTTAGGGAGGCTTAGGTCCCCATAAAATAGGCCTATTGACACCACTGGTTGCAGTCATTTTGTTCATCTTTATTTATTTAAAGGACTACAGCAGTTCAGAAGATTGCAGTTTTGGACCTGCTCCTGACTGCTCCTAAGACATTGGGGAACTGATTCCAGTTTTAATCAAGGCTTTGAACTGCACTGACACAGAACTGATACAGGTTTTTGTGATCAGGTGGCTATGCTGACAGCTCCATTTCTATAAACTCCAGTTATAAAAGTAAAATATCAAGGGATCTGACAAGAAAAACTGGATTTAAAAGTTAAAGTTTTTAATCCTTATGCCTAAAAAAGTTGTTTGTTAAAAATATCTTAAAAAGAACTGTAAGAGAAACCCTAATAAAAATTAATGTTCAATAAATAGCAAATCAGCTTCACTGCTAACTTAATTTTTTGTCTTTTTCTTTTAAGTAAGCAAGGGGGAACTGTCCTCTTTTTGGCAAAATGGTAAAGGTCTTTTGCTTTAATTCTTCTTCTTAACGTGTCAGTTCTGCAGGGTGATGGGGAACAGAGCCTCTGTTTGACGTCATAGAGGCTGAGAGACAGCAAGAATTCCCCTGCGTTCCCACTCAGGTGTTTGTTTTTTCTACAAATGTTGGAAGAGAAAACAGGTACCAGGTGTCATCTGAGAGCTAAAAGCATTTCCTGTGGAGTTCAGAGACTAGACTGGCACAGTGGTCAACATGTTTCCCTCGATGCTGACACCAACACTTTTAATTTGACTCATACACACAGACCAGATGAAACAGCGTGACAGACACAAAGACTTAGTTTGAACAGATGAAACCCAAATTAAAAAAAATGCATTCGGATACTTTTTATTCTCAAGATACACAAGTCCTTCAGCCCTGCACAGCAACATAATACATACAAACTAGTGGTTGACTAATGTCATAAAGCCAGCATGCTGATTAATAACTAAACAAAGTCAGGTTGATAAGGGAAAATGATGTTCATGATGTCAAGTTTTCAACACCTCTTCCTATTCCAGAGGTTCAGAGTCACTGCAGTTTGACCTGAAAAAAAAGACAATTAAACAGGATATTATCTAAGTGCAGGTAATAAATGTAGCATAAAGACATGGAGAGCATAGGAATTTTAAGGGGAGGCAGCAACAAGCAAAACCTCTTTGAAAGGTGATGCCACAAGCCCCTTTTATCTGTGACCATGCAAGCCACTGATGACAAGACCAAGATGGCATCTGCTGATAGGGGTTGCTCATCAGCACCTTTATTTTATGGGCCACAAATGGGAAGGAGAACTGGATTATGCATGTGTGCGTGTGTCTGTGTTTTGGGGATATTTGTGTGTAATATTGGTGTGTGAGTAAGTCTTGTGTGAAAGTGTGTTTGTTTACAAAGAAAAGTATAAAACAAACTTATTTTATCATTTTGTTGATAAAAACTGTCAGTTGTGTCTTTGTATCATGGTTTAGCATCATAACAAAAATATTTTGGAGAAAAAGGCATTTTTTTAATCCATTCTGGACGTTTTGATCAAAACAACTTTTGCTACATATTTTTCTGCATTTTTAGTTATCAGCCTTTGTGCTTGAAGTTTGAAACATAGACAATAAATCTCAGTGAGGTTAATGTGACCTTCATTTTGATTTGTGATAGGACATTGTCCTTGATGATCTTCTCACATTGTTTTCTCCTTGAATCGTCATCTTATTGTGGTGGAGGAGTTTGTGTGCCTGAATGATCCTAGGAGCTATGCTGTTGGGGGCATTGCACCTGGCATGGTCTCCCAAGGCAGATTGGTCCTAGGTGAAGCACAATTCAAAAGGCTTGTATGGACATACACTTGGCAAGCACTTGGTGTCTCTACCCATGGGGCCCTGTCGAGCACAGCCTGAATGAGCTATGTGGGTTAGCTTTCCTGTGGATCCACCACTTGCAGGAGGGGCTAAATGAGTCGGGTGCATGATGCTATAGGCAGTAGCTAAAGGCGGGGGCCTTGGGGCTCTAACCCTGGTCTACCAAAGCTGGCTAGCTGGCGGGGAAGGAGCCTAATCTTGTGCATGAGATTTAAGAAGTACCAACTAGATATAGTTGGGCTCAACTCGATGCACAGTAAGGGCACCAGAACCAAACTGCTTGAGAGAGAGGCTGGACCTTGTCCTTCTCTGGAGTGCCCCACTGGTGAGAGAAGCTCGTGTGGGTCTACTTTTGACCCCCCCGACTTGGTGCCTATGTGTTGGAGATTTCCCCAGTAGATGAGAGGGTAGCTTTCCTGTACCTTCAGGTGGGGGGACAAGATCTGATGGTTGTTTGTGCCTAAGTGCCGCATGGCTGTTTGGAGTATCCAGCCTTCTTGGAGTCTTTAGCGTGGGTGCTGGAAGGTGCTCCAGCTGGGGACTCCTTTATTCTACTGGGGACTTCAATGCTCACATGGGTAATGACAGTGGGACGAAGAGGGGTGTGATTGAGAGGAACAGCCTAACTGATATGAACACGAGTGGTATTCTGTAGATCGATGATTGACTTTGTAGTCATATCATCTGAACTGTGGCCGTGTGTTTTGGACACTTGAGTAAAGAGAGAAGCTGAGCTGTCAACTGATCACCACCTTGTAGTGAGTTGGATCAGATGGCGGGGGAAGTTGACAGTCAGACCTGGTAGACCCAAACATGTAATGAGGGTTCGCTGCAAACGCCTGGCAGAAGAACCTGTCAGACAAATCTTGAACTCACATGTCCGAGAGGACATTAGCTGCATCCCAGCTGAGGTGGGGGACATTCAGTCCAAGTTAGCCATGTTCCATGCCTCAATTGTCAAGGTGGCTGCCTTAAGCTGTGACCATAAGGGTGTCGGTGCTTCTCGTGGCGGCCATCCTCAAACTCTGTGGTGGACACCCTGGTTTAGAGAGGCTGTGAAACTGAAGAAGGATTCCTATCGGGCCTTGTTGGCTGGTAGGACTCTGGAGGAAGTTGAGGAGTATCAGCAGGCCATGCAAGCCACAGCCCTGGCTGTTGATGAGCCAAAAGCTTGAATGTGGGAGGAGTTTGGCGAGGCCTTGAATGAAGACTCTTGATCAGCTCTGGGAAGATCCTGGCAAACCATCCAGCAGCCGAAGCAGTGAAAGCAGCACTTTACTAACAATGTGTTCAGTGAAGGTGGGGTGCTATTGCCATCAACCAGTAATGTTGTCAAGAGGTGGAAGGAATATTAGGGGCATCACTCTCATTAGCCTCAATATTAAGGTCTTTTCAGGAGTGCTGGAGAAGAGAGTCCAATTGATGCATATGGTTGAACCTCAGATTCAGGACGATCAATGTGGATTCAGTCTGGACCGTGGTACTCTGGACCAGCTCTTTATCCTCAACAGGGTTCCAGAGAGGTCATGGGAGTTTGCCCATCCAGTCTAAATGTGTTTTGTGGACTTGGAGAAGGCCTCAAGTGGAGGAGTTTAAATATCTTGGAGTTCTGTTCAAGAGTGAGGGAAGAATGGAGCGTGAGATTGACACAGGGATCGGTACAGCTTCTGTAGTTTTGTGGACTCTGTACCAGTCTGTTGTGGTGAAGACGGAGTTGAGCTGTAAGGCACAAACTGTGCCTAGTGACTAAAAGTAAGAGCTTGTGGATACAGTTGGTCAAAATGAGTTTTCTTTGCAGGGTATCTGGAGTCTTCCTTAGAAATAGGGTGAGAAGTTCAGTTATTGGGAAGATGCTCAGAGTATAGCCGCTGCTCCTCCACATTGAGAGGAGCCAGTTGAGTTTGTTCAGGTATTTGGAAAGGATGCCTTCTGTATGCCTCCATAGTGAGATGCTCCAGGCATATCTGACTGAGTGGAGTTCCCTAGGAATACAAAGTACATGCTGGAGAGACTGTCTCTCGGCTGGCTTAGGAACCCTTTGGAGTCCTCCCGGAAGAGCTGGAAGAGGTGGCTTGGGAAAGAGAGGTCTGGGACTCTCAGCTGAAGCTGCTGTCCCCACAACCTAATTCAGATTGAACAGGAGACGATAGATGGACGGACAATTTTAAGCTGAAATAACAAAAAAAAATGTTTTAAAACCTATACAAATTATACAACACTGCAAGTCTACACTGTAGATCTCAATATTTAAAAATATAGCCCCTCAGCAAATCTCAAACTGAGAACACAAAGTAAATTGATGTTGTTGCTGCAACAGCAAACATGCTGCAAACTTTACTGAATGTTTTTTGCTAAAAAAAAAAACTTATTGGGGAACACCCAGGTTTTTATTTTGTGTTTAGTTTGGCACACTGCATCTTTTCTAAAAAGTAAACATATTTTGTTTTGGACTATGCTAACCTGGTTACATGATGGAAATTATTATGCAGTATTTTACATACACAACATCTTACATAAACACAAGGCAGCAAGACATAGTGCAACTTCACATTCTTATATTTTGACTCATTATATCCTCACAGCAGCTGCTGGGCAGGTGTGATGTTCTCGGTCAGCCACAAAGACAAGCTACTTTAGCACAGGTTTCTTTATTATAAACTTGAATTTTTCTCACAGAGCAAAAACATTATTTTGTTGTGTATTTTGGTTGTGACTGTATTTTATGACTTCCATCCATCCATCCATTATCTATTATCCGCTTCTTCCTGTTCAGGGTCACGGGGGTCACTGGTGCCCATACCCAGCAGTCACAGTGCGAGGGGTGGGGTACATCCTGGACAGGTCGCAAGTCCATCACAGGGCCACATAGAAACAAACGAGACAAACAACCATTCACTCTCTCACTCACATCTTTTATGACTTGATTTTACTAAATGTGGCTGTGGTGGCACAGAGGTTAGAGACTGTGAGGCTGTGATCAGAAGATCCCTGATTCAAATTCCCCTACCACTGCATCTAAAATGTTAGTGGGAAAAGCAAAGCACCCTGTTCTGCCCCACTCTGGGACCCTCAGCAAGGCCCTTAAGCTGGGACACAGCACCTACCTCCCACTCCATACATGTGGGCAGTCTAGTTTGATGGTCGTTGGTTGAGTCAGGAAAGGCATTCGATATAAAACCAATTGTCAAAGTTTTATATGAGTTAGCGGTGGTGAACTTTGAGGAATGGAACAACCAAAGAAAAAAAAATCAAATCATAAATGCCATACTATGTTTCTACCCGTATGAAAATAATTTCATATTTCTGTCAGTTACCTGACATTTTACCTACATTTTATTGAATGTAATTAAATGTTTAAAAAGGCTGAGTTCCAGTCCAACTTGAAGCAACAACAGGATGTTTTTAGGACATCTTGGAAAAAGTAGAATCCCCTCTTCAATGTTTCCCCTCATCACAATAAACAGTTTGACAGGAAATGACAGCTGATGCCAAAGGGCTGCCAGCTATTCTTTGTACCCTCACCATGACAGCTTCTTTTACCTTGCGTCATCATTAAACAGAGTTCAGGTGCACCTTCCATAAACAAAAACAAATTTCCCTTTCCCATTTCACCTCAAGACAGGCAATAATGATTTATGTATGTGTTTGTCAACACATCTCATGAATTATTGGACTGGTTTAGTAAAACTTTCAGAAAGTAATCATTAAATGTGGATCCAACTGATGAACTTTTGGATTAAATCCAATTGAACAGTGGTGGGCACAACTAACCAAAACTCTAAATCCATCCATTATCTTAATGTGTGTCAGTGGTGCCCAGATCCAGCAGTCACAGTGCAAGAGGCAGGGTACACCCTGGACCGGTCAAAGGGACACATAGAGACAAACAATCTCTCACCATTCACACTCTCATACACACCTAAGGACAATTTAGAGTTACCAATTGGCCTAACAGTCATGTTTTTTGTCTGTGGGATGAAACGGAGTACCCGAAGAAAACATGCAAATTCTACCCAGAAATGTCCCCGATCAGGATTCGACCCAGGGACCTTCTTGCTGGCAGTCAACATCTCTGCCAACTGAGACACTGGGCCGCTCTAACTCATAATTCTAACTAAACTAACTAAAATGCTATACAATATAATATTTTAAAAAAAATAGTAGAAGTTAATGCTAAACAGCTAAATAAGGAAAAAAAGGCACTAACACGACTGTCACTCAGTGTGCGTCACATGTCTATTGAAGACTGGTGGGACTGACAAAAACCAGATGATGTTAGTTTGATTCTATTAGTTTGACTAGAAGGTGGATGGGGTCATCTGTGGCAATTCAGCCACCTAAACCAGAGTGATAACCCGGCCTCACGCAGGGAGATGGAGAAAAATAGAGATGGAAGAAATTGCTCATTGAAGGAATCTAGAGCTTGACAAGCTATTTGTTTCATAGAGACCTTCTATTTTAAACAAGTTATACGTCATCACGACATGTGGGTGGAACCTCCCCCTTTATCACCCTGAACTGCTGTACTCTGCCTGTCTCCCATGAAAAAGCGAAGGAGGAGTGATTGTCTCTGGTTAGGAAGGAAAAAATAGACATTACGAGGAGAAAAAAAAAGAAAACTACAAACAGTTCTTTCCTGTCTGCAACTAAGTTCTTACCGCACGTTGTAAGGAGCTGTTCAAACATATGTCACATCTCTACACAGAAATATGAAAAAAGACAAATGAACTATGATGATTAACTTTAGTATATATTTTTGAAATAGGTATTGACTAAATTTAGCTGTTAGCAGACTTAAAGTTGGCAAAACATAATTGTGTAGAAACTAATTACTGGATGAAGTGAATGAAAACGCTAACCTGTTGAACAAAAAGTTAGTTCCACTATTACCTGTTAGCTCATTAGCAAACCATGCTCACCACTACAATTGTAGATGACTACCACTACTAATCAATTGTAGAAAACACAACAATGAATAACAACTTAATTGCTCAACCTAAAATGATCATAGTTTAAAACTTTAGCATGAATAGGGTGATCAGAATTGTGTGGGACTGTCCTGCATTTTTCACTTTTGACCTGGCGTTCTGCAAGTTGAAACTACAGTATGTCCCTCATTTGCTGGGTCAAAAAAAAGAAAAAAGAAAACGACAAATGTTATTTAGTGATTGCAATTTGCAAATATTAGATAATGTCTCCTTTTTGGTGACTCTGCCTTCTTTGCAGACGAAAGAGAGGAGAAAAAGGCAAACGAGAGACGCTTCTGTTGGATTGGCTAACTAAAAAGAACTGAGTTTTGGCTCCTCAGACTTTTTTATTGCATATTACCAAAGCACGTGTAAAATAGATTAGTAAAGGATGAACAACTGAAAACCGTGCATATATATTTATTTATGTGGCATGGCAAAAAAAGGCAACAGCTTCTAAAACCAGAAGCACCAGAGACAGTGGTCGGGGTTTGTCTTTATTGCGGAAACAACAGATAACATTTCTGCAGTGCTGAAGAAGGTGTACTGCTGAAACTGTTGTTTTTTCCCTCCAATGAAGTAAAGCACTGTCTTCAGCGGTCCTGGTTTTGGAAGCTGTTACTTCTTTTTTGCTTTCACAAATTGTCAATGCATACCAGTTGAGCACACCTTGTTTGGTGAGTTTGAATGCACTTGTATTTTACTTGAGCTTCTCTTTTTTTGTGTTTCTTTATATGGTAAATGACCTGTATCTATATAGCACTTTATCAAGTCCCTACAAACTCCAAAGCAATTTACACTCCCATCACTTACCCATTCATACACACATTCACACACTGATGGTGGTAAGCTACATTCTAGCCACAGCGGCCCTGGGGCAGAGTGATGAGGCGAGACTGCCGTACACTGGCTCCATTAGACCCTCTGACCACCACCAGCAGGCAATGCGGGTGAAGTGTCTTGGCCAAAGACACATAACTGAGAAGGATGGGACTGGAGATTGAACCGGTAACCCACTGGTCACAGGACAACTCGCCTAACCACTCTACCACAGCCGCCCATAAGCGTGGCTCATAGATTTATAGTCTCAACATAGGTCAGAGTACCACCAAAAAATGTTTAAAATACAACTAAAAGCAAAGACCCATCTGGATTAGGCAAAAACGTTCAATCTCTCATTGTGTATGTTAATTGTAAATTCACAACTATGTACAGTGAAATAACACATCATCAAAACAAAAAAGGCAGCATCCAGGTGACATTTTTCAGATGTCTTTAGCAAAGATTAGCATTCAGAAAAAATAATAAAAACTTCTCCCAACCAGGAGCCACGTCCCGTCAGTCACATCAAAGAACCGGTTCTTAGAGCCAGACCGTTCATGATCGACCCATCACTCAGCCTTATGTCAGTTCTACAGGCCAGCTGTTCTGCTCCTTCCAGGTGTAGACTTGTGTGGACCTGCTTAAGGTTTTGTTTTATGAAGTTTAGTCATTTTTTTCATTATGATAAAATTGAAAAAATGTTGAAGTTTAAAGGTTTTCTAACTAAAGCTTTTTTGATAAAAAATAAAATAAAAAATAATTTTACATTTTTTCTCTAAAACCTTAAAATAAAATATTGTTTTGCACACACAGCCAACATAGATAACGATTAATGTAGCATGAGATCTGTAATAAATTAAAAATTATGACATCATAGCATTGGTGATGTGTCCCACATCGTCCTTCATCTTTTTTGTCCCACATTCAATTTCTTGGGATCTGGCCACCCTAGACATGAAAGGTGATGGCTGATGATATGGTTTGATATATATCCAACTTTAGATTGGTCCTTTATCTCTGTATCAAAGCTCTTTGCTTTTTTTATTATGTGATGATCCCCCCCACCGCCCACTCCTCCTCCCTCTGGCGCTGATGCAAGACCAAAGTCCTCTCAGTTCAGTCAACACAGGTCAATAAGCATAATGTAAGGCTGGGAAATGCCTGTCCTGCAGTAACACTGAACAGCATCATTGGCCAGTTTTGTCTGAGTAAAAACAAGTTCTCCACAAAATAAACAGTGTCACTGTGGGCAAAAACAAAACGTTCTGTTTTCTCAATGTTAAAGTTTTCTTATTACATTTCTGCATTTTGCAGGTTCCAAAATGTCACGGTATGCTGCTGTTTTCAACACGTGGTTTGACCAAACATGACTAATGCTTTTTAAAAAGACAAACATTCGTCATGTTTTGTTTTAAATCCAAAACATCTCTCACAGTCCTACTGGAGAAGGAATTCAGGATTTCAGTGTGTTTTCCAAGTGCAGTTAAGAAGAAAGCCATCTCAGGGCCCTCTTTTGTCTAACACCAAATAAGATATAAAAAAGCCAAACTGATTCGAAAGTACAGTTGGTTGCATTAAAATTGTAATCTATATTTTGAACAAATCCAACAGGAAAATCATCTTCAATTATTTTTTAACTTTTATAAATGGAGAAACACCAACCATACATCTTAATCTTCAATTACATTTATTTATGTCTGAAAGAAAAGGTTAACATCAATAAGAAACGTACAAGATTAATTTTCCAGACTCAAAACTATATTATACTGTATAGGTAATGCTCAGGATACAGCAGCTTTACATAATGACAGATATCTTGGTCCATCAAATAAATAGCACTTACTAAATGTATCATTTTTAAAGTGATAATTCAGATCTTTTGAAGTGGGGATTTGTGAAAAGGTTATTAACAATTAATGTCTTACTTGTTGTAGATAGCTATTTGAAGCTATAGTTGGTAATCCTGTTCAAAAAGACTTGTTATACTGGGTGAAATGGTCCCTCCATCCTGAGAGTAGTCAGTACGTATTCAGAAAAAAGAACAAAAAAATGCAGTACTGTGAAAACTCTGAACAATCTCTGCCAGTCGGTTCGAAGCTAGATGCCTTCATGTCAGATGAGATTGGTCAGATGCCTTAACGTCTCGTCCTGTCCACAACCCCTTCTCTCCCTCCTCCTCCCCGTGCACACTCATCACGTTTCACCGTGTCGGAAATATTCAAACCTTTGCGCAGTGGAGACAGTTTAAGCATCAGAAGGGCCTGCAAATCGATGTGGAGGTTGCTGTTTATCTGTTGGACAGGTAATTATTTGTTTTGTTTTGGGTAGATTTGATATTTTCATAAAATATGTCACATTGTCTTGGTTCTCGTCTGAGTTGTGGTCAGATGCGTGTTCAAGTTTGTGGTGAGGGCGTGGCTTTGAACGGAGCATTGAAGGACCAGGGAGGAGTGGTGAAGCTTAGAGGAGCTGCCTTTTGCAAATCTTGCTAGCTCTCCAAATTTACCAACCCTAGCTTAGAATGATCTCATTTTGCAGAAATATAGTTAACAGCTGATGAGCTAACAGCAAAACAACATGTGTGACAAGCCATGCCTCTCTCTACCTCCCACTCCATTTGCAACCACACCATGAACACCCTACCACCACCACACGCGCCTTGCCCTCACCTGTTGAGTCCTATGAACACAGTTGCCTTATATTCAAGATAAACACACAAAACAGCCTCACCTTTTGGAGGAACATGTCTAGTGAAGAAGTTAGTAACTCATGACTTTATAATGCTGTTAGTGAGAGAACTTCATCTCGGCAAATTTTCGACATCAACTCTGTTGCACTTTTTGCCATTTTGCCCCTACGTTACCCTATTCTAGTGGTGGCATTTCATAGGGAAGGGAGGGGCTGAGCCGTGAGTGGCAGCTCCTCACATGAATGTACAAGCACGCACGGCCGGCCTGGCTTGTAAACAAGAGACTGGAGAACAACACAGAGACAAAATGGGTGATGTCATACCAGATTTTATCTAAAAAAGATACCTTTAGTTCTTTCTATCACTTTTTTAGTTCTTTCTATCTAAAATAATGAATTATGGCTTATTGCTCCTGTAAGCTACATTAGATCATCCATAAATTCAAGTTCCTGCTGACATGTAAGCATTCAGAAATGAAGCAGGCAGAGCGGAACCAAAAGAGGCATGCAGAAGATCTCTGCTGGGCTGAAGGGGTGCGTGGTGCATTTAATATGACAAACGTGTACCCTGTATTAATCACGAGACACAGTGAATTAACTTACTTAAGCAATCATTTTTGCTGTTTGTTATTCGTTCCTGCGAGTGGGGGGTCATCAGTTTATTGCCATTACTGACCCATGGCACTGTGTTTAATTGTTTGGGTTTTTTTACGTTGGCCGGCCCGGCTCTGCGACTACCTCGCTCGGCAGCACAGAGGGTTGTCAGAGGTAGGCTCTATTCAATAACCCCACCCACTGCCCCCCTTGCTGCCTCAGTGTGTCTGCGGAATGGACAGAGGCAACCAGAACACATCTTAGTCCCAGACTGAGGCGTCTTGTGAAAGCAGCTCTACTGTAGTTTAAGCAGGACCAAGACAAAAATGAATTAAAAATGTCAATTTAAAAAAATTTCATAGTGGTTCACCTAAATGCTGTTTTAGAAAATTTCACATTACATGTTTGTTTCGATAGAATTTTGTGGGGGGGGGTTTGTTTGGTTTTTTTGCCATTAGCTGGAGCAGGAACTAGCTGTAGCACTTCCGGTGATGATATCAAGACAAAGAAACGACTGTATAATTCCAAATAAAGTGTTTGCCCAAACTGCTTTATTTAATTAATTAATTGTTATCTGTTTTATTTTTAAATTGGCAGCAGTTCACTTTAGTCACTCTAGTCTTGACCCCTTAGCTTGTCAATCAGACCAGAATTAAAATGTTTTTCTCCAAACTGAGGACATTTAAAGAGCTATCTACGATAGGTCAGGATTGTTAACTGACTTAACCTTACCTCACAACTCAAATTTGAACAAGACTTGAACAATCCATCCATCCATTATCTGTTACCCGCTTCTTCCTTTCAGGGTCACTGGTGCCCATATCCAGCAGTCACAGTGCG
>JAVKLF010000042.1:16851837-16866670 GCA_034783495.1 Millerichthys robustus
ACACACACACACACACACACACACACACACACACACACACACACACAGTCATACAATCCCCATTTTAACACACTGCAACACCTCTGAACCCCATCCAAGAAATTGTTCCAATCTCTGCTAACGATTCCAATGAAACTAAAAAACAAACAGGTTTTTCTTCTTTGCCTGCATGATAGCTATTTGGGTGCAATTCAAAGCTATTAATACTTCTTTTTTTATAAACTGTGGGGGTCATCTCAGGGGTGTCTGGATTTTTCCTCAACAGCTGGCTTCAAAGTGAAGTTTAGTCTGGTAAATTAAAATCAAAGCTGGAAGTCTGGTTTGGATGTCACTGTCAAATTAAAGGTGATTATTTTTTCCCCTACTTATTTTTATTATAGGAGAAAATTAAATGTGGCATCTCAGATTAGAGAGCCAGGTGTAGCCCTTCCTGAAACAGACCATCAACTTTCAAAACTTTTCTTCTGTTCAGGTAAGTACAGTAGACGTAAGAAAACAAAAATATATACTGTATGTATACTTTTTGCTTTACAATTCAACAAAAAAAAACGGTGTAGTGAAAACCATAAAAATTAAAAGCTGATTGCATAAGTGTACACATCCTTAAACTAATATTTTGACTAAGCATCATCTGATTTATTTACAGCATTCAGTCTTGTTTATCAGCAGAAATGTTTTATATCACGTTTGCCTGCTCCTTCTTTCTGCACAAAATTTGTCAGACTGAGATGTATTGTACAGAGCCCTCTTCAATCCACCATGATTGCTTTACCAAAATTAGGTCTAGACCAAGGCTTTCAACTGGTGACTTCAGTTAAGTTTCTTTTTTCAGTTTATTTTTTATTTTTTACTTCATTTAGCAGAATGTTCTTTTATGTAGTGTGTCCCCCACCATTATCAGGCAACGTGGCCCACACCGGATTTCCGGCCCCTGAGCTGTTGCCCTGAGTAACTTTGGCCCCTTGAGCAATTTATTTAAATAGTCCAGGTGTAAACTAAGACTAGGACTTTCCAAAACTTAAAGAAACCAGTAAAGTCATTTTCTGTTGACTTAAAATAATTTTTGGGTTAATTCCATCTTGAAAATTTGTAACTTATTTTGATCGTTAGCATTCTAGCAGATACCAAAATGTTTTAGGTCAAAATAAGCAGGGTTTTGGAACTGTTCATGACATCCACCTTGACTAAAGCATCCAGTTTCTGTAGTCTTCTTTTTGTGATCCACAGTTGTGTTTTTAGAATTGTTGCTTGACAGTTCCGCTTTGGTTTTATCAAACCAGAACAGATTTTTCCACAGGTGTTTTGGAAGTCTATTTTGTAATATGTAGTCTGCATGTTTGTCTTTGTAAAATAAAAAAGGCTCTCACACTCTATAGTCCAGACATATGGAGGACAAAAAAGATAGTTTCAAATGTAGAACACAACCAGTCAGAAAGTTCTGCAGCTCCTTCAGCGCTGCTGTAGGCCTCTTGGCTGCCTACCTGACCAGTTTCTGTCTCCTTTTTTTTTTTGGAGGGACATCCAGTTCTTGGTAATGCGAGTGTTGATCCATATTTTTTCCACCTGTGGTCCATTGGATCTCTAATGCTTGGGAAACTGGATCCTTCTTCTGACTGATTCTTTTTAACAAAGAGATCTTTTTGATGCCTTGTGATCTTTCTGCGTACAACAGATTTTGCTGTAGGACACAACATGGGTAATCCTGCTGGGACAGCTGAATTTAAAACCAGGTTGACCAGAATCATTTTAATTGATGGCAAGTGTTGTCCTTATTTATTTTGTTCCCAAGATGAACGAAGACAGTAATTAAACCAACAGGTGCTTCAACCAATTTTTATTTTAGGGTGTGTGTGCACACTTCTGCAACCATTTTATTGTATCCCTTTGTTTATTTTTATATCCACTGACTTCATTAAAATGAAGCAAAATAGTAATAAGACAGAATAGTGAGATCACACAGAATCCAACCAGTAAGTAAATATTTTAAAAGAAAAGCAACAGCAATTATAAGACAGATACATTTAAGTTAACTCACAAGGTAAGAAATTTTACTTTTTTTTCTGTTTTTTTATAAACTAATACAATGTGATCAAATGATAAAAAGTGACCAGTGCTCAAACATTTTATTTTTTGTTTCAGAGCAACTTATGGTAAATGTAGTATATCACCAAAAAATTCAAAAGTACAAAGAAAATTGTTTTCTAATATGCACTTTGCACAGTAGAAAGCCCCACTGATGTCAGTGAGTGCTTAGTAAATTGATAGATTGGAGGTTATGTGGCATTATCAGAAACTAGTATCTCAGATAGAGATCAACACTCTATCAGGTAAACAAACTGAAAGCAGTTCCAAAGAGGATTCCTTCATCCATCCATTATCTTGTCCCGCTTCTTCAGAAAGGTCTTCTTTCTTTCTGGGTCACTGGTGCCCACGTCCAGCAGTCACTGTGCAAACCTGAACAGGTCACAAGTCCACCACAGGGCTACATAAAGACAAACAACCATTCACACACACACCTAGAGACTATTTGAATGATATTGTTTATACTGCTGTCTACTGCAGGTGAAGTACTGATAACAGCTCCACATGTCCACATCTTTACGAAAAGGAAACTTCACACTATTCCTTTAAGTACCAAAAACCTAGGAATGAGGCAGAACTCTGAATGTAAGAAAGGCTCTAGTTTCCTGAAACGCATCCATTTACTACTCAACACTTCCCTACTGGTTGTCAACATGGAATTGTGAGGTTTAGAGTGCTGAGGTCTAGAAGATCATCGGTCTGTCCACCACCGTCAATCTTGACTCAAGGACACGGTGTGGAAGGCAGGCAAACGGTTCCATGTCTTCCACACAGAGTGTGGCCGAGTGTTTTTATGTTCAATCAACCATCAAACGTGTCCAAAGCCATCCCAGGGATGAAGGAAAACAACAGAAGGAGCCTAAAGCCACTGCAACCACGCTGACGTCTTGGCAGAGATAAACACAAGACAAGCCTCAGCAGCAGAGCTCAAAGTGCAGGAGGTTTCATCACGATCAATGCTCATTTACAACCTTTTACTGCACGCATGACTTTTAACTGATTGTAACTTCGTTGTTTCATTTTAACTGAACCGGCACATTTTGAAAAGTTTTTTTAATGCTTTTGTTTTTGAACCCGCTCGAGGACTGTTACTTATATTTGTGTGCAAAAAGTAAAACAAATCCTGTTGTAAAAGCACAAACCTCACACACTGTTCCATGCCAGCGTCACAATCAAAAGCAATCCACAAGTTTATCCTTGTTTAGAGACTTTGTGTGATCATTTCCAACACACCTGCCTCTGTGGACGTCTGAATAAACAAATCAGAACTACATCCATAAAATGCCAGAAATTCTGTAGTAGAGTAGACTGAATCAAAACATTTTGAAATAAAAGGTCTGGAAAAATAAAATGACTCTTTTTGTTTCTGTGTTTTTGTATTTCCTATTGATTTTATTGCTGAATTAAACCCCCATAAGGTCTGCAGTGCACCTTGCAAACAGGGTCAACAACTGACCTGCAATTAGGCTACACTGCAGGCCCAAACACGTACAGACAGCTGGCAAACAAATTCTATTCATTACACCAGAGAAAGACAGACAGAAAGTAAAAATTGAACAGACGCTATGTGAAGAACAACAGTGAAATAAAAAAGAGCAAATCTGCTATATCTCAATACATTCTTTAAGCCAAGCAGATAGTTAAAAAAAATTTATTTGTATTAACTTTAATAGTATCTGTGTCCCCAAAAGGAATTATTCAAGTATTCATGAGTGAAAAGGAGAGTAGGCAGACAAATCAATATTTCATCAGTCTGACAGATTGCCATACTTATTACACAGGTTGTATTAGGCCCACAAAAATTCTTTACTTTACACGTTTTTACACAAAAAACTGAGGTTACTATGACTCAACAGGAAGAATTATCTCTGTCCAGCAGTGAATTGATCCATAATATTGATTTTTTTTTCTAATCTTTTTATTGTTGTAATTATAGAGAAAATACCTGTTCTGATTAAAAACCCATGATGAGTTACTGTAAAATAACAGAAGACAATAAAAAGTTTTTTCAGATGTCTAATACCTGGTATTAAACAAATACAGTATATAGCAGTTACAAAGCTGGTACCCAGTAGATACCAGGCTGTATTATGTATTGTTACTAAATTTGGTTGCACAACCAGTAAAAAAATGTTTTTTTATATTATTAAACATTGTTGCCTGTGAATGTATTATAGAAACTTATGAACTAGCAGTTTGAATCTTTTGTTTCCAGTTAATATTTGGTATTGGTAAAATAAATGTAGGCATGGTTAGACATTCAACATGTTAGCAAAGTCAGTAATGTGCATTTGTTTCACATCACCATTGTACCTACAGTAAATAAAACCTCATAAAGCTCTGGAAATGTTTGGACACTTAGCTATTGTTCTGCTGTGCCCTCAAACTTGAACAAGTCATTCATTTCACAGTTATTGTGCTGTGACTGAGTGACCGCTAACCACCAGAACCAAAACGTTCCAGTAAGATGGAGGTGTCTACTGCCAGATGAGTGGATGTCCATCTGCATTTGAGCAGAGCAGAAGCCACACTCACCACATTGGAAATAAATATGATGCATCTTATATCTTGAGTCATAGCTGCCCGCTTCCCTCATACAAACTGAAAACACTTCCACAAACCCTCATAGGCCTCACCAAAGGATGAGCTAAATTGCTGCAACAATGTGGGGGAAGCAAACTGCTTGTGGAAAGAGAAGATATTTCGGAGCACCTGTTTATTACCATCATTACGTGAGAAAGGAGACTATGGGTTAGGTGCATCTGGCTTGGCTTAATATAGAACACAAACTACTAGATAGGCAAATACCCATAAAACCACATGTGTAGTTCTTAAAATCCACCTCACTCTATACCATTAAAAACTAATTAAAGACTTCAAATGGCCCCCAGTACAGAAGCAGTGTTCAGCTTTAGTGTAGGAGAAAACAGAGATCTTTATAAACAGCAGCGGTTTGGACTGTTGTGGCCCTTCTTGTGTTCTGTCGTATTAATGTGGTCAAAGTTAGTCATTATGACGGTCCTGTACTTTGACTGTAGCTTTGTATGTTTGTGTAGGAAGTGCTCGATGTGACTTTAATGTGCTTTTTCTTGTTTTATGTGAGCACAGAAATGGACTGCCAGATGGATTTATTCACACAGTTCAGTTATTTTTCCCAGTGGACAGATATTTTATTTTTGTATTTTCTTAACATTGAACATAATCAGTTTCTAATGGAAAAAATGCAATATTTTTTTGTAATTGCCATTTATGATTTCAACAACAGACATGCATTCTTTAAACCATAATTTTCAAACTTGGATCACAAGTTTCATTAAATTTGATTTAAATTCTTGCTTCCTACAACAGATAGAAGCAAATCAGAAAACTAATCCAGCATGAATCATGGGTGTTACAAAATCTTGTCACACAGTCACAGATGGTACAGAAAACTTCTTGGGTATACACCTCAAAATAAATTAAAACGGGCCACATCGTTGCAGCAACTTCAGCTAATTGGGACCGGTTAGGAATGAAAGGTGGGGGTGTTCCAGCACATGTTAGGTACCTCTACCATTGCTTCACCTCACCACTCAAAAGGAACGAGGCATGTGGAACATCTGCTAAACATTTAGGGAATTAAGAAGAAATTAATAAATGAGTGCCTGGTGCTGAGCCATGATGTTATGTCTAGTTAAATGGCACATGGTTTCATGGATTTCTACTGTGGATTAATTTAAAATTTGTCATTTGGCAGCAGGTTAAAATGAAAGAATGCAAGATCTTGAGCAAAATATATCATACTCATTAAAAATACACATTTGAATGTCTTTTTCTCCTCACCCTAGTATCTTTTTCCATATTGAACCACTGAGGTTTAAGTGCAAACATATTTCTGTTTTGCCTGGCAAGAGTTTAGTTCAAGTGTAACTATAATGTTCCAGCTAAACGTACCAACAATGGATGATAAGAGGTCTGATAAGACAATAATTCCCTTATGGAAAAATAATTAAAGCCCAGAAACCTAAACGTGCAACACAGTTGTTTAGATCCACTGATACAAAAATCTAAGTTGTGACTCAAAGCTCTAACCAAAAGTTTTGACACACACAAAAAAAAAGATCAAAACCCCCTCAGGCTGACTTGCATGTCCTTAATGGATTGATAGAGTTTAAATCATTCACAGTCAATCTGCCTGGAAAAACCACAGAGGCTTATTTAAACTCATTTCACACATAACCACAGTACAAAAAGAGTGTTTTTGATAATTAGCAAGTCATTAGCTTAGCCTCAACATATTTTTCTACTTCCTGCTTTTCGCTGATGGTGGCTTGAGGCTCTGAAAGGCGATCAAAGCTTCTTCATACGCCATTAACCAGGAAGTGCTGCAATAACAACAAGCTGCTGCCAGTTTTTACACACTTCCTGAATTTTCTAGGATATTTTCACCCACCCAGAAAAACTCAATCCAATTCTGGCATAGTCCATCTCACAACTCAAAGCATTTAATGACCACACACAAAAACCATTTTGGTGTTGTTGTTTTGAGGATTTTGCATTTATTTTACAGAAAAAAAAAATTAAAATTTTGTTTACAGGTTTTTTTTTTCTTAAGATATTATTACATTAAAGTCCTATTTTGTTACATGAATAATGTGTTTATTTGTGATCAACTATTCTATATAAAGATACCTATCATTTCTTATCTAGTTGTATTGCTTATTTTATTCTATTTTATCATAACAAAAAACAAATTCTGCATAACTGTTTTTTGTTGGTTTATGTGACAAAAAAACAGTTATAAAGAAATAGTTCTGAGCTTTCATAATAAGCTTTTTGTGGAAAGGTTACAAACAATTAATGTGTTAACTGTTGTAGATACCTCTTTGAATGATCTGAGTTTGGAGAAACAATTTAATTCTGACCAGAGAAACAAAAGAAGCAAAGAGAGTGCATGAAGTGTGCAAACACATGTTCTCTGTTGTGTCAAAACGTTTCTCAAAAGCACACAACACAAATCAACTGGACAAGAGACTGGAAAGACTTCTTTCTTTGCTGTCAGTCTGGTCTGTAATGAATCTGAACGTCAGCTACACACTTCTCAGTATTCAGAGACAATCTATTACCACATTGCAGAGGAAGTTTGAAGGCCATATTTTTTAAACAACAGATAGTTTAACTAACTCCTATTAAAAATTGCTTGCTCCAATTGTAAACTAATAAAACACCTGATAATTAGTCTAAGACACTATGTTTTAAAACACTGATAAAGTATTTTTTTTAAAAACCTACTAAAATCTACTTTAATTTCTTAGATTTGTACACAAGCTACTTTTGATGGTTAATTAGAAGTTATCTAAGTTATTTTTTTCACTTTTAGATTAAGGTATCGTAAACATGGGAATGGTTTTTGTGAATATGTAAAAGTTTCTTGTTGTTGTTTCAGTCTTGTCTCCACATTTCAGTGTACAGACAAGGTTGATTAAAATAACAATAAAACAATAAAACATCCGTTATTATTACACTAAGTAATCTAAGGCCAAAAAAGTTTTCTTTAGCACTTTATTAAAGCATCAACAACTGAAAAACATGATGCAGAAAAACTACAATATACATTAAATGTACATTTTAAAAACTTGGTAAATGTGTTAAAAGGTCAAAATTTATGGATAAAAACATCCTGACTTGCTTTAACCCTCCCGCTGCGCTGGGGTCCAAATGACCCCACAAGGCCTCGGTCTCAATACTGAGATGACCCACCAGGTCACAGTCTCAGGTTGGGTCATACAACCTCTTGGATTCTTACACAACGTATTAGCACCGTATATGTAGGCCTGGCATAGTTACTACAGCATTTTGGGTCATTTTCAACAATTTTTTTCAATTCAAATAAACAGTTTCTACTAACAATGCAGTGTTTATGGGAATATTTTTAATAAAAACAAAAATAAAATTGTCATATGGAGATAACAAAAAGGTTCTCTTGTAGAGAAGGCCTAAGTGATGGTGATCTCCTTTCCTGCTACTTGTCCATGTGACCCTTTAGTTGATGACAGGCAGCTGTAACCAGAAACTCTTGAACCCCAAATTATTTATAAGCTGCACACCAGCCAACCACCTCCACACTTATCCTCTAATTTGGCTTCTTCAAAGTCTACATTTGTGAGTAAATTTAAATACAAACTTGTAACACCAGAGTACTTGTGTTTGCTTGAAAATGTACTGTAGAAACAATTGTCTAGAATTTTTTTATTTTTTAAATAGCTAAATTAGATTAGATTTGGACTAGATTTGTTTAAGCTTTAGAGGACCCTTAATACTGCAGACAAGATCTGTGCCTAGATGAATTAGACGGTGAAGAGGACACCAATATGTGTCTGAGATCCACATATTTGCAAACATGTTCTTTTATTGATTGATTGATTGATTGATTGATTGATTGATTGATTGATTGATTGATTGATTTCAAAGCATTCTCACCTTGGTTGGCATGAACAAGAAACATTGGCAGGAGTTGGTCTGATTTTTGAAAGGTTTGTAAACATCAATTTGCATTTCAACCATTCGGTTATTTACTTTCTCAAGGATCCCCAGAAAGAGCAAACTCCCACATAGATTTGGCAATTGCTTTTGTTGCCCTTCCTGTCCAGGGCCGATAGCCAGGGGGTGGCCAGTGATGGTCTTGGCCACAGTAGAAACATCTTTGGCCACCCCATTGTCCACTCCAACCGCCACTTTGCCAACAAAGCTTTTGGAAAGCCATGTCTATACACAAAATGTTTATTTCAGCTGCAATGCTCAAATAGGTAACTTCATCCATCCATTATCTGTTACCTGCTTCTTCCTTTCATGGTCATGGGGATCACTGATGCCCATTTCTAACTGTTACAGTGCGAGGAGCGGGGTACACCCTGGACAAGTCGTAATTCCATCACAGGGCCACATAGAGACAAAGGAGACAAACAACCATTCTCACTCACACCTGGGGACAATTTAGAGTTACCAATTAGCCTAACAGTCATGTTTTTCGACTGTAGGAGGAAACTGGAGTACCTGGACAAAACTCATGCAAGCACAGAGAGAACATGCAAACTCTACCCAGAAAAGTCCCTGGCTGGGATTCGATCTAGCAACCTTCTTGCTGGGCGGCATCAGCTCTACCAACTGAGCCAACGTGCCACGCCAAATAGATAATTCTCATGATGTAATTCTACATAGTGGTCACTGCCTGTGTAAGTAAATTAGAGAATTACCAAAAAACATGGTTAGATCCTCAGCAGACCTGTGTTCCCAGTCTAACCACACTTGCAAATTTTGTCAGGCTTCACAAATGTTTTTGACACCGCCATTGAACACCGAGCTACTGCAGCTGGGGCTGCCATCTAGGGTGCCTGATACAGTAGATGGGGGTGTGGGGCTGACCATCTTCAGCAATATTAGAAGCATTAGTGGTCGTTAGCATTAGATTAATAGGCTGATTTCATCATCCTGCAGCAAACAGAAATTGATGACATCAACTGGATTAGCTAACACTAACCGCTGCTAAAGCTGTTAATGCTGCTGAAGATGATTTTTAAAAATTTTAATTCAATATCTGTTCATTGAAAACAATATGGATATGGATATTTGGTCCAGCTGATTGAAGTGCAGCTCAAACACCAGTCGCAACTGAAAGTTTTAATGTCTTGTAAGGAAGCCTTAGCTGCGATGGAGCGTTAACAGTTGCTATTGTCTCAGGGTAATGAAATCCCAACATGAGCTGATGACCAGCAGCAGAGTCTGCATTCCATTCCTGAATACTTAAATTTCAACATTTACATTTAGAATTTCACATTGTATTGCAGGGGTGCTCATTACATCAATCGCGATCTACTGGTCGATTGCAGAGGCAGTACTGGTTGATCGCAGTATTGGTCAGCCTATCAAACATCCCGTCATTTGATTGACATACAGGGCAACCATTCAGATGACAACTGAATTTTGACCTTTAGGACACCGCTCATGTGTAAACAACGGCGCTAAAGCAGCAAAACAAGCTAGCTAGGGAATTACCTCAGATTTTAAGCCCTTGCTAAAACATATGATGATCAAAATGAGTGAGAAAGCTGGACCAAGTAAGAAAGCAAAAACATATCACTTTCATACGGAATGGGAGGTGGACTATTTTTATTATTTATTATAATTATTATTATTTTATTTTCGAAGTGCGTTTGCGTCATCTGTCAGTCTACCATCGCAATACCAAAGAATGAAAATGTGGAGTGGCATTTTCGGACTGTTCATGGAAAATACGAAATCAACTATCCTTCGAAAAGCCAGCTGAGAAAGAGAAAGGTGGAGGAACTAAAATCCCAGTTGTCCGGACAGCAGTCATTTTTCACTCAACAAACTTCAAAAGCGAAAGCTGCCACCGAAGCATCGTTCCGGGTGAGTCACGCCATCGTTAAAAACAATAAGTCCTTCCAAGATGAAGAGATGGTAAAAGAAGCATTCGTTGAAGCAGCTGACTCATTTTTCCGAGACTTCAAAACAAGGCAGAGATATTATCTTTAATCAAAGCTCCGCAGCTGTCAAGACATACAGTTACACGGCGCTGTGAAGCCATGGCTGAGGATTTAACCCAGCAAATGTGGAAGAACATCGGAGATTGTGTGTTTTTCCATGTAGTTGGACAAATCTACAGAAGTGAGTGACACAGCCCAGATGTGCATTTTCATTTGTATCGTGTTTAGTGATCTTAGTGCAAAAGAGGAGCTATTGACAGCACTTCCCATGAAAGAACAGATGTGAGGAGAGGACATTTTTTAGATGTTTAAAAACTTTTTTTAGAAAACTCAGCTTCCAGTGTACAAATTGGGTGTCTATCACCACAGATGAAGCACCTGCAATTGTTGGACGTGTGAATAGATTTATTGCAAAGTGCAAGCAGGACGATGCATTCCCAGACTTCTTGAATTACCATTGCATAATCCACCAACAAGCATTATGCGCTAAAATGCTCAACATGAAAGAGATCATGAATGTGGCAATGAAGATCGCCTGTTCTATTCGAGCCAAATCTCTTCAAAGACGGTTATTCTGTGAGATGGCAGTCGTGGGAAATTCCTCCAAAGATTTCGAGAACTCTGTCCGGAGATTAAAGAGTTTTTCCGTGTACCTGGACATGCAGAAAACAAGCAACTAAATGATGGTCAGTGGCTGGTGGACTTGGCATTTTTAACTGATCTGACAAACTTGTTGAATGACCTTCACCTTGAGCTGCAAGGAAAAGGCAAACCAGTGACCAATATGATTAGCTCAGTTAACGCTTTTAAACGAAAGATGCAACATTTAGCCTCAAAATTGCAGCACCATGATTTGGCAAATTTCCAGAACCTGGCGTCAGAGCTGGAGACACAAGGGAAGGCCCGTGAGCAGCTTGACAGTGCACGCTACTTGGTGCAGATGAACAATTGTCTGTCAGAGTTTGACAAACGCTTTCAACACTTTTCTTTGCTCAAGCCAGTCGCTACATTCATGTGCTATCCTTGTCAGGAAGAATCTGAGGTTGATTCACTTGCATCAAACATTGCAGCACTGTTTCACTTGAACTTTTCTGGAGTGGAAGATGAGATTTTGACTCTACAAACTGACATTGAGCTGAAGTTGAGAGCTCATGGACAGTTCTGGAACTTACTCACAGAGGTAAAGTACCCCAACACGAGGAAATGTGCTACCTCCTTGACTGCATTACCTGGCTCCACTTATTTATGTGAGTCAGCCTTTTCCCATGAAGATCATTAAGTCCAAATACCGTTCCACCATGACTGATGAACATTTGGAAATGCGCTTGAGGCTGGCTGTCAGCAGCTACTGCCCGGACCATGCATCCCTGGCTGATTCAATTCAGTGCAAGTCATCAAAGTAAACTCAGGTAATTACAAAAAATGTAAATAATTATTTATTATGTGTATTGTGCAATATTGGCTTATTCAGTAATGCAAGGTACATCAACATACATTGTACAAACAAAGAATCCTTAATAAATTTGAAAATAGTTGCCCTCCTGCGGCTTCCCCCCTGGCTCGGGAGTGTGGGCCCTGGGAGGCTTGGGTTGGGTTGATGCGGGTGATGCTGGCCGGCGTCGGTGGTGGGTGGGTTGGGGTGGCATGTCTCTGCCTCCGTAGGGTCTTGGTGTCCCTCTCCATGTGTGCATTGGGTTTCTCGGCCCTGAGGCTGTGCGGGGTCTTGGTGCATGGGCTTTTGGGCTGGGGCTCCATGGCCGTGGGGGGACGGGCTTGGGTGGGTCTAGACCTCCCTGGGCTTCCTGTTGCGTCTCTTCTAGCAGAAGGTTGCTTTTTCTGCATCCGTCCTCTGTTTCTGCCTCAAGATCCTCGTTGTGGTCTCTCTGTGGTGTGGGTGTGTCCGGTCCACCATGACTCTGTGTTTGTTGGACCACCTGCTGGGCTGGGTCTGACTCTGCTCGCTTGATGTTGCTGGGGCTCAGTGTGACCCTAGTGGTACTACCTACACAAACTAAACAAGAAACCTCTGTCCCGCTCCCGTACATGAGCATGAATGCACCTCCACATCCGATCATCAGTAAACATGTGTGAATGATCACCAGCATCATCATATGTGTACACATATCACACACTAGTGTCACTCATTTGTATGCATGCTGTGTTACCCACAACCTAAGTTTAAATATTTGTGGCTCATGTTGATCTGTTTCTGCTGATATAATTAATTTGTAACTTATTAGTTTTTATAATGTACTTTGTATACCGACCATCGGTTCCTGTTACTGTTGCTGTTGTTTTTTATCTGTTCATCTTCCTCCCCCGCTTCAGTCCTTTCCTTTTGTGTCCCCCTCAGCTTTCGCTGTCCGGTGACTTCAAACAATAAGGCATCAACGGGAGGATTATTTCAAAACCTCCTGTTGTAGAGTAAAGCTGTCAAGGCATTAGAAAAGTTTTCAGTTTAATCTTACAGAATGCATTTTTGCCAGACAGGACAGGTTTAAAAAATATATAGATTTTCACATTTAGATTTAGTAACCACAATATTTAATATTTACACACTGAATGTTTTATAACATTTAAATTAGCAAAACTTAGCCAAATGTAACAGTGAGCTAAATAACAATAAAATATTAGCTACAAAATTTAAACGTGGATTTTTCAACTGCAAAAATGAGCTAAATAATAAAAATGTGTTAGGGTCATTTTTAACATTTTATTTTACAGTTGGAGCCCCATAGATCTATATACCCTTTTTGTCTAATTTCTTTTGTATTGCATGCCTAACCCTATTTTTCATACCTTATTTAGGATATTCTGTACATTATAACAGAGTCACACTTAGGCTGACAGTTTGAAACTATAATTGGCTCCCATTGTTTGGACAGAAACAAATAAAAATGCTAGATCAAAAATGTGTAGTAACATGTGCATAATCTAGGATGTCAGATTCATTTCTATTTTGTGTTTATAAAATTAACATAAGAGTCCGCTGGTAGCTTTTCAGCTTGCCATTAGAATTACACTTTTTAATCTTCTTAAACCTAAAATGCAGAAACTTCAGAGGAAACTTGGTGTGCGCCCCACCAAGGTGTTGCCCTTTGACCCGGATGGGAACCTAAGCAGCCCCCATGCCCCTGGCTTAAAATGACCACTTTTTCAAAGAAAAAACACCACACACACACACACTCAAAATCCTGGCTATGAGCCTGAATTGAGCCTTATTCCCAGCTGAGCAGGCAGAGGGAGGTGTCCTGTCATCAAGGCCTCTAAGAAGGCCTACAACCGAACACAAAATTTAAGACTGTAGGAATTCCCCAACTTTTTGTGTCAACATACTGTTCAAATTCAATTTCTTACAGCACATCTGCTTACTATTTATGAACTTTGTTTATTTGTCTTGCTGCTGATACTTTAATTTTCTCTTAAACCCACTGGTGAGAAAACCTTGAATATAGAGAGTCTCTGACTTATCTTGTTGCTTTTTTGACTACACCTAAATTATGAAATGCTACAGTTACTCAAAGCATAACATTTAGTCAAGAAGGTGTATACGCAGTCATGTACACAATTTTTTAGTGTAGAATGTAGCCAGCAGGATGCAGGAACTGGTGCAACTCCCACCCACCGCTATCTCCCGCCTCCCCCTCCAAAATAATAAATAAAATTTCACTCTTAGGTCTTTTGAAAAGTTGGCAGCCCTGTATCTGCAAAATAAATAAAACTGTTTACAAATAGTTTTCTGCATTCTCTTCCTACGGCAATAATTTTAGCATACACTTACAAACACATAGAGTGCACACACACACACACACACACACACGCACGCACACACACACACACACTCATACACAAAACAGGATTTTGTCCCCAGATTTTAACAGAATCCACAAAGTTGAATTGCTTCAGATGATTATCAACAGATTTTATTTTCCACTCAAGCAGATGTGTTGGCACTTGAAATTTTATTTGCATACTAAACAGTCAACTATGTTTGATATTTATGAAAAAAAAAAAAACAGTCATCTTCTTTGTACTGCTTGTGGTGTGAGAATAACAAGTACAAATGAAAGAGTTAACTTCTGCAAATATTTGACAAGTTGGTCACAAGAGAGTTTCTCTGTATTATTCCAGTATGAACACAATGTAAATACTTTCACTGCAGATGGCCTCAAATATAATAAAAATTTAGTCCATGTGATCAGTTTTTAAATACAGTATATTCTTATTCAATGCAAATTAAAAATTAGAATAGAATTTGAAGTATTAAA
>JAVKLF010000042.1:17012443-17028440 GCA_034783495.1 Millerichthys robustus
GATTGATTGATTGATTGATTGATTGATTGATTGATTGATTGATTGATTGATTGATTGATTGATTGATTGATGTTTAGCTTTCAGCGATCCATTCCACCCATATGCTGCAAAAAAAGGTTAACGGATGTTGCTTCCAGGCAGATGACATCAGAGCATGCAACCTTTGTTTGCTGGCGACTTTGTCTCTTTCTGACTAAAGGAACAGTGTAAATGTACATCAACTGCTCACCAGCTTTTATTACACACACCAAACACGGATGAAGGGACCCCGTAATGCATACTGAGCCTGTCTTCCAACTAGGTTATTATAGAACCAAACAGAAAGTCACCTGAAAATGAATGGCTGTGATCAGAGAATAAAAGGGAGATCACACTATTTGCTTAAAGGACCTTCCACCATGCTCATAGATCCCTAATCATTTTAATGGCTCCATGCGGTTCCTTGTGGAAACAGGCACCATGTTTAATCTAAGTTTGTAATGATTTTGAGAAAAAAATATATCTCATTAGAAATGCCCGCAATGTTTCATCTGTAAAATGTTGAAATCAAAGTTTTAACTCAGTGAAATTATGAGAACTGTGATATTTAATCTTTTCTTTCTTTCTGTCTTTCTGTCTTTATTTCTTTCTGTGAGAGTGGATGTTCAAAATCCTAAGCACAACTGTCTGTTTCATCAACTTTTTGGCATCTGACAATCACTGACTTTCAAGTTGAGCACTAATGCAAGCAGGTAACAAGGAAGCTGCTCCAACCTGAATGACTTGCTTCATTGCCCCCAGGCACAATCACACAGTTCTTATTTATCCACAGGAACAAGTGCTCGAGAACAAAGCAAAAAGCAGTTTTTGAATCTCACAAACATGTGTCAGCTATCTATTAAATATCTGAGTGTAACACGTCAAATAAATAAGCACTTTCTATTTCAACATGATTTACTCTTTTATTTTTTATGTAATTCTATTTGACATTTAACTATTGTCATAATACTTATTGATGTTCTGCAAATAAACATTAAGTGACCCAAAAGTTACCTTTTGTGAAGAGTTTTTTTTTTTTTTGTCACTTATTGGCACAAGTTCAATTTTTTTTCTTTAACTTTTAGAATGTTGTAGTTGGGGACATACTAGTAAAATAGCAAATAGCATTAGAAGCAATCCCCACTGTCTTAGTCTGTTGGGGGAGAAGTGCAACTTTACAAAGGTGAAAAGAAATTGCCTGTAATTTCAACAGACCGAGAAAACTCCGTGAAAAAGATTTCCTCTTTAATTCTAATGTGCTGGAACTTCATTCCATTGTGTATCCATACTCCGGTAGTACGCAGATATTAGGGCTGATTTTATACACTAAAGTCAACTGTTTCTATAATCCAAATAATAATCATAATGCAATATGGAAGTATAAATGTGTCAGATACACACAAAATAAAATAAAAATAGTATTTGTCATTTTAGCTTCTACTTTTTAGGGAAGGATATGAGAGTGCTGGGGGCGTTCTTCGGTCTATATAAATCCGCCGCCATCTTACATTTACAGACTCTGCTGTTCAGGCTGCGTCAGTGTTGGCTGCCTGTGACTGCATGTGGAGGGAGTGGATGAAGGCTCCCCGCTGACGCTCGTCTGCTCATTTTCCTCCAGCTATTATCATTATTTTACCTTTTCGAGGTGTTCATTTTATTCATCGAAACTCAAGTGGAAGGATTTGCTGCATTCAAAAGGTTAGGCGTGAACATTTAAACTATCGACTTTTAAAGTTTATTAGCTTTTTTTTCTTGTCCGGGTTCTGTCTGAATGCCAGCAGGAGTGGACACGGAGTGGTTGTTGTGTACAGGCTGGCCGGGAAATGGTGCTGCAGCAGCAGCCAGCGGGTCCGCTGCCTTCACGGCAGATCCTCGCTTTGTGCCAGCCACCGCCTACTGGAACAAGCTCTTCTCACTGAAATTACTCAGCCACCTAGTGTTTTTGGGGTTTGACTTGGCCATTTTTTTCTTTCAACTTTACATCAGTAGGTAGAAAATCCCGTGGGATATATAAATTTTTTGTTGTGTTCGGAAACTTAAAAAACTGGACTTGGAACTCTTTGGCCGATGTTGTGTCCGAGCTTTTTCCCCCTTTCTTTTAGTCGAGCGTTAGCCTGTTAGTCCACTTACTGATGGCCACATTCCTTTATTCTGAGTCACGTTGGAAATACTCGGGTTTGGCGTTTTTACAGCTGTGTTAGCGAAACAAAAACTACATAAAATGAGAAAAGAAGCGGTTAAAGTTTATCGGAGAGTTTATCTAGATGCTAAAATCTGGTCGGAAACGCGCAATAAGCTTGAGTGTTTTACAGCCCATCTTTACGTGAATGCCGACGATTCGTCGGAAGTTCTTTTGAAACTTTATCAAATCGGTTTAAATCGACCTCCTTGCTAACACGAATAGACCTGGAAGATATTTAGATTCAGTCTGAGTTGGAGTTAGTGCAGTGTTTTCCTCTCGTCCTTTTAAACAAAGACCGACAAAATTCCGGAGCCGCTGTATTTGGTGAGGAGGAGCCAGAGAGTGAAATTTGACTCGATGGTGTTTTGGGGAAAAAAAGTCTGGGGCAGCCAGCAGCTGTGGAGAGCAGACGGGGCGGGATTGTTGCTGTGTTCTCTTAAATGCTCCTATTATAACCTTAACCTTCAGGTTTCGTTGTGTAGGCAGAAGTTTATATTCCTGCTGGACGAGCAAGAAGAGGCGAATAAAGTTGGGATAGCTTGCAATATTTTGCGACTTTGTTTTTGATTTGCGGGGCCTACACGCCGGTGTTTTAAAATATTCTGTCACGACATTGACAGCAGTCTAATAAAACGTATGTCCTCAGTCCGTTTTTGTCTCTGTTTTTAGACGTCATAAATATATCTAGTTCCTGCGTGTTTCTGCAGCTGAGAAATCCCCGACCAAAATGCCCGACGGAACAGAAAAAAAACCATCAAAATTGCTGTCTTGTCAGCATTTATTTTCTAACTTCAGCCGGAAACGTAGGTGTAACATCTGAGACCGTGGCTGGTGTGATTTGAGGCAATACGCTTGTTTTTGAGGGGGAAAAAAATCCCTTTCTAGTGGTCGGGTATTACAGGAACCCAGTTCTTCCGTTTCCTGTGTGAACCCAGACTGGTGTCTAATTTAGGAGATAAGGATGTTCGCTTTTAACACTAATTCTTAATCATTTAATTTTCTTGTAAAAATGCTTTGCTTGGCTTTTTTAAAGGAGTTTTACTCATCTAAACATATTGTTTGATATGGGTGGATGGACAAAAAGTCACCTTTGTGATCACCCGTGTGTTTCCTGTTTTTCCACAGACGTGCCCTTTTTCTGTAGAGATCCAGATCAGAATTGTGCGTCGGCTGCGGGCAATTTGGTTCATTGTGGTGTTGGCAGACAGCTCTGAGTGCTGCTGACCCTGCAACATTACCCACCCAGCCTGTAGCAGCTCCTTTCTCTATGCTTCTGCCAATATTATTGCTCGTTTGGGCCATTTACTCGTCTGCATGTAGACCCCCCTTCCTGTGTTTGTACCTGAGGAGGTACATGGGATGTGACAAAATGAGTACATTTGTAGACTCTTATTAAAATAATTTCTGTGTAGCTCAGTTTGTTTGTTCTATAAATTTATTATGTAGACAACTTTTAGAAAAATTTAGAGTATTAAGCTACAGATTTCTGCATTTACTGCCAAAAGACTGTAAATTGAAAGAAAACGCCATTTGGCTATATGTTACATTAGCTTATGTGAAATTAGCTAATTTTCTTTTATTTTAGTTTTGGCCCGCATGCTGGAACATTTGGTTAAAAATAGTTGAGCCTTTAAGTTGTGATTTCATGACCTCTGGGAACACTTGTGTGCTGGAGTGCTGTACCCTGTTATTTGAATGTTTACATGGGCAGCAGAGCTCACCTACACTTTGTGTGTGCGTGTCTGTATCTTTACTGTCTAAATGCACTTGTGTAATACCTGTCTAAAAGACTCATCCAAGCATAGCGAAAGGTGATGTTTTTTCTTCGCTTCACTGCACAGGGTGGTTCTCTCACTCAGGGGCCTGGTGTGTTGTGCAGCAGACATCTGGTTTCAGTTGTGGAGCTTTTAACTGCACCCGGTTCAACTCTACATATTGGATTTCACATCTGGCTTCAAAGAAACATGTCGTTCAGATTTTTTGTAGCCAGGCCACTAGCTTGATGTCTACGAAATATTTGAGAGAGAAGTTTGTCTTTCAGTTTTAGTTTACCTTTCAACTTGCTGTTTGTTTTGTCTCAGTTGGAGACCAAATTTTTGTGTTTGTTTAAAAAAAAGAGAGTTTCCAAAGCCAGATAAAAGAACCACTTTAACCACTAGTTTGAATCATAAATGGTTCCACTGTGTGCTTTGATTGTATGTTTGATTTGTATCCAGGCATATATGAGACATGTGGCTCCCATTAGGACTGTGCTGGGTTAGACGGGGCCAGGCTAGTAGTGCTGGAAGGATGGCGTGTGAACAGCAGATTAGTTTGTGCAGTCGTGGTTTCGAGCAGCAGTCTTGGACCGTGATTCAAGCTTGTGTGTTAGTCACTCAGTGAGCTCAGACGATAGGGCTCTCTGCAGATGTCTCTGCATGTTGGCAACAAATAAACTTTACACTAGAACTCATGAGGTAGAGGTTGTCGTCAAGGTTCTGTCTTCAATGAGTTTGTATGGAGGACTTTATGTGCCATATTTTTTTCAACACAAGTCGGAGCTAATTTTAGAAGAATGATTCATCATATAACCAACCAAAACAATTTGACTAAATGAAGTGGGTTTTTTTGAAAGTCAAAGGTTAAAATAAGCTCTACATTGTATAGTATTAAAACATAAATGCTTCTGATATTTTCTTGATCTTCAATAGAGGTTTTAGACTGGTCAAGAGAGAGTCTAAACAAACCACAGTTATTGCACCAAAAAGTATTTTATCGAGAGATCTGGATTTGTTGTTTCCTCTTAGCTCTGAGATACTTTGTTGTTTAGCAAAACCATAAAGTTCAACATCTCTACGGTCCCATTTGTTGGAATATTAAATTTTGTGCTGGCTGATCTTGAATGTTGCTTGGTAAAATAACAGCTCCTGCAGTAATTGATTTTACAAGCTGTTGTAAAGATTTCAACTTAAAGCTAATGCATAGGAGAGAACTCAGATATTTAAGTTTAGTTTTCCTCTCTGGCCCCTGATTTCTGGTTGTAAGATTTAGCAGAGGAAAGGATGACCCAAAATGCCTGCTAGTCTCTTCTGATCAGTTTCTGTTTTTCTTGTGCATGCTGCTCTGTCTTCTCAAACTCCCGGTCGGTCGTGGCACATGGCTGCTTGTACTGAGCCAGGTTCTGCTGCAGGTTTCTTCCTGTTAAAGGGGAGTTTTTCCTCTCCACTGTTGCTACATGCATGCTCAGTATGAGGGACTGATGTAAAGTCTGACTTGATGCAATTTGCTGGGTTTCATTAGAAACCTTTTGTAATATCTTGAATAATTAATTGGGCTTACTGTACTGTTTGATAACCAGAGTTAATTGAAATGTCTGTATGACTTTCTTTGTAATTGTTTTCCCTGTAAAGTGCCTCGAGGCAGCATCTGTTGTGAATTGGCGCTATATAAATAAACTGAATTGGTCAAATTGTACATCCTGAAGCAGAATATTGGGTTTTGGAGTGGTGAATTAATCTGAAACCTAATGAAGAGGTTTTGTCACAGTTTTTATTAATATTTCTCTAGTGATTTTAAGTAAATGTAGCATCACTCTGTCAGATGTTGAGACTGTTCTTTAACATCTCGTTACTTTTATATGATGATATTTAATGATCTAAACACATGCACTACACTAAGTTTGGACACACCTCATAACATTGAATGAGAAGGTGTGTCCAAACTTTTGACTAACAGTGTAACTCTTTCCCTCAATGCTTCTAACACAAATAGTTGAAACTACAAACTCACTTTTGAAATTAAGGAAACATATTAATGGTTATTGCAAAAACTCAAATGTATTTTTATCATTTACGCTATTTTCAAACAAGTTTGGAATATTGTCTCATTTAAATCAAAGTTCCCTCTTGGCTTAGACTCCTTTTTTTCTGTCTCCAAAGCAGCTGGCTTTGAAACGGTCAGCTTGGCTTGAAACATGTTTATAGGAAAAACGCTTATTTCAGTTTTAGCTTGTAAGGCTTTTCTTTCCAAATCCTCTCCGCTGTTATCACAACTGTCGGCTTGTAGAACTAACAAGCTGACAGCTGTTTCATTTTTAAGAATTGTGAAAATTTGTAAAGAAAGAAGCCGCTAAAAAAGATCCTTCCAGTATGTTTAGCATGAAGTGCTCAGTTTTAACGTTTTTTTATTTTTATGAAAGTGCTTTAGCAGTTGCTCAGTTGTGCAGGAGTATCATAAATGAAAAACTAATTAAAAAGCACTTGATGATGATGACGACAATAAATTTGAATGTGTTCCAGTTTGAGATGTTTCGATTGGTTATTTTAGTGCTCAAACCCTATAGTTATAGTCCTGTCATGTGACTTCTGTCTCTGTGCAGTGAGACATTTTATGTCAGAACATTTGTAAACTAAACAGACATGCCGAAAAGTGTATTTTTTTAGCATGTGTTGTGTTGGATTGTATTTCTTAAACAGCTACAGTAGTTCAGTCTCCACCTAGGAGCTGTGAATGTAGCTGGGTTTGTTCACTGCAGGAAGTCCAGTATTAGTCATACGTCTCATTATTTGGGTTAAAAGGTTTGTTTCTCTACACGTTTTCCCTCATCATGCCGGTTCAGCAGTAAAATGCATCCTGGCTGCTATGTTGTGACTAAAGTCCAGTGGATTCGAATTTATTTTGGAATAACAAATGTACTTCCGAAAAGACATGATGAAAAGATTTAAACTCCAAGCTCATGGTTTTCATTTTAGCAGAGAATTTTGTCAGCATTTTACCCATTTTCCAGTTTTTGTTTGTCGAAATATAGTTGATATAATTCGGAGGAAAAAAATTCTTTCAGTTTACTCTTTTCCTCCTAAATTAATGTCCCTTTGCTTTCTCTGCCTTTCCTGCCAACACCAGATATTTACTTTTGTGCAGTGTGGGTTCAGCTTCAAAGCCGGTGCAGGAATTTGTGTGCCCTCCTCCCTCGTCTCTCCACCCTGTGCTTCACTTCCCTCTTCCTTCCATACTTAAATAGTTGGTAGCTGCTGCTACATTTAATGGAGGCCTTTGTGTGTGAACTGGAATTGTTTGCATTTCTGTCTGAAATGAGAACAGGGAACTGCAGAAAGGAAAGAACTTAAAAAGTTCCTTGTCTGGACTCTTTCTTTTGAACTTACATTTTCATTAATATTCAATTTTCTTCCTGTCCTTATCTCTTGGACTTTTTTTTTAATGATTCTTCATGTTTTATGTGAAGTGGATGAAATATATCTATTTTTTGTACAGTGCCCTGACACCATGTTTATTGTGACTTGGTGCTACATAAATAAACAGAATAAAATTGAAAAAGTCAGAATGCTTCCAATGTAATTTGACTTTTTTTCTTCCCCCCCACAGGTCAGGAAGCTGTGTTTGCTGTGGTTTGAGAAAGGAACATGGCTTCCCAGGGTGAGTTTTAGACGTTTATTCGTGCAGTATCTTTGTCGCATTTACACACCCATATTGAGTAGTTGGCAGTGGATTGAACTTGTTAGCTGTCTGAGTTACCTTCCCCTTTAGATTTATGTTCTTATTAAAGAACAGTGAATTAGTTATTGATTTTCATGTGAAACTTAGACTCTGTGTAAAATTAAACTTGATGCTCCAAGAGTTTATTGGTAAAACACACCAATTAAGTATAAAGACACTGAAAAATAGTTGGAGAAATTCAGAGTAGTAGCAAAACACTAGCTTTTTTACATTAGTTGTGGCTTTTTAAATATTTCTCAGACTGTATGTCACATAAAAGGCTTACAGGCCACAAATAGAATTTGACAGCAGGTGTATGGGAAGTTTATTTACCCCCCTCATATGTATATTTGTTACACAGCTGATTTGATGGAGCTGGACATGGCCATGGAGCCCGACCGTAAAGCAGCAGTCAGTCACTGGCAGCAACAGTCCTACCTAGATTCAGGAATCCATTCAGGAGCCACCACAACTGCCCCCTCCCTCAGTGGGAAGGGGAACCCTGAGGAAGATGATGTGGACAACAACCAGGTCATGTATGAGTGGGAGCAGGGCTTCAACCAGAACTTCTCCCAGGAACAAGTGCAAGGTAAGTCAGAGCTCTGCTGCTTGTTCAGAAGGATTCTGGAACACTTGAACTTACAACAGCTGCTCTTGTCTGTTCTAGACATAGATGGTCAGTACGCCATGACACGTGCTCAGCGGGTGCGTGCAGCAATGTTCCCAGAGACTCTCGAGGAGGGCATGCAGATCCCCTCCACACAGTACGATGCTGCAAACCCCACTAATGTTCAGAGGCTGGCAGAACCTTCACAGATGCTCAAACATGCTGTGGTCAATCTGATCAACTATCAAGATGATGCCGAGCTCGCCACCAGAGCCATTCCAGAACTCACCAAACTCCTCAACGATGAGGACCAGGTAATCAATTTTAGAAGCTGACGCTCAAGATTTTCTCAGAACAAGTAGGGTTGTTTTTGTGCTGGTGTTTTCTTATATTATTCTGTTTTTAGGTTGTTGTCAACAAAGCAGCAGTGATGGTCCATCAGCTGTCAAAGAAAGAAGCTTCTCGTCACGCCATCATGCGCTCCCCTCAAATGGTGTCTGCAATCGTCAGAACCATGCAGAACACGAATGATGTGGAGACGGCGCGCTGCACTGCAGGAACGCTGCACAACCTTTCCCATCACAGAGAGGGACTGCTGGCTATCTTCAAGTCTGGAGGAATTCCTGCTCTAGTTAAAATGCTTGGGTATGTACCCAAGTACCTCTCGTGGTGATATGAAAAAATATAACCAGGAGTTTCTTATTTTAAATGCAGATTTGAGTCAGACCCTAATGCAATAAAGACCTTTATTTAAATAAAAAAACTGTCTGAATCTAGTGAGCTAACAATGTTGTCCTTTCCAGCTCTCCGGTGGATGCTGTCCTGTTCTATGCCATCACCACCCTCCACAACCTCCTGCTGCACCAGGAAGGAGCCAAGATGGCCGTTCGCTTAGCTGGCGGTCTACAGAAAATGGTGGCTCTGCTCAACAAAACTAATGTCAAGTTCCTGGCCATCACCACTGACTGCCTGCAGATATTGGCCTATGGAAACCAGGAAAGCAAGGTGAGGGGATGAAGCTTAATACTTCAGTGTGTTTGGACACGTTTGATAAATTCTGTTTGTAAAAGCTACTTGGCAGTTTGGGATTAAAGCACAACCTAACCTTTTTGTGTTGTCTTTATGTAGTTGATAATCCTGGCGAGTGGTGGTCCTCAAGCCCTGGTCAACATAATGAGGACTTACACGTATGAGAAGCTGCTGTGGACCACAAGTCGTGTCCTCAAAGTTCTGTCTGTGTGTTCCAGTAACAAACCTGCCATTGTAGAAGCTGGTATGTTTCTTTAAAAATTATTATCTGTAATATGTGTAAGAGTTGGGGTTCACTTTTTTTTTTTTTTTACTATATTTTAAACGGCTACTGCTACAATAAAACTGTCTTTTCAGGAGGTATGCAGGCTCTGGGACTCCACCTGACGGACCCCAGCCAGAGACTGGTCCAGAATTGTCTGTGGACTCTCAGAAACTTGTCAGATGCAGCCACTAAGCAGGTGAAGAGCTCTACATATTGTAGCCTACATTTATGTGTGGTGTTATTTATAGTTTTGTCAGTGACATTTAAAAATGACAAAAGCCCGCATACATTTGGCTTTGCTCTAAAAAGACCAAGCAAACAAATCTTTTTAATTCTAATGTTATTTTGTATACCTAGAGTTAGTTATGCTAGGTTTTATGCTAACCCTTCTTGTAATAGGAAGGAATGGAGGGTCTGCTAGGAACGCTAGTTCAGCTGCTCGGCAGTGACGACATCAATGTGGTGACCTGTGCTGCTGGTATTCTGTCTAACCTGACCTGTAACAACTATAAGAACAAAATGATGGTCTGCCAGGTGAGGTCACACACCGCTTTTTCCCCATCACGCTTAAAGTCCTTAATGCTTACATTTTTTTACAGTTTAACATCTCATGTATTCATCAATCTGCAATGTTATCCGTGCCTTATCAGGTTGGAGGTATCGAGGCATTAGTTCGCACAGTTCTACGAGCCGGAGACAGAGAAGACATCACAGAGCCGGCCATTTGTGCCCTGCGTCATCTCACGTCTCGACACCAGGATGCAGAAATGGCCCAGAATGCTGTCCGGCTGCACTATGGCCTGCCGGTTGTGGTTAAACTACTGCATCCACCCTCACATTGGCCCCTCATTAAGGTACCATCAGATGAATAAACATTTGAAAATAAGCAGTTTCTTTGTTTGTTTACGAAGAGAACATTTGAAGGAAAATTAGCTTTTGTACGCGAAATCTTGTTAATAGAGCTGTTAATTAGGAAGGCGCTAAACAGGTTAACTGGGATTCAAAGAGTTTTGTTCGAAAGCATAAATAACTGATACACGGCCGCTCTTCTATCAGGCTACAGTTGGTTTAATTCGCAACCTGGCTCTGTGCCCTGCAAACCATGCCCCACTGAGAGAGCAGGGGGCCATCCCCAGACTGGTTCAGCTGCTGGTGAGAGCACACCAAGACACACAGAGGCGTACCAGCATGGGAGGCACACAGCAGCAGTTTGTGGTAAGACTTGATTGATTTCACAGCACAGTAATAAACTCCAGTGGTCAATACTGCACAGCGTGTCAGTGGCCTCTGCACAATTTAATTTCAGAAGAAAGCCCCCCCCCAAACCCCTCGCACAATCACAATGACCTCAGAAGTGGTTACCACCCCATCTGTTTCAAGTTTCTCCAAGCATTCTGTATCAGAGGTGGAACAGGGTTGGTCAGAAACTGCATGCTTCTGTTCTGAATCAAGTGTTTGTATTCTCAGGAGGGAGTTCGGATGGAGGAGATAGTGGAGGGCTGCACAGGAGCACTTCATATCCTGGCCAGAGATCTCCACAACAGAGTGGTCATCAGAGGACTCAACACTATTCCACTCTTTGTACAGGTCAGTCTGAAGCTTTAATTTAAACATGTAATTAACCTTCTCTACGCCACACATCCTTCCAAAAATTTTCTTTTTTTGACTAACTTAAGTCTGTTTTTTATTTTTCTTGGAGATATTTGGAACATTACTTTGATAAGATGCACTCAAGAGCCAATTAATGTTAAGGTTTTATATATGTTTGTGTGCAGCTGTTGTATTCTCCAATTGAGAACATCCAGCGTGTAGCAGCAGGTGTTCTGTGTGAGCTGGCCCAGGATAAAGAAGTTGCAGACGCCATTGAAGCTGAGGGAGCCAGCGCCCCACTCACAGAGCTGCTCCACAGTCGCAATGAAGGAGTTGGTGCGTCCACAAAACTGTCTCCATTAGTAACCTTTGCACAGATAATGTTGCGTGTGTGCAGTGTCAGTATTTAGTGATGCATTGTGGGTCTACATATATTCATGCCTACTTCCATTTTTTTTTAAAGTCCACTCAGTCTAAACCACGCTCATATCTACCTATGTTTCAGCTCTGCAGTCATTTCAACATCTGGCAACATTACATGTTGAGGACATTTTGCTATCACGACTTAAAATACCAATAAAACAAGTTTCTAAATATGTTTGTATATAAAAGTCAATAAAAACAAGCAGCTGTAAAAACTAGAGTTGAATGTCAACCTTAAATACTGGATATGGCTACGAATGGATTTGGAGATGTGCTTGATTTTACAAGTGTACATTAGTAACTGTAAAAATGTCGGTTTACGTAATGCTGTTTATTTAACTTAGCAGATGTTGAGAAGAGCCAGTTATATAAAAGGTGGTTATGATTTGATAAACTATCAGGAATGATTATTTTTCCAAGTGTGTTCAGACCTAAACATTTGAATAAATCAAAATCTACAATAGCTTTATGCTGTTAAGACTTGTTGAAAAGCACCGAGTTTGATTCCAACTCAATCTTCCTCAGCAACATACGCTGCAGCAGTTTTGTTCCGTATGTCGGAGGACAAACCCCAGGACTACAAGAAACGTCTCTCTGTAGAACTCACCAGTTCACTCTTCAGGACAGAAGCGATGTCCTGGAATGAGGTATGAGACCTGTGTTCTTTTAACTGCTAATTTTTAGGCTTAAAAACAACATATTTAGAAGTCAACATTAGTCAAAGGCCTGTGTGTATTCTATTTTAATAGCTTTTTCTGTGTCTGAATTGCTATGCAGACTGGAGACTTGGGTTTGGACATTGGAGCACAAGCAGATACACTGGGCTACAGACCGGACGGTAAGTGAACTCTGCAGCTTCGTGGAGCTGAATATTAACTGGTGAAACAAGGTCCGTTAAACTGAGGCAAACTGGTCAGCTGAATTCTCAAGATTTTCACTATTCACTCTCTTAAGACCACACCCCCAAAATTCATTCATGAACAAGTAAACGGTCATTACCCAAGATAAAGGTTGTGGTTTTAATTGTTAGTATTGAAATGAGCAGAGATTTTGGTGAAAGCCAGGAAACAGTGTCTTTTAAGAAGCTGCTGATTAGTTACCTCAGTTTAACACCTTGGACTGTGTGAAGTGATCAGTAGGTAACGTCACTGCTTTTATTCCTCCAGTACAAGCACCTTAACTAATCTTAATATTGCAAACTGGCTTAAATCGGAGGCAACTGGACATTAGCACTGAGTAGCATTCACCAACTGCATGTTGCTCAGTGCAAGCTATCAGAAATGACAGACTCCTGGATAGGTGTCGAAACGTTTTCCAAAAAGAACTGTTCTAAAGTCTGGTTACCTCCAATTTAGGCCTGTTTGCTGTTGCGATGACCCGGATAACTGAGAATTTGCACAGGCAAATCTTGCTATTTGAACCCCAGTTTTCTGCTGCACACACTGAACTCTGCTCCAAGTCTGAGCTGAGCTTGTCTTCTGGAGGATGGACAGTGTTGAGTTGCTGTGTGCGGTCACATGGAAATGAGCGTACTACTGTGTGACGGTGTGGTTTGTTAACAAGCTTCTAACAGCTGCTCTGCTTCCCCTGCCTTTCCTCCGTCTACTCCCTGCTTCCCCAGAACCAAGTTACCGTTCCTTCCACTCGGGGGGTTACGGTGGGGACTCTATGGGCATGGAGCCCATGATGGACCATGATCTTGGTGGTGGTCACCACCCAGGCCAGGACTACCCCCCTGTAGAAGGGCTGCCTGACCTGGGACATGCCCAGGAACTGATCGAGGGTCTGCCACCTGGTGACTCAAACCAACTGGCCTGGTTTGATACCGACCTGTAAATACCAACATTACACTACACTTTCTACTAGGTAAGACTGACTTCACTGCTCCTCTGTAGCCTTGTATCTGCTGGAATCAGTTGTAGCCACTTCTAAGTCGAGCTGAACTCTGAAACACAGTGGGGAGTATTCAACATAAAATGACTGAGGAGGGAGAAGAGTGGATTTACTGACTGGGGCTGTTGCATGTTCAGACTGCTCTTATTGCAAAGCTGTTTGATGTGTTTGATCTCTGTGTGTGGTCCTTTACCAACCCCAGCGCTGTCGCCTCTTTACCCCTGTTTTGACTCCTCTCCTCCCTTCACAGCTGTATCATGTGATCCGGATGAACCTGCATCGTGATTCGTCCATATGGAGGAGGCAGGGTTTCAGAAAGTGCCTGAAGATGACTCAACAACAACAAGCAGAGTTTCCTGTCTACAGGGACTCCATTGGGACAAAGATTTTAGTGCGGTTCTGCTCTCAGCTTCATCTGGGGCTGACATACAGTAAATCTTGACATGAAACACAGATTTTGATCTTCATGATCAATCAATTTTCAACCCTTTGTATTCATTTTTTTCATTACTACTACTTTTGTTTGTTTTTTTAAAATTTTGTTTGTTTTTCTTTAAATCTGTAATGGTACAAACTGAATCTAGCTTGCTTTCCCCCCCATTTTTCTGCATTATGATACTCATTTGTTTTTCTAAGTCCTTGGATTTTAAGTCTCCTGTAGTGTTAAACCTCTTTTTATTTTAGTGGTGATGCTTCATCCAAGTAAAGAATTGGATGCAATTTTAAATGGTGTCCAAACACTAAAGGTAATCAGTTGAATTGTATTCTGATGATCAAGTGTAACATTGTGTAGCTTTTGTATAAAAAACATGAATTGGAAATCATGATCCAAATATTGAGCTATTTTCTTGCTTTAAAGGAGGAGACTGATGTCTCTGCTGTTCCAAAGGGGGGTGGGGTGGGGGTTTAGCTGACGGAGTTGGGTGGGAGTGTCTGAAAGGACGAGGGTGGAGACGTGCTCCTATTGGTCTGCTGTTACTAAGGGGTGAATTAGTGAGGCGCTGGTTGCTGTAGCCTGCTGTGTTCTGAAACAATAAAATGGACTGTCATTTCACCTACATGTCTGTCTCATTTTAAAACATTGATTCATTGGGTCATGGTGGTTTACTTTGGTCAAAAGTAGACAAAGTAAAGGTTTATAGCAGTTATCCCAAAATATCCCGTATTAGATTTTTTACACTATGTTCCAGTTTTAGGAGTCTAGTAAAAAAAAACTGCAGCATTTAGTTCACCTGACGGGATTAGCTGCAGTTTGAAGAATCCTGTTGGAGGGAGAGTGTTGTACAGTTAACTGCAGGGTAACATCAACACCATCAGTTCTCCCTTTAGCTTAGCCCATCATTAACATTGTCTAATGGTGTAAATGTGATATGTGTACATTTTGAGAAATGTAAAGCAAGCACGATGCCTGCAGTAAGTCTCCACATGGTCTTACTATGGAAAGCAGTTTTCTGATGGAAGTCCAAAATATTTATCCAAATAGATAAAACCATTTAGCAAAGGGTACCAGATACACATAACCTCCCAAATATTCAGATAAAACTGGTAAAGCGATGCCTCTCACACACTAATGGGACTTGTAATGAGCCAATATTCTGTCATTAAAGCTGACTGGAAGCATCTGAACAGACTCCAAGGTGAGCGCTGTGATGCATGTGACAGTCCAAATGATTGCTCTTGTAATCCTGTGCAGTCTGCTGAACACTGGCGAGGTGTTTGGAATGTGCTGTCAAGTTATTTGACAGCAATATTCTTCACTGCCATCGATTCAATTTGAAGCTGATGGGAGTCAATTATAGGCATGAGTAAATTCTGTAACGGCATCATTTACAAACATCTTAAAGCTTTTAGGAGCATTACTGAAGTTCAAAACTGACAGTTAATTTTAGGAACAACAATGCATGCAAATTATTTGTATTTATTCATATTTAGGTCAGTTTCTCAATCTTACAATTTAAGATGGCTGACATGTAATTGTCAAAAAACTATCCAAAATTAACGTTCACCTTAATACAAAAATCTATCGAAATGTTGGATTATCCTAAGTTAATTGCAGATTTAGAGATGAAGAGCCATTAGGATCCAGAGATGTCATGTAGGATTTCTTCAGCCAGAGGAGTCACATCAGCATGACGTCTAGGGGAGAGAAAAAAAGATCTTGCTCAAATCACCACAGAGATGTCAATCCAATGTCTTCATTATTCTTATATTTTCAAAATACAAACAATTCAACTACATATTTTGTTACCACTTTAAGTCTTTTCCCCCACATTTTATTAGCTATTTGTTTTATTAAAATGCACAGTGTTTCTAGAAACAATGAGCACACAGGTTAAACAAGTAACGTCTATGTTTTTATCTTCCTGAACTGTGTAGAAGCAGGAAACTATTTACCTGAAAAAGGTTAAACTGTCATCAGGAGGTACTGTAGCTGTGAGTGGGTGTCACACACACACACACACACACACACACACACACACACACACACACACACACACACACACACACACACACACAC
>JAVKLF010000042.1:17062635-17073833 GCA_034783495.1 Millerichthys robustus
GGCTAATTCTGGTGCATTTACCGTAATGTTAATTAATGTACACTGTCCCTGTCAAATAAACTATTAATAATAATAATTATAAAGGTGTTTATGTGAGATTGAATTTAAAAAAGTCAAAAATGTGAAAATTATCTGATACCAATAAGAAGCTTATTTTTAAATTAGATACATCTTCAGAGCATACAATGTATTGTATATTGTTCATCTTATAATGTCCTCAAATATTTTAAATTCCATCTTTACTTTATAATTTTAAATTAGAATTTGTTCACTTTTTTCCATATTCAGTTTTTTTCTAAATCAATGCAATCTTCACTTTTATGTATGATGGGAATTACTTTCACTACTCAACTCAAATGCTCACTGGCTTTGAAAACAAGCTGAGATTCACTGAGTAATGCAGTTGTTTCATTTATGTGCCTAAAACTTGTAACAACTTTGTATTTTAGTCTTTGAATGCCTAAAAAAGTTTCTCCATGCATTTGTCAGCATATTAACTATGAAAAGTTTTATTGTTTATGCCATCTGATGGGTGATACTTTGACTCAAAATGTTAGGATTAGGCTGATGTGAAATAATATGACTGATTTAAAGTATTTAGAAAAGGGGTGTTTAATCATGGTCTGCAAGAGCCGCTAACCTGCATGTTTTGTAAGTTTCCCTGTTCCAACACATCTGATTCAGCGACTGAATTACTTCCTGACTTTATGCAGAAGCCCATTCATTCAAATCAGGTGTGTTTGAGCAGAGAAACCTCAAAAACACGCAGGATAGTGGCCCTCGAAAACCAGGATTGCCAACCCTAGATTTAAAGAGATTACAATGGTATTTTCTTTAAAGGAAACCCTACTTTCATAATTCATTTAGACATTTCTAACTGCAGACAGTTGCTGGTAGATACACTACAATGTAGACAGCTAATAAAAATCTGTGGAAATAGTATTATTTCTTAGAAAACTGTACATTTAGCTGTTTAGTTGCTGCTAAACTTTCTAAAAACATCTTATGTGTTTGAATGTCTATGTGTGTGATTGCGTTTGCTTGTAAATTTGATAGATCGTCTCCCTTTTTAAGGGTGACAGGCTGAAAAATTAAAGAGGAGAGGTCAGGCCGGCACAACATGATAAACTGGAGCGCCTTTAAACTACAAGCCATTCATCAACAAAGTGGATAAGAACAATGACAAAACAAAGCAGGACAGAGGACCTACAAGGGAACAAACACTGATATCAGAACTGTCACTGCATCAAACAATAAACAAATATGAATTATATTGCAACAGTAATACAATATAACAGTAATCGCCAATATTTATTATTATGGAATATTGTTATGCTTACACCAGAACTTGCAACGGAATCTTTTGGTGAGAAACTGTCAATTTATTTTTATTTTTTTCACTTATTTTTTTTATGTCAAACAATACATAATAATTCAGACAAAATACATAATATTCAAACAAAATGTTTGAAAAGGAGTAGAATGAAGCACAGGCTTATCTAGTCCTTTTGTTTAGAAACATATTCAATTCAATATGATTTCATTTACCACAATGCATTATTACCAAACACACCTTAGAAAATAATATTTTTTAAATGTTCAAAAAATAAGTCATTGTTTTCCCACATTTGTACCGTCTTATGCATACTCATATGTAGTCCAAAACCCATTAGAACCAAGACCAATCTGTGCCTCAGACTTGGTTTATAAGCATGTATGACAAAGCAAGAACAAATTAACAGACATCTAGTTTGGGGACATACACGGTGTATAAGGAATATAAACATTCATGGAAAAGCGCACATGTAACTGCACAGAGAGAGGATCTTTGGCTAAAGGTCATAGTAAATGTAATTGTTTGAAGGTGTGTCTGGACTGTGATAATGAAGAGAGAGACAGCAGGCTGCCTGCCCAACGTTAATGTCCCCAATTTACCATCTAATTACCGCTCGGCTGGCTTCATAGCCACACTTATCTAACCAAGACCCAGGCAATTTAATTTCTGATTGTAAAACCGCAGTGGTGGAGGCAAAGTTGTGGAGAGAGGGCAAAGAGAAACAGAGAAATGTAGACTAATGTTAATAAATTAGAGATGGAGAGAGAAAGAGAGAGAAGGAGATGGGGAAAAGAATGTTAAATGTTGTTAATAATGTCAGATGGGAAAAAAGCCTGAATGAGAAGAACAGATGTAGAGAGGGGAGTGCTGACACCAATTTGAAAAGTTCACGTCAGTCTACTTGTGCCAAGGAAAAAAGAGGATGGAGAGGTGGAGGAAGAGAAAGATGAAGACAAGTAGGGGTAAAATCACAGATAAGAGAAGTAGGAGTGTATTAGTGATGTAGATGAACTTTAGTTCTGACAGCAGGAGAGACAGACATGGCTGGAGGTAGAGCAAAGCATACAATGGATTATTACAATATTGCAGAAGTATTTATAATAAGTGGATGGAAGAAAGGAAAGAAATGAAAACAACAAAAATACGTATTTATAGTTTTTTAAAATTATAATTTACAGTATTTAAAGATGAGAGATGAGCTCTTTAGATGTTGCCTTGTCAAAAACTCTTCAATAATAACTTTTTTATTGTTTGGTTACTTAACGTCTGGTACAGAAAGATGTCAGATCTCGCTGACAATTATAGACTTTAGTCTTTTTTTCATGGAAAATCCGAAGTTAAAGAGTAACAGCAGGGGAGAAGTCCTGGTAAAAGCCCTTCCGTTGTCCTCCCTCTACAGCACATGTCACATGCAGACAGCAACAACACAGAAAGTGCATCAGCAGAGTGGATGTTTATTTTCAGTTGATGATAGAAGAGTTGAACGAGGAGGACCTGGTATTTCTGTTGTTATCCAAGGAAAAGTGTCCTTTTGTAGATTTGTCACACATTGAATGCCACTGTTTCCGACAGATGGTGAAGGAACATATCCCTATGCTGCCCGGACGAGGCACAGTACCTCACAGTCAACACAGCTATAGCTGCCGGGGACGTGCACTCTCTCACTGGCAGCACAGCCAAAATACACAAAAATTGTGCTATTACCTTTCATGAGCTTGGTTAGAATGAAAAAGTGGAATACAGAAAGAAATGGGAGAAGCAGAAATTGGAAAAATTAAAATGGAAAATGCATAATTAGGGTAAAAAATAAAATTGATTTCAAAAGGCCTTGAAAAAGTAAAAAAGCATCTCTCAACCACGTGACTGCAAGCCAAATTCTTGGCTTCAGATAGAAAATAAAATGACCTTAAAAACGGCTTAAGATGGTCTTGTCCTCATCACCACCCACCGAGTTTAACAAAGATGCTTGTAACTGAACTACAGTTTCATCCACCTTTCAATAAGCAGGACCTTGATTAACATCTATATGGCTGGGTGGTGGATTAAAAGCTGAAATCTCAAAATTTTGTGATCTTTTGTCATCTTCCCCTCTGAGACAGGTTACAAAACACATCTTTTCACACTAATTTAACCTTTAAAAATTTAAATCCTACATATTTTACACTTTTTCTTTTTAATTTTATTTGATTTTTTCCCAACCTTGCTCATTTCTAGCTGCTTTTCAATTACCCATTTATTTGTTTACCGGTGCTTTTTCTCTTTTTAACCCTCATATTCAAACAGTTTATGTGGCAGAGTCGAAACAACGTATGTGAAATTAACCAAACATGTTCTAAGACCAATATCCACCCAGCAAAACAATGGATTTATCATCTGAGACACCAGCTCAAGTGTTACCGTGTTCCCAAGTTGAAGTCACTCATAAACAAAATGTATACACACTTGCCACTGTGAGTGAAAATACACACATACACCGGTAAATCATCTCATAGTTAGACAAGGATCCTGCAGATTTTCTCAGCAACAGCCACACATCATTATCCGGCTATTTTGGTGTCAGATGACTTCCCAACTTGAGCTGTTTTTAAACTCCTTGAATGTGGATTACTTCTACTTTACGCAGAAATAATTTTGTCTTAGTGTTGTATATTTAAAGAGTATGAATTACATTTATAAGCAAAGCTCTTCAGGAGGAACTAGTATGTGGAGATATTCCAGCACAACATGTCACTTCTGTATGCATCTAAGTTTATGTAGCACCTAATGCCTGTCACTAAACTGATTACCAATGCAGAAAACTCAGGCTTTAAGAGGAGTGAAAACGGTCTTGTTGAATGCAGATTACCGGCGGTGCAGCTGGAAATGCTGTCGGTGCTACTAGCTCTGAGTGTGCATCAGCTGCATCAACAAACAAATGATCATTAGTGTATATTTGTGTACTGCTGAGGGAAAATAAATCACTGTTCATAATACAACTGAGTGTTTTTTGTGAATATATTTATGCAGTTGTGTGTTTGAGCCCGTGCATTTATTCATGTGTGAATTTGAGTGTATGTGGCTGTAAACGATTCACAGAGCTGAACCAGGAATCATTGGCCTTGGAATTAAAACGCTACACTCTCTGGTTAAAATACACCCGAGTCTGTCAGAATCTGTACATGGACTAGTAAATAGTTCAATAAGACAAAGTATGTAAACTGAATTAAAAGTATCTTTACAAAGCAAAAGCATTTTCTACAAAATAATTTCTTTCACTTCCGAATGTGTAAAGTTAGCACTTTTGTTGGTACTTTTCAGTTTACAACTTACAAAAGGTCCTATCCTGGCATAATGATTCTAAACACCTATGGTTGTGTGATTCACTGTGAATGTTTGTGGGGTACCTGCAGATCTGAGTGTTGTGTTCAGTCACTGATACCAGCAATTTGAGTGCATAGAGTGGGATGGGTTCTGGTCCACAAAGAAGAGATTCAAACCTAAATGGGAACAAATCCAACAGTACAACATCTAGTTTTCTTATTGTTCTTTAGGGGAAAGAGCTCTAACATTATAGAAGGAAAGTTAAAGGAATCTGTAAAGAAACAGAGGCAAGAGTTTGAAAAGAAGCAGTCAGGTTTGGATACTGTACACATATAAGACAGTATTTGACCCAAAAGGGCACCTTCATAAACAAAAGACTGAAGTAAAAAAATGTTAGAAATCTAAATAATACCCCCATCACTAGCACAAAACAGTGAATTTAAGTTAGCCTAATAATTATTTATATTAAACTTTACTAGTGTCATAATTTAAGATGTGCTGTTTGTTTCCTAACTAAAGTAAGATCATCTTGATGTTCTTCTTGACCAGGATGTTGTTTAATTCCAACTAGGGCAGCTAATTCTTATGTATCAGGATATCTAAAAAACAGATTGTGGAACCAACTTCCAGTTTCTACCTGAGATGCTGGCAATTTGTCTACTTTTAAGACATAGGCATAAAATACTCTCTGTTGCGATATCCTACAGACCCCTTTTCTGCTGACATCACAGTTACGTCATAGTGTTAGCTGGAGGCAAAACAAACCAACAACTGGAAGCGACTAATACAAACCAGAACAGGATGGGCCACAAAATGTCATCTTGTTGTGTTGTTGGTTTACAGAATCAATGGAGTACAGGCAATCTTTAAGTTTTCATATACCTGCTGCCATTGCCAGACAAAAACCAGCGTCAGCTGAGGTTCAATGTAATAAAATGAGCGGACTGGACAGAAAATATCAAAAATGCTTGCGTATGGAGTGCACTTCATATCAGGTAAGTTAAGGTTAAAAAAAGAATGGCTTTCGTGGGTTTAGATTATGGTTTGATTAAGTATTGTTATATACAGATTTCTCATAATACTAAAAAGAAATTCAGTAACAAATAGTTATTTCTCTCGCGACTTTTTTAGATCATAGTTCTACTTTGATTACAGTAAAACTAAGGTGACCAGGATGACATTAGCTTTAATTTCTTCTTCTTATTTTGTAAGAAAGTCTTCTATGCATGAAGACAGCCCTGATTTTGTCCCTTCCGTGTTTTCCTATAAACAAGGCAGATTGACAGTGATAGTATAGGATATAAGGGTTGACCAGTCTGGTTCTGTCAGTTAAAGAAAATTTTTAATGCAACTATTGTGGTCCCGGATAGTGAGCAACCTTACATTTTCAGATTAATTCTACGTCTAAAGCTACGTGAAAAATACAAGCTAAAAAAAACTTGCTAGCTGCCATTGTTTCAGTTGTTATGGGGAATCTTTCTGCCTCCAGCTATGCCCCGCCCACACAAATATGCCATGTTTACCAACTGAAAAGGGGTCTACAGTTGGGGTTGAACTGAACTTCTTTTAGCAATGCTCCTAAAGGTTTAGACCAGGGGTCACAAACACGGTCGCCCACGGAAACCTCATGAGTCACCCGTGATACACGTTCTAAAAAAAGCACATTTGTACGTTATGATGTAAAGAGGCAGTCAAATATTCACATATGTAAATGTTTATTATTTTATATACCATATAGTGACCCCTCGTTTATCGCAGGGGTTACGTTCCAAAAAGGACCAATAGGCAAAATCCGCAAAGTACTCAGCTGTATTTTCTTTTTACAATTTTTTTACAGTACTATAGAACAAAACCAAAGTTCGACCTAATTTCAGTCCCAAGCATTTGTTTAAAAAATAAAAATAGAAATGTTTTCTTACAAATAACTATGATAGTTCTTAGAAATACTATAAAATAATATTTTTTAATAATCAACCTACGCGATTGGACACATTGTGACTTAGGGATATTTCACAGTTCCTCTGACTGTGCGTCTTTGAGCTGACTCCGCTCCGCTGTAGCATCTTTTTCTACTTAGGGCCGTGGTGCAGGTGTATTTTCAGAGAGAAGAAAAGTTATGGGTAGTTGTTGGGGTTATTCAGTACACTGGAAATAGCTCTCAATCTGGAAAAGGACGGTGACCCCTGGATTAAACTGATGGAGAAAAAAACGACCATGTTTCCTTGCTCTGCAGTGTTTACTCTCTTTACTCTTGATGTTTGCATTGGTCATTATTGCCAGAACTGAGCTTGCTAATCTGTTTTTTTCCCCCAAAAAATATGCCTGGCCAGTTACTTGTGTCTTTTTCCTGTCCCCTCAACATCCCAGCTGGTTGAAGAAAACTGCCACCCATTTGAAACAGATTGAAAAGAACTGTCAAAATCCTGTACCCGTTTTTAGCCTTCTATTTTGCTTTATTTTAGAATATTTGAGAATAAGACCCTGTGTCTCAATTAGGTTACTTGTTTCAATAAAGGTGAAGTAAAAATAAAACAAAACATTTATGATAACTGGATTAAATTGACTAGAATTAGATTGGACTCTGGATCTGTTGTGGACTGGATTGATTCCATGTAATGTGATAGGATTGAACTTGTTACTTTTAGTACAGTGCTATGAGATACACTGACTGAATTAACTGAATACAGAGAGGCAGGCAAAGGTTTGGGAAACTAACCAACCTTGGAAGCAGAGATTTAGTGAAGAGAGAGATGATTTTGCTATGGGATTTTCCATGTTCTGTTTTTTCTGCTGCCCTTCCTTCTGTCTCGCCATGCTCTCTTTTTTCTATCGTCCTTTCCTTCCCATCTTCGTCATCTTTGGCCAGCAGAACCAGGCAGAGTTCAGACAGCACTTTCAATACAAACACCAACCACTCTGCTGCAGCAAATGTGGAGACAGACAGAATGTTAATTTAAATTAGTGCTAAACTGAAATCTGTATAACAAACAGAGGCTTTAAATTAACTCATTTTAACCAACACACTCAGGATATTTCACTTCCACCAACTTCTATTACATTTTTTGTTCTTTTGTCAAAAAATTGCATTAAAAACGTAGCTTTATAATTTGGGTATTATTCAAATAAACAATATCAAGCTTGTGCTGTTAGTAATAAGGTAAAACAGTGGTTTTGGCAGGCATGTTACTAAACTGTAAAATCAAATATGACAAAATCCCACAATGTTAGAAAAAAAATAAAGCTATATGACTTGACAAATATATTATGTGGTCATTGTTTACAACTACTTTCATATTAGGTCAAAAAGAATTCACAGAAATAAGAACTATAAAATATAAATAAAATATAAAACCAACTAAAATAATAGCTGAATATAAGACTATATTTATTATAATTTAAATTATACAGCACAAGCATCATTTAGACACTGGACACATATCCTGACAAACAGCCAAAGGCTCAAGGTTACAAGATATTTTAGACTAACACAGCATGACAAGTAACAAGGAAACAAAATGTTAATAGTGAACAAAAAGCCCCTTTACCCTAACAACCAGCTCCCTTGTGTGGGCAGTAGGCACTAACCGAGACTGCACATTAATGACTCAGAGAGTCCAAAACAAAATAAAAAATAACAATGCTGTGGATTATTGTAATGGTGGTTTACACAACATACTGGTTCTCCTTAACCTTAAATATTTAAGGTTAACTCATTATCATACTTCTTGCTTGTAATTTATTTCTACACAGCCTAAATCATTTTCTAGCTCTCTCTATGTTCAAATCAATCTATTAAGTTTCTGGCATTTTTGACTTTGTTTATAAAACACAAGATATGACAATGAAAACAGAGAACGTAAAAAGCAGCAAAAGGTTGCCTGTTTTCTGCTATCAGAACGGTCCTATCCTTCTAAACTTGTTATAACATTTTCTTAATGCCATTCTTACTTGCTCCCACCACTGACTTTAGCCACCTTTCCCACATTGTTTCTATCTTAATTTCACTTTCTTCTCTAAAATATGACCCAGTACTCATACCGTTTCTGCTAAAAGTTGTCAGCGTTGTAAGAGGAGGCAGGACAGCATCCACGATCTTCAAGAAACAAGACCCAAAAAGTGGAACGAAAAGAACAAAAAGAAAAAGAGAAATTAAATTATACACAACAGACTTTATTCCTCCTTAAATACAACACTGTGTAAGAAGTTTCTTGAGATTAATAGGCTGAACACTTTAATGAATAGAGTATAAATTTAGGTTCAAAAGATTTTTTTTTATTTGTCTCCTAGCTCTCTCATGTGAGAGATAAAAGTGCAGAGAAAAAAATTCTTCAAACTAAGCAGGTTAATAAACTGTAAATATGAAAGCGGGATTTGTTTGTAGACTATACTAAAATCGGGACTCTGCATTACACTCATTCTGTAGGCATTAACCAAGCAGCAACAGATACAGAACAAATTGCCATGGAAATACACTGTTGAATGATTTTAGTTTTTTGTTTTGATCAAAAGCACACATGCATTTTTGTTACTGTCAAAGCCCTTATTTAAGCATGAAGCTCTACTGCATGAATTTGCATGATTACTTATATTACCATAAAAACAATACAAATGCTGAGTGAGTGTGTGAGGTCATTACCTTAAAAGCCAGAGAAAGAAAACTACAAAGGATTTTGCCCACTACTTGATGGTTTGAGTATTAATAGCATAGCCATCAAAAGACAGTGTTAGTGTGAAAGCATATGCGTATCTGAATTTGTGAACATGTGTGTTGGTAGTTTGTTCCCTTTCACGTTCTGCATTCGTGACCCGTGCTGGCAAAGAAGGAACACAAGCTGCAGTGCAAAAAGAGTTAAAATACTGAGATAGAGATTTGTGTAAAAATAAGCCATTAAAGACACCATGTAGCAATCCTGACAAAAGAAAAATTATGAAATTTTCATAACCTTTCTTTAAATTATTGTTTTTTAATAGAGATGGCTTCTGAAATAATCCATTGTCTTTAAACCCTTATAATTTTTTTTTTTTGACCACTTTTCTCTGGCGGCTGCCACAGCGCTTCGAAATCCCTTGTCATTTTGGTATTACTGTGAAGCTTAGGCATCCCCTTTTTTAAATACAGGGCTGGAATTTCTGATGACATTATACTAGAATAAAGAAATTTGACCCAAAACTAAGCCAAAAATCTAACCCAAAACTGCCACATTCCAACTAACTAAATTTTTTGAAGCGTTTGAGATGGATCATTTTGAAATTAAAATAATATTGAAAGATCCTGGTCACATTTTGCTCAGTGGTGCAACAGGAAAAACAGAATACAATGCCTCATCTACCAGATGATGCTTCTTTCACAATTAAAAAAATATTCACTCAACTATTAGATTTAAAAAATGTAAAGATCTTCATTGAACTATTTATTTAATAAAATCACTCTGACAGGCAGACATCTCATCATTATTGATCAGACCAGCACAGTTGTGTCAAAATGTGTTTACATTAATATTAGAGTAGCAGTCGTGCATGTATGATGTGCAGAGAAGTGGATTGAGCACACAACCTTACAGTTCTGATGATCACTAGAGAAAAAAAATAAATTATAACTTATGCTTACTAAGTCTAACATATACTGATTTATTAATTCTAAATATCTTGTGCTTTGTGCCTTTTTTTCAGAAACCCAAATAATTAAAACTAATCCAAAGGTTTTTTTTAACTGTATTGATGCAGACATTCATTGATGTCATCCTTTATGACAGCAACAAATCTAACACTGTACTAATGTCACTTATTTCGCTGGTGTGCACTGATTTTACACCAGCGGCTGATTTAAGTTACATATACATACCCAACAGCATGCTTTTGCTCATTACAATTAAATGAAAAATCAAATAAAAACAGGTAAGTTTTTTTTTATTAGCGCAAGAAATAGAAACGTGTAAATATGTGATAAAAGCACCAAATTTGGTTTGTTGATTCTCTTTGAGGTATTTATTGAAAGTGACAGTTTGGCCATTTGATAATCCAAGATGGCTGTCTTTTTTCAAGATGGCTATCAACATGATTGTTTGTCTGTACATTAATCTCATGGTAATGCAATTACTTGATCTTAATGTGAATGACCTTTGTGTGACTTACACACACATGAAGATGATAATGCCATTTTGAAGAATTAGCCACCATTTTGAATGTTTTCAGTGGTCATCAAGCCAACTTTGGTGGTTGTATCACATTTTGTAAAGTTCTTGCGCAAAAATGGTTTTATCTGCTCCGTCATTTGTTATTTTGAACATTTAAGCAATGTCTACATGACATTTTTTTTTAAATCTGAAATAACGGCTCTGCATAGAAAATAAAGAGAAATAGTTGAAAAACAGGCGGCACAGTTGGTAGAGTTGTTGCCTCCCAGCAAGAAGGTCGCTGGATTGAATCCCAGCCGGGGACATTTCTGGGTAAAGTTTGCATGTTCTTTCCGTGCTTGTCTAGGTTTCCTCCAGGTACTCCGGTTTCCTCCCACAGACCAAAAACATGACTGTTAGGCTAATTGGTAACTCTAAATTGTCCCTAG
>JAVKLF010000042.1:17073933-17084066 GCA_034783495.1 Millerichthys robustus
CTCCCACAGACCAAAAACATGACTGTTAGGCTAATTGGTAACTCTAAATTGTCCCTAGGTGTGAGTGAGGGAGTGAATGGTTATTTGTCTCGTTTGTCTCAATGTGGCCCTGTGATGGAATTACAACCTGTCCAGGGTGTACCCTGCCCCTCTCACTGTGACTCCTGAATATGAGCACCAGTGACCCCTGTGACCCTGAAAGGAAGAAGCGGGTAACAGATAATGGATGGATGGATGATTGAAAAACAAACTTTTAGCAAACTTTTAAGTCATAAAGTGAAAATAGGTCAGGGATGTAAACAATCTCAAGCACGAGCCCATGTCCTTGTCGAGAAGCAATAAAAGCTAATCTGAACTGGCTGGGTGTAATTAAAATGTCTTCCTGTGTTATTGACTATCAGTAGCTGCAAGTCTCCTGTTTGCTTCTTTTTGTCTTCCTCATTTCTTTTTCTCTCTCTTTATTCACCCTGTCTGCTTCCTGTTGCTCTCCACTGCCATTTGTCAATAGTCATCAGACACAATCTCATTGTTTCACACATGCACACTTGCACAAAAACACCCACAGATCTGATGAGGTTTCTTTGGTTCAATACTTGATTAGTTTCTTGCCTAATAGCTCACATGTCAACCTTGTGTCCTCTGATCTGTAGTAGACCAATCTAGCAGAGTGAAAGTCACACACTGATTACAATACCAAGGGCTACTTTACAAAATTGACACAGTAGATAGATTAAATGGCAAATCTGAACTTGGACACATTATATATTTTTATCCAACGCAACTAACAACATTTAGGTTTCAATATAATAAGAAACCCTTGCATAATTCCCTGTAGTTTTCAGCCCTACTCAAACATTTTCATGATTTAGGAGAAGTGTCTCTTCATCCTTTTTGTGATGTAAAGCAAAGAGGATGGGGCAGGGGTTTATATCCCTTAAAAACTGAGACATTTATGAGCTAATTATTTGTATTTTTTTACACATCATCAGCACATGTCAAAATTAATAAAAGCTGTGCATGCCAAGACTTTTACATACAGTATATAAGTTTTCTCAGTCTTTATCTTCTATTACTTATCTATAGTCAGGTTGCAAAAACAACAGGTCAGGGAGAGAAACCCAGATATCCATCCTCAGCTACATTTTCCAGTTCTGCCTAATGACCCCAGGGTGTTCCCAGACCAGGGAGGATACATAATTCCTCCAGTGAGTTTCTCCCTACTACTCCCTACTTTTAGTGGGATATGCCCAAAAGACATGATATGCCCAAAAAACATCCTGTCAGGTTGCCTCCGATTTAAGCCTGTTGTTCCCGAGGGGCTGACCCTCATCCTAGCTGCTTCACACTCGGCTGAAAAACCCTCCTACGACAGCTGAAGATCATGGCATGATGAAGCCAACAAGACCACATCATCTGCAAATAACAGAGATGGAATCCAGAGGCCACTAAACCAGACTACCTCTGCCCCCTGGTTGCACCAAGAAATTCTGTCCATGAAAATTATGAACAGAATTGGTGACAACGGGCAGCCCTGGCAGAATCCAACTCCCACCCTGCAGGGATTTGACTTACTGCTGGCGGTGAACCAAACTCTTGCACCACTTATATAAGGACTGAATGGCCCGTAACAACAGACCCACAATCCAAAACTCGCGGAGCAGGTTCCCCCCCAACCTGTGTACCCTGAGGAACAAGGCCAAATGCCTTCTCCAAATCCGCAAAACACAAAGACTTCATGGGCAAACTCCCATGACCCCTCAAGGACCCTAGTGAGGGTAAAGAGCTGGTCCAGTGTACCACGGCCAGGACAGAATCAGAAATCTTCCTCCTTAATCTGAGGTTCGACCATCCATCGGGCTCTCTTCTCCATCACCCCTGAATAGACTATACCGGGGAGGCTACAGAGAATGATGGCCCTATAATTGGAACACACCCTTTTTGAAGACCACCCCAGTCTGCCAATTCAGTGGCACTGTTCCTGATGTCCACGTTATGTTGCAGAGGCATGTCAAACAAGACAGCCCCACAACATTCAGAGTTTTTAGGAAATCAGGGCGGATCTTGTCCACTCTCGGAGCCCTGCTGCCTCGGAGCTTTTGAACAACCTAGTTAACCTATGCTCCAGTTATGGACAGACCAACCAAAAATTCCCCAGGCTCTGTGTCATTCAAAGAAGACATGCCAGTGGGATTGAGAAGGTCTGAGAACTATTCCTTTCACCTCTCAACCACATCACTGGTTGAGGTCAACATCACCCCACCTTCACTGAACACAGTGATAGTAAAGTGCTGCTTTCCCTGTCTCAGCCACTGGACGGTTTGCCAGAATCTCCTCGGAGCCGATCGAGAGTCTTTATCTAAAGCCTCAACAAACTCCTCTCACATCAAAGCTTTTGTTGAGACTGAACAAAAATGACTGAGACTTAAAACAAAAATAAAATGCTGAGAATGCTTTTCCAATTACAAAAAAAACTATGGTTTCAGATAATGGTTCCTACAAGTTAAATGTCTGTTTACTACTACTACTACTTTATTTGTTAAGCACTTTAAAACAACCACAGCTGCAACAAAGAGCTGTTGATGTGCTCCCTCTTACAAACACCAGTTAGCAGATGAGCAGCAGTAGTCTGGACTGGAGGCATCTGAGAGAGGACTGGCTGACCAGCTATATTAACACACATGGTTCTGTTGGACAAATATGATCTAAACCAGTTTAGCACAGTGCCACAGATACCTACTAAGCACTGTAGGAGTGAGATTAAAACATTGTGATCCACTGTCTCAAAAGCAGTGGTTAAGTCCAGCAGGACAAGAACCATATATTCACCAGAATCATTTGCCATAATAATGTCTTCAAAAGCTTACTGAGCCAGACTGAAAAACCTCCAGGATATTATGTTAATTAAGAAAAAGATTGATCTGGGAACAGACATCTTTTTTTTCTAAATTTTAAGAAAAAAAAGGCAACCAAGATCTTTTGGTCATGGCAAGTTTTTTTGAAGCAGGGGCTACACCACTGCATGTTTAAAGTTTACAGGGACAACATCCTAATCAATGCTTTAATCAGATACAGACTGATTTTTCCAGTGATGTGAAGTGCTACGACACGAGAAGCATGAAACATTGTTGGACAAAAGTTACTAGCTGTCTTTGTTACAGCTTTAGTCAGGTACAAAAATGTAGAAAGCACCTGACCTCTCAGCAGGCAGCTAATGAGGCACTACACTAACAATCACTCTTTCAAAGATTGAGTCATCATAATAGCTGATGGAAAATAAGCTGGAAGTCAGGTATATACTTGGTCACAAGCATACTTACAGTCCAATAATACTTAGTTATGAGCACATGGTGCTGACTCAGGACTTCCACAATGGACAGAGTTGTTCTAATCAGCTCTTCGTAAATTGCAGAACCTAAAAGAAAATTAATAATTTTCAGCACTGACATGGAAATGAATCCCTGTATGCATTGATTTGCTTCAGATGAGTGAATAGTGGTGCTGTCTGCACACAAGGCAGTTTTTTTAGGGTCATGTCTGTTTTTAATATTTCCATTGAGTAATATATAGATATTTTTGAAGTGTGACAATATTAAATTATAATATCATTAAATCAGAACACAATCGAAAAAGTGAAGAAAACTAAATGAGTTGCTTAACAAACTAAACAAACACCAAACAAATGGCACAGAATTCAGATTTAAAAAAAATACTTTTGTAATAACAAAAAACTAAAAAGCAATGAGAAACACAGTGATGAAAGTGATGAAATATAAATTGTAACAGGTGCTGTGTGTATTGATTAAAATGAATAAAGAAAAACTTACCTACAGCACTGGACAAATTGGTTTCACTGGACTCTAAAGACACAATATAATCCTAAAAAAAAACAAAATGATAGAAACATTATGAATTGGTTCCCAGGATAACCGAGTGACACAGTTTCTCCAGTGTGTCCTGGGTCTTCCCCGGGGTCTCCTCCCAGTTGGACATGGCTGGAGCACCTCCCTAAAGAGGCATCCAGGAGGCAAAACCCATTTCAACCACCTGTATCCCCGATATCATTCTTTGGTCACTACCCAGAGTTTGTGGCTGTAGGTGAGGGTAGGAACGTAGACCGACCGGTAAACGGAGTGCTTCGCCTTACAGCTCAACTCCCTCTTCAACACAACAGACCGGTACAGAGTCTGCAAAACTGCAGAAGCTGCACCGATCAGTCTGTCAATCTCACGCTCCATTCTTCCCTCACTCATGAACAAGACTCCAAGATACTTAAACTCCTCCACTTCAGGCAGAACCTCATCCCCAACCCGGAGAGCAGTCCACCCTTTTCTGACAGAGAACCACTGACTTAGATTTAGAGGTGCTGATCCTCATCACAGCCGCTTCACACTCGGCTGCAAACCTCTCCAGCGAGAGCTGAAGATCACGACACGATGAAGCCAACAAGACCACATCATCTGCAAATAGCAGAGACAGAATCCTGAGGCCACCGAACCGGACTCCCTCCACTCCCTGGCTGCACCGAGAAATTCTGTCCATAAAACTTATGAACAGAATCAGTCCAACTCCCACCCTGAAGAGGTTGGACATACTGCCGGCAATGCAAACCAAACTCTCACTGTTTGTATAAGGACTGAATGGCCCGTAACAACGGACCCACAACATAGTACTCCCCACGGTGTACCCTGTGGAACACAGTTGAATGCCTTCTCCAAGTCCACAAAACACATGTAAACTGGATGGGCAAACTCCCATGAGCTCATGAGCACACTAGTAAAGGTAAAGTGCTGGTCCTGTACACCACGACCAGGACAGAGTCCGTGTTGTTCCACCTGAATCTGAGGTTCAACCATCAATCAGATTTTCTTCTCCATCACCCCTGAATAAAACTTTTTAGGGAGACTAAAGAGAGTGATGCCCCTATAATTTTAAGTGCTGTGGTACTTTATTTTTTATAGGATGTAAAATCACTCTGTGCTTTAACAATCCATACACTATTTGACAGATCTGAGAATGAAGTTCTGTTCATAATCATTTCAGAATATTAATAAAATAGAATAAAATATGAATTTTGAGTATTTTAAATAACTGAAACTTTGAAATTAGTTTATGTGCAAAGAGATCGCACATATATATATTTTTGGCTAAAACTTAAGTTGATAGAACAGAGTGAGATGAGAGCTGTCATAATAGGAAAAAACAAGGCAGGAATAGCAATGAAGCCTATAACAAATATCTTTCAGAGACATATAAAACACCTGTCAAAATTACCATTACGTTCCACAAAACAGCTGGGCACATAAAAATACAAAATCTGAAAAAATCTGGTGAATTGATGGAATAAATGTTAACATTTTTTGGACATCACTGCAGAACGGTCACAGGCATGTGTGTTAAGACTTCAGAGTCTAAGTTACATTGACAAAAACTAGTCATGCTGGCAGCCATAGTTTTAACTGTATTAAATTGCTAGGATGCTAAAGGGAATAAAACGGAGGTTAAACTTTTATGAACCTTCATTTTGTGAGAATTATACACAAATGAACTTTTGAAAAAAACCTACCAGCAACAATCCAATCTGAACCAAAAACTCTTTGTTTACAATTCGAGATCTGAAGACCTGGGAACAGATAATCAAATGTGCAAAATACAAAAACAGTGTTGTGCTGTACATAATTAAACACACCAAATAATGTAAAAAGGCAGATAGACTTGTTCTTAAAATAGAAGATTACTTATGTTGAATTCTTATATAAGTTACCTGCGATGAGAGCAGTTCCAGAACTATAGACATGGTTGGTAAAGTCTGTTTAAGCTGTCTGCTCTGAGCTGTTGATGGATGTCTCCTCCCAATCACACCTTTTAGTGCACAAACGACATCCTCTAGAGAAGAGACCAGGTGAGAAAAAAAGATAAGAGACAATGAGCTGAGGAAGTTCTTAGCAGAGCTCCACAATATGTGGATAGATTGCAAAATGCAATGACAATGTGACTTGCAATAAATAAAGACCACAGTTTTTTGTGCCTCTCTTTTAATTCTGTCAATAGGATACTTATAACATTGTGTGCTCGGGATTGGTTATCTATACATACCTGTGATCACTGGTGCAGTGCTACACAGATGTGCCAGCATTAGGTCCAGACACTGATACAGGTATCCTGACTGGCTAGGGTTCTCTCTAAGAGGAGTTGCTTTGCGCAGGTCTCTCTCCAGGTACATCACGAGTCTACATAAACACACATTCACTCATCATATACAAGGTAAGTCAGAAGTTACACAACACCCTTTTAATTCAGAAACAGAAAGGGCATATGACACTCCTGAATACCCCAGAAAGTAATAGATTAATTGAAATGCATTTTGGATCAAATTATTTATTGACTCAAAAACAGACCCTTATTCACATGTATGAGTAATTTTAAATAAACTAAATAGAATTGGGTCAAGACCTGAACATTGTAGCAAACTTAAACTGATCACTTTTTGTTGTAAATTTTAGGAACCAGTTTTTCTCACAGTTTCTCCCTTTTTTTAGAAAGATGCTAGATAGAGTGTTAAAATTACTACTTAGTTTAAAGAGTGGAATATTATTTTAGTCCCATAATAATGGTTCCTACTCATTTCCCATTTCAAAATTCCAGACTTTTCCATCACATTTTCCAATATCTTGGTTGACTTGCTGGCAATTTTGTAAGACAAAGAAGAAACGTTACACACACGTACAGTTCAAGCTGTATACAAGAGATCAAAAGATGGCCTTGAGGAACACATAACATTTATTAAAAAATAAAATTAAATAAATTAAATAATAATAATAAAGCTAAAATGACTTTCCTAACAGGTTTCTAAACCTAATCACAGTTTGTTTCCTTTGATACAGTATAATGTTAAATTTGTAGTACTATATTCCATTTAAAGTTGTTGCTGTTGTTCTGCGGCTGACCCTCTATGCAGGAGTCACCGCAGCAACTGAACTCGCCTGACAGATTTAGCAACTGCTTTTTACACTGATGCTCTTCCAGACTCAACCTTGTATCAAACCTGCAGCCTCAGTGTTACACGACTGAGGCACTGACCACTGAGCTGCTGCAACCTCCTGTATTCCCTTTTTTTCTTTCTTTATTTTTTAAAAAAGAAAGTAAAATAAGTCTGATGACAAACTTGATTGCTAGACTCTTTTTTTTCTTCTTTCCATACTTATCTAGAACTGAAATATGATAAAGTAAATTTTATACTTTTCTAAACTTTTCAAGAGTCCATTGGAACCTTTTTTAATTGCCATTGCTTGACACATTTAATTACTACCTAAATGCCCTGCTTTACAAATTGTAACACATAAACAGGTGGTTACAACAACCAATTTTTTCCATTAATCTATACAACCTCCATCATGAAAGTATTTACCTCTAAAGTAATTATAGGTATTAAATACTCTGATGGAATTAAATAAAAACGAGAAAAAAAGTCTAAGTCCATTTCAATTTTGGATAAAAAAAGAAAACACTACTTAAAAACTGCTCAGTTTTAAGAATGTTTGGGAAATGTTCTAGTAGTGACCAACTGTCCAAACTTTGCCTTTTCCACACTTTGTAAAAAGAGACAAACTTGCCAGCTTGCTGTCAGTGACTGCAGGACACGCGCAGACGTTTCACACACAGCTGACCTACAAGTCGCCCGCTGTGTGTCAGTGTGTGTGTCAATGCATATGTTGAAAGCCAACCCGTTCCATTTTCACTGCCAATCTTGACATTTCAGTGAGATCTGTGCAAGTTTATCTCTTAGAAACATGCATACATTTTCACGTTACTGAGGTGCTAATTAAACACAAGACAATTTTATGTGAGCTGAAGGAAAATATGTGTCTCTGTGTAGTTGAGTCATGGAGTGCTCTCAGTGGGAGAGAGACAGGCAAAACAAATTTTAACAACTCTCAGCTAACAGCGAGACAGAGTGTAAGATTGTGTCAGAGACAGAGAGACGAAAAAAGCTACAGGGAAAATGAGAAATAAAAAACATTATCTCTGTAATTCTAGTTTTATCTATGAACTAAGAACATGTACAAACTTGTGATGAGATTCACCAGATTGTTTTCTGGCAAAAGGTTGTGTGTTACAAAAATAAGATTAAAGATTATGAAGTGGTGATGCATTTCTATTTCCTGTAACAATTTCTTTAGCTAATCATTTGCTGCAAATCTGTTTTTGAGCTGTACTGTCTAGTTAAATTGTAACAAAGGATACAATATCATTTGTTACTCTCCAAAAAAGTTCCAAGGATGCCAGTCAATGTTGTGATGCTGCTGCCAATTAAAACCTGGAAATTTGTTTTCTTTGAAATAACGTCTTTCAGGAAAAAATGGGATTTTATTTTTCAGCAAAGAAAAGTTTTAGCTTTTGGTTTTCTCTATACATTCTTGATGAAAGCACCAATTTAAATCTTTTCAACCAATTAATTTTATTATTTCTAGCTGAGATGTTCTTGTTTATTTCCTTTGTTCACTGCATTGTGGGCCATCAATGCCACAAAGAAAGTCAGTATAATGTAATTAAGTGTCTCACTAAATGTTATTGTGACTAATGCCATCTTGGCAAATACATGAGTTGATTAAAATCAACAAGAAATCTGAAGTTAATGTGATTATATTACTCTGTCTTGCAAAATCTTGCTCGTCATGTTAGTGAACAACAGAATAACACAGTTGCAGATTAAGAACAAAGACATTTGATTCAGAATTGACCAAACATGGAGAGCCCAAGGGTGAGGGAGGAAGAGGATTATTATCATTAATGAGGCAGAAATTTGAAGGATCCATATGTCAAAACTTTCAAACTGAAAAACTAACTGGTCATAAAACCAGGCTGTATGCATGCATGAATGCAAGAATTATGCATATGCATCTAACCATATGGGCCTGTCACATGCATAACTTAGAGCAGGATGAATACAGGACAACCGGCTAATGAACCATTTAAAGTTCCAGTGAAGCTACAACATTCAGCAGCAAAAATCCTGAGAACATATTTATATGAATATTCTCACAACTGCTTTTCTGGATTAACAGGAGGTACAACAGCACTGCCACCGACCCGAGGCAGCCCTTTTATTTAAAGCTTTAATCTTTAGACAACCACATCAGTTTGATATTGATATAATCAGAAATTAATTTATTGTAAAACATAAGTCTCTCCATAGTTTTGGTTTTATTCAACACCCTAATTTGAGGTTTTTCCAAAACCAACTCCCAGATTTAATATAGTTACCATAGGTGTTTTTCTGGCCAAATGAACAGTTCTGTATTTGCACTACCATAGAGTATCCTGATGAGGATATTTAGTTGTAGCAATGTTGTTTCCAGATGAAAGAACAAAGTCACACTTAAATAACCAAATACATAATTGATGAGAATCCCATAGTGGAATTTCTAAACCCTGCTTGTTTGTTTTCTAACAGTTCAGTCTGTGTATAAATATGTATAAATACATTCCAGTGAAATTATTAGCCAGTAGTTTTACAGGCTGACTGAAGATTCTAGTCTAAGTTTAAGGACAGCAGAAGTGTGTGAAGTGGAATATGGAGAGTTAGGAAATCAGGCAAAAGTCATGTCTTCATTAGGCTATAATGAAGTACAATTAAGAAATACTAAGATTTTAATGAATTAAAATAAATTTGAACCAAACTTGCAACTATTTTATCAGTTTTTTATACTTTGAAGAACTAAAACATAACTGCTTTTGTCACATTTATCGCCCACCACCAAAGACACATAGGTGTGTGTGTGTGTGTGGGCATGTGTTTATCTAAGGTTTTAGCGAAATATTTTATGAGTCACTGACCAAACTTTACTGAAAGTCTCCTAAAGTAATCACTGAATGAACATCTATAATAGAATGACTTTTTGAGTCACCTCAGTTCATATTGACCATCATAGCTATTCAGCAACAGCCTTCAGAATAATGGCTATACTTCAGTCAATTTTGCTTTTTGAGATAAAATGGTCATTCGCTGTGCCGAGTGTGCATTTTATCCCCGTGTGTGTTTCCTCCAACAAACCAAAACCATATATGTTAGGTTAATTGGTAACTCCCACTTGATTGTAGTTGTGAGTGAGAGAGTGAATGGTTGTTTGTCTCTA
>JAVKLF010000042.1:17144309-17156530 GCA_034783495.1 Millerichthys robustus
ACCAAAGGGGCACTTGAGGCAAGGAGCAAAAGGGGCAGGGGCTCAAGCCCCCTTCGCCCCCCCCCCCCCACGTGCCTGCTTCGTGAACAAAATCAAAAGTTAAGAATGGCATGACAGTGTGTTGTTGGATTAGGAATGAATGCTACTTCAGGCCATTTGTTTAAATAATGAATAAGGGTGAAAACAGACGTGCTGTTGTAAGCTCCTTGCTTAAATGGTCCCACAATGCAATATGACATTATGTGGTAACCAGTAAAATTCTCTGAGATGTTGTTTGGTGTGAAACGTGCCCTGGTGTCTTTCATGAGCAAGGCAGACAACCTCAACAGTGTCTCTGTGGTGTCACAAAAAAGTAAGATTTGAATTTTTCTAAACGGGAGTTCTTCACTTTAGGCAATTGTGAGTAGCTATTTTGACACAGCTTTGTAAGTTCAGGACAGTCTCATATTTGGTTTTAAAATCCGCAAGTGAGAGCACAGTCAGGAGAGGAGAGACTTCAGCTATTTCTGTGATCAAGTCCTGCTCAGAATCTTCAGCTGTATTAATGGCGCTCAGTTTTTTGTTTTGTGTTATTTAATTTAAACTTGTGGATAAGCCATTTAACTCATTCACATACATTATTCATCATGCATGTTTTGTGTCGGTGGTAGGATTTTGCCTCATCTTCTTTACTGAAAGTCACTTTACCATCTGCAGAGCTTTAAACAGGTCCAGGCCCAGTAGTGGTGTTTCAGATTTTACTATATAGAATGATGCTAGAATTTTATGGTTTTATGTTATTATTATTATTATTACCCGGTATTATAATAATAATATCAGCAGTAGCAGCAGTAGTTTATTTTGAAATGACTCAAGGCGGATGTGTAACCATATTTAGTCTGTTTTGATTCGCTCTTTTCAATATCGTGTTGAACGAGCGTTTTCTTAGTTCTGCAAAGGAAGTAACAAAAAGGGCAAAGAAACAGGCTATTCAAGTTTAGAGGCGCAAAGTTCTTACTTTGGATTACGATTTATGTCATGTAATTTGTCTGACTTTTTAAATATTGAATAATTGTATGTGACAGTATCAGCACGGCTCAGTAAAGCAGGGTGTAGTTTCACTGGTGTTTTCCTCGTTTCGCTGGTAAAAAGAAAAGTAAGTTACTTTGGACTCTTCGGAAAAGTTTGCGCCACTGAAGCGGTGAGTTTTTGTGTCACAGTTTCAGTTTAAAGTTTTGGGAAGTTTTGTTGGCTTATTGTGTGAAAATGGTCATTCAGCAGTTAAAATAACGTCTCATTCTTTAGTGAGGATGGCTCGTTCGCTTCATCATATCCGCGGGTGAAAATAGTCTTTAAAGTCAAATTAAACCACTGAAAGTAGTTTACCTGGTCATCAATTTTGTCACCTGCTTTGTTTTTTTTTATATCAAATAGGCCAGTGTTTAAACTCGTTTTCCACCCTCCTTGTGTTACTCTGCTTTAAAAGTTTCACAGAAAGACTATGTATAGTAAATAAATAAATAAATCAAATTGTGAGACGTTTAATCTACTCAATTTGTAATCAGACTTTGCTTTGTAAAGTTCCAAGTTACAACTTTTAGGTATTATATTAGGTATTATTATATTATAGTTGCAAACAGGTCACAAATCAGAAAATTAATATTCTAAATGAAAAGGCGTGGTAGGTTTTTTATATGTCATTAACTAATTTTCTGTGTAATGTTTTTTTTTATTTGTGACCTACATCATTTTACAATACCGATCCGTCTCAGAAGTTTATGATATTTTACAGCATAGATTTGAAACATGAACTCTTATTGTTCTCAGTCTGTCTTTAGAAAGTGGGAGTAACATAGCAATGATGCTTTGCAAATCAGAATAAAATCCCTAAATGCTTTTGAGCTGTCTAATTTTTATTTATCGGCTGCAGAGCTGAGCAGAAGTGTTTCTTGGCCAGTTCTAAGAAACTAAATAAGGTTTCAGATGGTCTGCCAACCAACATGATCCGTTGAAGGCCTGCATGCTGTCCCACCCCTCAGACACCCAGCTGACCTGGCAGAGTGCCCGCTGACAACATTTACATGACTGAAAGTACTGTCTGAACACACAGCTACAAGGTCACACAGGCAGACAGGACTTAAACTTCTCTGCTTCATCAAAAACATATTTTGTAAGAGTTGTGGACAGTGACTTAGATATTAATGTAAAGTCAATAACTTATAACTGTACTTCCATCTCCCTTTACAAGCTAGAGTGTTCCTTTCAAGAGCTTTCATTTTCTAATGGTACACTGATGTCAGCTGTGCTAACAAGAATAGTAAATCAGTTCCACCAATAAGACTTCTATCCATCCATTATCTGTTACCCGCTTCTTCCTTTCAGGTTCACTGGTGCCCATATCCAGCTGTCACAGTGCAAGGGGCGGGGTACACCCTGGACAGGTCGCAAGTCCATCACAGGGACACATAGAGACAAACAACCATTCACTCTCACCTAGGGACAATTTAGAGTTACCACTTAGCCTAACAGTCATGTGTTTGGACTGTGGGAGGAAACCCATGCATGCACGCAGAGAACATACAAACTCTACCCAGAAATGTCCCCGGCCGGGATTCGATCTGGCGACCTTCTTGCTGTGAGGCAACAACTCTACCAACTGAGCGACTTTGCCAAGACTTGTCAAACAAAAATGGAATTTGAATCTGTATAGTTCAAAATAAGTTTACTTAAAACTTAATAAATATAATAGAATTTTAAAGACATTTTCCAAAGATTTTCCTCCAAAGACATCTTGTCCCCACATTCATTTACCATAAACCCTCCTGATAAACTGAAAGACTGATGAATGACAAACTCAAAAATTCTTAAAAAAAAATTAAAAATAACACATTGTAAACAAACAATGAGCTGAGCCTGATACGTTTTTGAAACAAGTTTTGTGAAATTACAGTGTGAAATACAGTACTGGGATCTTCCCAACACATGTATAGCTTTAAACAACATTTTGGGTCAGCTGCAACGGCCCTGCAGACACAGGCTCACTATCACTTTGTGCCCTAGAAACCAAAACAAAGCCATATTTACTGTTTGTTTTATCAAGTTTGCTTGTAAATATTAAATGAAAAAAATAGAATGTTGTTCTGAAAGATTCTTCAGCTAAGTTAAAAAAATATCTTTGTCCGTATTCTGCTATGTTGTGGACGTTCTTGTCTTGTGTCATGATTATTTTCGCTTTTCATGTAAAATTGTCTGGATGAATGTTTTTTATTCTGCACAAAAAGTAAAGATGTGGGATGAGCGGTAGAGCTGAGTATGAGAGTTGTGCACAAAACTTATTTTTCTTGAAGTTTTACCTAGTCTTCTTTTTTTGTCTCTCTTCCTGTAAAGTCCTGTAAAGACTGTGTTTATATGAGTAATGGTTTCAGGTCTGTTTTGTCTGACATCAAGCTTGTTGAGTTTAAGCCTTTAGGAAAACAAAAGAATTGTTGTCATGTGCCTTTGAGGGACCTCCAAGGAGGAAAAAACACACCAGAGACAGATGCAGTGAAAAGGCATAAACGAACAAAAGAAATTTACTGCTTTTTGTTCTCGTTTCTTTTCTCTCAAACAGTTTCCTATCATTACTGAACACACAAAGGTTCAAACATGCTTCAGTGATGCAATCAGCTGTATTACAGTCATCAGTGTTTGGGAACTTAACGCAAACTTAACTCACTGTTTTTTCCATCTTTAAGATTTATCCTGTTGCTGGAATATGTGGTGTTTTGGGGATATTAAGAGTCCTTTTGTATAGCCAAATAAAGAACCTTAACCATTCCTTTGGAACAACATGGATGTACTGTTGGATGCTGTCAATGGAAATGGAATTCATCTTATAATACATAAAACATCTCCATGTCCACATACACACAGATATGACATGATGGCAGGGGAGTGGAAGATTTTAACCTCACTGCCGTATTCCTCTGGCCTCTCTGCCATTCTAGTCTGTATCGGTGGTGGGTCCCCGGTGGCGATAGGGTGAACCTGTGTTCGCCCTTTAGAGGCTGGAGTGGGTGGCGGGGTGCCTGTTGTGGCTAGGGGGTTCCGGGGCCTGTTTTTTTTCAAGTTTTAGACATGCCCCCCGCTGATGGTCTGTGGTGTTCAAGGTGTTGTGATTCCCTCTGCTCCTGGTGGGGCTGGTCTCCGGCCGGGCTGGGCCCCCATTTTTTCCTGTCCTCCTGGGGCCGCCCCCCTGGTTGGGGCATGTGGCCTGTGCACTGGTTCGCTGCTGCCTCCGACTAGTTCTGGGGGGCTTGGGTTGGGTCAGTGCAAGAGGTGCTGGCTAGTTTCTGTGGGGGATGGGTTGGGGGAAGTGTCTTCCCACTCCTTGTGTGCGTATGGTTTTTCATCCCTGGGGCTGGGCGGGCCCCTGGTGGGTGGGCTTCAGGCTGGGCCTGTGGGTCCTGGGTGGACAGACTTCAGTAGGTCTGGATCTCCCTGGACTTCATGTTGTGTCGCTTCTGGCTGGGAGTTGCTTCTCTTGTGTTCCTTCTCAGTCTTTGCATTCGGATCCTTGCGGTGGGGGCATGTCTGGTCTGTTGTGTAGGGCCGCAGTGGGAAGAACTGTTGCTGCTGGTCCCAGAGACTCTGCTGGACCTGAATGTCAGTGTGAAAGAGTCCAGTACTGCCATGATGCTGGCTCGGGGCCTGACCTTGTGGAGCAGTACTGCTCTGGACTGTTTCCAGGCATGGACACCCCTCTGTCCGCCCAGCCTTAAGGTGTCCTTCGGTTCAGGCTCTGAGCTGCAGAAACACTTGCTGGAGCACATTTACTCCCACTGGGAACATCCTCTGGATGGCGTTCGCCACCAGACCCGCTCACTGTTCCGGAACCTTCTCCTTCTCGATTGTTGGACTCTCTGCTGGGCTGGGTCTGACTCCGCTCACTTGATGTTGCTGGGGCCAGTGGACCCCGGTGGTACTACCTGCCGTAACTGATCTAGAAACTCCTGTCCCGTTCCCTCACATGCATGGATGCATGGTCATGTCCGATCATCATTTAACACGTGTGTATGATCACCTGCCTCATCATTTGTGCACATGTATCACACACTTGTATGCATGCTGTATTACTCACAACTTAAGTTTAATTAATTGTCGCTCTTGTCAGTCTGTTTCTGCTGATGTATTTAATGATCAGTTTGTTTAGTCTTTTAGTAACTTATTAGATTTTATGTACTTTGTATACTGGCTCAGCTACTGGCTTCTGTTGTTGTTTGTTGTTATCATTCTGCCTCAATCCCCTCCCTCCCTTGTGTCTTTTCCTTTTGTGTCCCCCTCAGCCTTTGCTATCCAGTCATTTCAAGCTCAAAGTAACAAAGGCTGCAACAGAAGGATTATTTCAAAACACTCCTTTTGTAGAATAAAACTGTTGAGGCATTGAGAAAGCTATCAGTTTAATCTAACTGAATGCCTATATGCCGGACAGAACAGGCTAAAAAAAACCTCACTGTTTTTCCACCTTTAAGATTTATCCTGTTGCTGGAATTAGTGGTGCTGAATAAAGGACATTTACCATTTCTTTTGAACAACATGAATGTACTGTTGGATGCTGTCAATGAAAGCAGAATGTTAATGAGGTAATCTCAGTTTACACTACGCAGATTTTAAGGGAAACTAACATTCCTGTTGCATTTTGGTCATTCATGTACATAACAGTGATTGTTTTCTCTATCACTGCAGCTTATATTTAGGTGTTAGAGTGGAAGCTTTTAGAAATGCTTAGCATCAGTATGAAACTACATATGCACACTATGGACAGCTGTAGTGAATAGTTTTTCTGCACTTGCACAAGTAGATAAAAAACTAACTGTAGCAGCAGAGTGCCATTTGTGCTGCTCACTCTTTTCAGTTTATCAGAACATATTTGTGATACACCATCTCTTGGGTCAGCAAAGGCTCATTTCTCACATCCTATAAATAATGAAAGGGCCTGTAACTGTTTTTATGTTCAAGACTGCAGTGTCTGCGAGCATGCACATGCTGTGGAAATACAAAAATCATAGTGCCAGCTAGTGACATGGCATGAAAACTACAGCTCATTCAATGTCTTTTGCAATCTTGTCTAAACTGCAATTACAATTATAACATTGCTGTGTGCACGTGTATTGTTTTCCCAATCAACATTGAGAAATCTATAATTTTTCCGGGAGATTATGTGTAAATAGACTGAATCCAAACCAAGAAATCCCATTCATTCTTAAATTCTCCATGAATGAATAAATGGAGCCAGTTCATCTGATAGTAATGTTAGGGTGACCAGATTTGGGTTTCTGAAAAGGAGGACACTTTTTGTTTTGGAGGGGTACTTCATTACCCACCCCCCCCAACAAAAAATATTGTGTCTCGTTACTGACCTTATACTTACCTGCAGATGGCGCCACCGCCAACAACACCACACATGGTGTCAGTGCACATAAGTGCCTGCCTTACACGTCAAACACTCCGCCTCATAGAGATCACGACCTTGATGAAAGCACGGGAATCTTTTCTTTAATTCCTCCGTAAAAGTACACTTTTGTTTAGGCATTTTTGCCGTAGAATCGGCGGACACATGTGCTATCGCCTGCCACACTTAAGGTTTAACTAGTCTAGCGGCCGGTGTACAAGTCAACTCAGCTATCTTTATTTTTCCCACACACACTCGCACACATAATGCAACGTGATTGGATTTGGGAAGAAGGGCGTGACTAATTTGCCATACAAAGAAACCTGGAATGGAGTAGTGGAATGGAGTGGCAGTGTAATCACAATGCACTGTAAGCTATATAATGTGTTTTGAGGCAGTTGACCAAAATCCCGGACGATTTTTAAATTCCCTCCTGACATCTTTTTAGGTCTGAAAAGTAGGACATGTCCGGGAAAAAGAGGACATCTGGTCAGCCTAGGTAATGTATATTATTTCCAAATAACTGTGGGGAAAAAAATATTAGGTAACAAGAACTATTGGCCTTAATTTGTTCTGATGACCTCCAATCCCATGAAAACACAAATTACCGAATCTTTCAGACCTTAAGGCACACCGGTTTAAAAGGCTCAGTATCAATGAACGGGTCTATTTTCATACATAAAGCACTTCCTATTACGGTATAAGGCACATTAAGCGAAACAAATCATTTAATGTCATTTAAATCAAACTTTATCTTACTACCGTAATTCACAATAACTCTGAACATTATTCAGTTGTAACATAAAATACAACACAATACACTCACATTTTCAGTTCATAATTCTTCCATAAATCCATCAGAGTCTAACTCCTCAGTGTCCGAGTTAAACAGCTGGGCGATTTTAGCATCAAGTGTGCCTGCATCCTTCCCGTCATCATCTGAGACAGTCTCATTGCTGTTATTTAACTGTTCTGTGGTTATTCCAGCCTTGATGAAAGCTTGGATGACTCTTGAGACCAGTACCTGAGCCCAGGCATCCACAATCTGTTGGCAGATAGTGGCGTAACTTGCCCAGCATTGCCTTTCTGTCTTGGTGAATGTGTCTTGCAGCTGCTATTAAGCACACTGACAGTCAATACATTGGCGCCATTTTAGGGTCTTACTACACGCGATAATAATACTGGAATGTTGAAGCACAGCACGTATTACTCCGCATTTTAGGTAAAATTTATGAGTTATCTGTTTAATATCATTATCAGCTACATGTGTTAGCTTCATCCCTATTTCGTTGATTTGATTGCAACTCTGGTTATTGACAGCTTAATGGGGCATTGACTAAACTCATTGATCAGAGTGGATGAGAGGAAACAGACTGAGTTTTGTTGTGACCTTTTAAAGTATATAACTCACACTTTCATTTCTCATCAATTTCAGTAAGTTACCAAATACACTGCCTGGCAAAAAAAATGTCTCCATCGAAAAAGAAAGGTCACGCACTCTAATATTTTGTTGGACAGCTTTTAACTTTGATTACTTGCTCACATTCGTTGTGGCATTGTTTCGATAAGCTTCTGCAATGTCAGAAGATTTATTTCCACCCAGTGTTGCATTAAGTTTTCACCAAGATCTTGTATTGATGATGGTAGAGTCTGACCCCTGCACAAAGCCTTCTCCTGCACACCCCAAAGATTCTCAATGGGGTTTAGGTCTGGACTCTGTGGAGGCCAATCCATGTGTGAAAAGGATGTCTCATGCTCTGGAACCACTCTTTCACAATTTGAACCCGATGAGTCTTGGCATTGTCATTTTGTAATATGCCTGTGCCATCAGTGAAGAAAAAAATCCATTGATGGAATAACCTGCCAGTGTTGTGGGGAAAAATATGTATATCCACATACTGAGTTATTTATTAAATAACAGACAAACTGTGATTTCAGTTCCAACACATTATTTGAGACCAGAGGGGAAACTTGACAATCTTGCTCTTTCTGCCTTTCTGCTCCTGTCTGCTCTCCTTCCGATCTCCCTCTGATCTCACTCTTAGACCTGGTTTTAGCATTGATATATCCAGCTGGAGCCTCGAAGGAGATCTCAAAACAATAAAAAGCATGAACCCAAACAATCAGTCACAAATTAGAAAACACAATGTAGCCTTGCTTTCCCACAGCAGATGTGAGGTGCGCAAAATTGCAAATTAAGTCAAAGTTCACATGAGAAGGTCCTTCATAAGAAATTTTCAGATCATTCAGTATATTCATCCGACCTCAGTCTTTGAGCATATATTGTTGCTGAACCTAGACCTGACCAACTGCAGCAACCCCAGATCATAAAACTGCACCCACAGTCTTGTACAGTAGCATGATGGGTGCATCGCTTCACCTGCCTCTCTTCTTACCCTGATGCGCTCATCACTCTGGAACAGGATAAATCTGGACTCATCAGACCACATGACCTTCTTCCATTGTTCCAGAGTGCAATCTTTATTCTCCCTAGCAAATTGAAGACTTTTTTTCAGTTAGCCTCACAGATTACTGGTTTTCTTAAGGCCACACAGCTGTTCAGTCCCAGTCCCTTGAGTTCCCTTCGCACTGTGTGTGTGAAAATGCTCTTATTTCACTATTAAACATAGCCCAGCGTTCTACTGTTGGTTTTCTCCAGTTTGGTTTCACCAAAGTGATCGCCAATCACGATCATTCAGGATTTTTTATGGCCACATTTCTTTCTCAAAGACGATGGGTCCCCACTATCCATCCAGTTTTTAATAATGCTTAGGACAGTTATTAACTAGTAGTTTCTGAAATTTTCTTAGATATTTTCTCTGTTTGATGCATGCCAATGATTTGACTCTTCTAAAATAGACTGACATCTTTTCCATGACCATGGTATGTGTCTTTCGACATGGCTGTTTAAGAAATGGGAAGCACTAGTTGGGGTTAAATAACTTGTTGCCAGCTGGAACATAACCGCCCATACAGTAATGATCCAATGGGAGGCTCGTACCTATTTGCTTAGTTAAATCCAGGTGGCAACAGATTTTTTTGGCCAGGCAGTGTATATACACTGTATTTCATTTAAATGCCTAAAATTTATTTTTATATTTGGCCCAATGGCAAAGTGGTCTTAACCTTTTCAATTTGAGCCAAAAATTAAAATTTATCTTTGCCATGGGTACAAGATTACTGTGCAACAGAGTAACAAAATTAGATTGACATTTTAGTTTATAGTTGTTACACTAGATTTCAGACACCTTTAACTGATTTGGTCTTGTAGGGATTATTACTTGTTGAAGTTTTTATGGTTCTGTTATACAGTCCACCTAAAACAGACTAAATGAATCATTTTTTCTGTTTCTTGGCAAACAAAATAAAAGGAAGTTGTTATAGTGAACTCTGTTTCCTGTGTTAAAGCTTCTCCTTGAAGACAGTTGTCTGCATCAGTATGTGCATAGAGCCTTCTGCAATCAGACAACTGGTACCAGTAATCCATCAGCATAATAAACTATATGTCTAAACTGTAGTGTTTTTACTCACGAAGTTCTGAGAATTGCATTACTCCAAGTTAGTGCTCCACATGATTTGCTTGTGGCAGCAATAAACTCTTTGAGTAAGGTCAAATCTGAGCACTCAGCTGCTAAAAAAAGTGCTGCAGAAGCATGCGTTGTAAACCAATGTATTGACTGTCAGTGTGCTTAATAGCAGACAAGCTAATGTTTTAAAGCTTTTAGGCATGCTGATAGGTCATAGCCTGTCATGGTTCAGCTTCTAGTCTAAAACACATAGGGAAACTGGTATTTAATATTTGACTTGTTGATGTTGCCTAGCCAGAATGTTGAATGCTGTCTTGTTTAAGAAGTAGTAAATTGTGGGTTATGTTTTCATTACATGTTAAAAAAAATAAGTATGGAGGTAGGGGTCAGTAATATTAATGCCTTCTGACACAGGAATGTTGTGGATATTTTGCATTGTTGAACCTAAGAAATTAGTACCACATAATGGCAGAGCCACTCAATTTTCATAGTGTTGGCCAGACTGAGAACATTGTACACAAGGGGTTGGCTGAGAAATGGACGCTTTTCTCAACTACATGGCAAATTGCTGTGGATCTAGTAGTGGTTTTTGGCCATTTTTTCATTAACTTGCACAGACAGTGACTACCATGTAACATTACATCATGGAGACCCACATTGAACACATTAATTACCACTTTCACCAGGTAGTCCAGTTGCAGAAACTAACAGAATCACAGAACATCTATACTGTCCCATGTCATGTCTTTGTCTTTTTGGTGATTGCTTATCCTTTTGGGTCATATGACCAACCCTTTCTCTAGGTTTTACAAAGATTAAACTATAAGAACAGGTTGCTAAACATCTAACATGTATCCAAACACAATAAGGTCCAATAAGAAACATTTACATCATGATCATATAGAGAGTTACACTTGCCAACTTCCAATGTTGCCAGAGAAATGTGTAAACTAAACTCAGAATAGCATCTGGCAAAGTAAAAAGTTGAGTAATAATAATGTAACATCCTGGAGAGGCTAGGTGACAGTCTAGGGACAAAAATGTATGGAGTTTTTTTTCTGTAGGGCTTTGACATTTCTTTTACTTTGCATTTAATTATATTTGTGTCTGTGTGTTTTATTTAACTTTGTGTGTTCAGTTCCTCAGCATTTCTCTCCTTCTGTAACTTTGCTCCTGCCTTGCCCACCTGATCCTTGTTGTCCTCCTCACAGGTGTTTGTCATTGAGTTCATCAGTGTTGCTCTTTATATTCTCTGTTGTGTCCTGTGTCCCTTGTCAGTTTGTTGTGCTCCCATGCCAATTGGTTAATCACCCTATGCTTTTCCATGTGCCTCTCAGTCTCACTGTTTTCCCTGTGTAAGTTTGTAAATAGTTTTGAGCTGCCACATCAATTTTTTTTTTCTTATTAAATCATTTTATTTCTTTCCTCTGTTCCTTGGAGTTTTTGATGGTTAAATATACCATAAACCTAACATTTTCTAATAAGTCAGGAAAATTTATGTATTAGAAGGGGAAAAAGCACATGTTTGTTGAGTGGTGGATGACTTATTTTATTAATTTAGAGTTGACGCTTGAGGTAAGTGTGATACTGCCACTACCTGTTTTATTGAAGAATTATATGTCAGAGCAAAACTAACTGGACATTCATGATCAGCAACACCTATACAAAAATGTTTGCTAGCAAATTGCTGGTAGAGGTGGCTGATGATAATTACATGGTGACCATGGCCACTCCTGGTCACCACCTGGGTTCACCATTGGTACCACACTGGGAGAAGTTCGACTTAATGGGAGACTGCACTTCACAAACCTAAAACACAATAGAACATATATTTTATCCCACTGTGCTTTCACTTTAGAACTGACACAGTGCATTGAGTACATGATTTTCACTTGGCTGCAGTTTTGCAATAAGACTTGTTATTAAAAATCTCTTAAACATCTACAGTAAAAGTGGCACGATGTACAATAACATTCTGAGCATACATGTGTTCTGTGATGAAGGTTTTTGTATATGTTGCTGCATGTAGCAGCTCCTGAACATAAATATTAGTGGGGCAGATGTTCATTTCCTAAGTCATTATCTACATGAATGTTTCAATTTGCGGCACATTTTCCGTGAAATAACGTTACTTATAAATGTTACTGGCTTAATCAGTTATTGGTCCACAATGCTGTCGTATTTTTAGCTTTCTCCCTGCAGGTTGCTGGAAACAGCTCCTGCACCCACTGGAAATGTATTTTTTTCTGTTTTAATTGTGGATACTGTGAAGTAATTCTAAAATA
>JAVKLF010000042.1:17164633-17190274 GCA_034783495.1 Millerichthys robustus
TTTGTAAGTATTTTTGACCCGTTTTTGTATTCTGTGCTTTTGCCTCCTAGTGAGTGATTTTTGGTTCTTGTATTTTTTCCTCCTCTGAAGCGCCCTGTGTTTTTCCTGTTTTGCACCATGTCGTCAGTATTATTTTGTCTCAATAAACCGCACATTTCAGTTCCTAATCCCGCCTTCTTGCCTGCAACTATGGACATTAAACCATCAAGCAAATCACTTTATGAAACTATGAGCCACGGAATGAAGAAATATCTTCTGTTTTTTAAATTGGATATCAGTTTTGTATGTACTCTTTGCCAGACTTATTAGTTGTTTGTAGCTAATTTTAATAAACATTAGATCACTTATGGTGGTACAGAAATCTGAACAAGTTGAGTTATTGCCTAAAATCTATTGAAATTTTTCTGAAGTAAACAAGTCAACTGTCAATTTGTACTATATATATATTTTAAATAATTTATTTAGAATGATTTATTCTAGTTAGCTTTATAGAAAAGTATTAGAGCACTGTATGAATGTGTGTGGATGGGTAAATAAGGCCAAAAATTGTGTTGTAAAACCCTTTAGGTAGTTTGATTGGCTCGAAATATGACATATAAGTCCAGTCCATATACCATTTTAAAATGCAGTTGAACAGAAAATATAGAAATGAGCAAATCTAAACTGATTGCTGTTCTTGTGCTTCTAGACTATTAAATTTAGGCTCATGAATCTAGGAGCTCATATGTGTTTGTGTCAAATAGTGGTGTGTGTAGGATTCAGTGGAAACTGGGTGTGATTTAAGCAGTTTTTCAAAGGCTGTGATTAATGCTGTAATTTCCACTGACCTGTTGCTCTGGTGGTTAAATGCGCCTTGGACAAAAATAATTTAATGTTTCTGTAATTTTTCAAACCCAGGCTGTTTTCGTGTTTTTAATAATAAGGCACTAATGCAACCTGCGACGAACAGGGTTAAACATGGTTGGACATGTTTTTACTCTGCGTGTTTATACAAAATCAGCAAGAAAGTGTGTGGTTCGCTCAGCTCGAAGGATGTGCCCCACAGACTGAGAGAGAGAGAGAGTGAGTGAGTGTAGGACGGCCCACGTGATTATCGTCATTGGTATGTCAGGCCCGACAGACAATTTTGGCTCGGGTCTCTACCCCTCCCTCTCTCTTTTCCTCCCTTTTTGTCTCGTCAACCCAATGCCGTCCTCTAGAAACTTTTAGCACCCTCTGTTTTTGCTCTTATAATTTGTCACCCTCCCAGCTCTCTCTTTCTGTCTGTCCTGCCTGTCCCTCTCCTGGAACAGTGGAAAATGTGACTGACGAACAGGAGAGTGGGTGGCTGTCGGGCTTTAGGCACCATGAGTGAGTACAATGTGGACTAATGTTTTCTATGGCTGTTTTAGCTGCTTTAATTTTACGTCTATGTTCATATAAGTAGAGTCTCACTCGCTTCCAACTGTTTGCTTCAGTCTCTTATAAACTTATAAACTTTGAAGTCATTGTGCTTTAAAGGTTTAAATAATATAATGTATACATATAGGTGTTTTGTTTCTTTGAGCAGTGTTACTGCGTGGTGTTCAAAAGTTCAATACTACAGTGCTCTAGGATTGTCTTCTTTCTGTTGAACAACATTTCAGAGGGTTGATTCATGTGGTTCTGTATCTGACACCAGGACCAGGTATCTGGTTGGAAACCAGCTCACATGCTGGTTGTCTCAGTTACACATTACTGCATGTGCAGCTTTGGAGTGTTGATGGCTGTGTGGTTCAGCTGATAGGGATTTCAAGACACACAGTTATTGTCTAGTATTAATTTTGTTTCCTAAAGTTTTAGCCTTTCATTCACAAATGTTGGTGTGTTTATTGCATTTTCTGAGTTTTGTGTTTAAATACTATTGACCTAGTGGTGGCTAGTAATGTCAGCCTGTCCCTGCAGCTTGTGTTCTTTTTGCCTTCTGTCTATATTTACATTTGAATATTGACCTTGAACTCGAAAGCTTCAGTTTTGTATTATCAACATTTATTGTTTCTTATCATTTGAAAAGTCCAACTGTTTTCACCAAGTCTATTTTTAGTATTCTGATCTAGTTGAACAAACAAAAAAATATGTCTTTGGTAAATTTTCTTGCTAATGAGAATTACTGTATGTTTAGGTGATTAAAGATCATGTAAAGAGAATTCTCCAATTTTCTTCTAAACACAATATAAATGTCATAAATACATATTTGTAAACGTGTAAAATGTCTCCCAAACGTTTAATGGTTGCTCTGTGGCGCTAGAATGAAATTCAAGCTTCAAGACATTAATTTTGGGACACTAATTTTATATGCTTAGCTGTGTTTTTAATCATTCGAATTTGGCTGGGTGATTAATAACACATACTGTATTTCTGTAATATGACAAACTCAGAACACACATACTTTTGTATACTTTACATGGTTTTTAAATTTATTGCCAGCAAGTTTAAAACTCTTAGGGCTCTCTGTACTTCAATAAAAGGTAAAATGCAGATCTAGCTGATGTAATTTGAGATAGTCTGTCTTGTGGCCTATTCATACATGAACAGAAACCACCACTGCAGCACACTTTAAACCAGTGGTTCTTAACCAGGGTTTGATTGAACCCTAGGGGTTCGGTGAGTTGGTCTCAGGGGTTCGGTGGAGCCTCTGCCAAGGAGGTCAAGACACACCCGACTCACTATGTAAATTTGTGGTGCTTGCACACCCTGTTTGGCCATCACTTGCTGCAGATGATCATGTTACATTACCGTACTTTCCGGACCATAAGGTGCACCGGATTATAAAGCCCGATATTCACGAACAAATTTTTTTTCACACATATAACGCCTCCTATTATAAAGGCACATTAAGTGAAACAAAACGGTCATTTAAATCAAACTTCATTTAACTACCGTAATTCACAATAACTCAACATTGTTCAGTTGTGTTATTTGACTTATCACTAAAGAAGGGTTCGGTGAATGTGCATATGAAACTGGTGGGTTCGGTACCTCAAACAAGGTTAAGAACCACTGCTTTAAACAGAATAAAACCACAAAGACCACACTTTTGACTGCATAGATGTTGATTTTCAGCTGATAAATGAGGGGTTGGAGGGCTTAGATCTAGTATTTTTGTAGCTAACCGAGGAGAACCGCTGTTATGTAAATTTTTGACATTATTTCTGATAGACGGGGTGGGAATGTGTCCCTAGACTGGCACACACCCTTCCATTCATCACAGTTATGGAGAACCATGCTGTCTCCTCTGTGCAGATAAATTGTCCAGTCTCCTTCCATGAGTTCTTTGACTATGTTTATAAGTTCTACTTGACTGTCTTTATCACTTTTGCTGAAACAGCTGAAATGATGGCTGTATTTTCTAACAGCCTCGGCCAGAAGAAGTTGCTGCTCTCAGAGTATAGTGCTTTTCAGCCACTTTTCATTAACAAACACACCCATAAACACTGCAACACTGTAAGAAACTAGTTCTGACTGGAGGCAATGCACAAAATGTGGCCTCAATGGGCTGTGAGAGAAGAAAATCCGCAATTTTCATCAAACAGTGTCAGAAAGACATGTTGTTTTAAATTTCATGGAGTATAAATCAGGCTTTAATCATGACTTTTATTGAACTATTTTTAAACCATCTGAAGAAAAAGGTTCTATTTTAGAGCTGTAAAAAGAGCATCTAGACAATTTATATTAAAACATTTACACAGTATGTTACATATAAGACTGTACAAAGTTAGAAAAAAAAAATACAATTGCTGCAACAAAATATGTTGTGAGAAACTGAGCTCGCTCAATGCAAGCTGCCAGAACTGATAAAGACTCTCGGATGGGTGTCGAAACGTCTTCTAACAAGGATTGATCTGTCCAGTTGCCTCCTATTTAAGCCTGTTTGCTGTTGTGAGAAACATGTTTCTGTTGCTTCTTACTTTCTCCACAAAACATTGACAGCCATCCCCACGTTTTATGATTTAATCTAATACTGAACTGATCACAAGATCAATAATCTAACACATTCTGCTTTTGCTTAGTATGTCAGTCTCAAAACAAGATCAAAAATACTTTTTGGCTGGATAAAAGACTGTAAGACTTGTTTAGAATGATATTTTTGCAGTGTAAGATGGGTGTCGAAAATGCTGTTGGCTCACTGGTTGCCAATAGTTGTAGCTCGGTGAAATACTACAGTACTTTAAATGTAAAATCACAGCAGATTATGTCTATGCATAATGCGTGTCAGCTTTTGGCACAAAAAAAAAAAAAAAATGTTGTTATTGTAAAACATGCCCCTGTCTATAATTTAAGGCAGTGGTTCCCAAACCTTATGTGGGAGCCCTGTAAAAAACCTGAATATTATGCTAGCAGTGTCCAAGTATTTGTTTTTTTATTTTGTGCCACGCTCCCTGCAGTATCACTGCCCCCCATCCCACATACACACACACACACACACACACTTTGGGAACCTCAGATTTAAGGGAATTTGGGAAGGAATAGCAGCCTCATTTTTAGAGAATATGTTTGCCTAAACTTCTGTTAGAATTGATATGTTTTATAGAAACAGTTATAGAGGCCAAAATATTTGTTCAGAGAAGTCAAGAAACATTGGCAAAACAGTTCTAAAATTAGAGGGGAAAAGATATTTTTTGCTTGAGGTAATTGTTGGAATTCTGTACTTCCTTCTGTACTGAAACCCCACTGAATGTGCAGAGTGATTCACCAGCTGCTGTGTTTTTTCAGCACAGTTGGTCATTCAGTCTGGATTAGCAACCTGTAAGAGACGGCATTGTCAGAAAGTCATAAACAAACAGGCAGTGGAGTGAAAGCTAAAACACAAAGAACATTGTTTTTTTGCCTTTTGTCATTTCCCATTTAGTGTAAAACTATTTCTGTTGACCCAAGAGCTTCTTTGTTTTACATTTCAGTAAAAAAGAGATCGAAGTCTGGATTATGTTTGTGAACAGAAAATGAAGCCCAACTTAAACAAGCCTTTTAATAGTGAGAAAAGAGATTCTCAACAAAGAGTTTGGGTTGTTTGTGCGTATCTGTGAAAACCTAAAGTTGAAGTATGGTTTATGTCATGTGCTTTGCAGCTGAAAGTTGTCGTTGATGTAAGTTGCAGCATTATTCCATTATTATCTTTTGAGCAACTGTGACTCTAAATGCATTAAATTAGATTGAGACTCCATAAACTGCATTCCAGTTGTTTCTGTTGCACTCTTTATAAGTCAAGGTGTTTCATAAAAGACCTGTATAACCTTTTATGTTTAATTTTATTTAACCAAGCTCATAAATAATTAAAAGTTTCAGTTGGTTTCTGGTTTTCAGCTTGGAGAGACAAAATATGCCCTCCATGGTCCACCAGAGGGCCTCAAACACCTTTAAGTCCAACAGACTTTATTGTCAGACCAATAGATTTAGGAACTCTTGTCCCCCATGCCTTCAGACTGTACAATTCCTCAATTTAACTTGTATTTTTGTATTTTTTTTTGCATTTTTTTGCACCTTTGCTCATTGTGTGTTATCTTTGTTTTTTGCCTGAAAGCTGCTGGTAACTTCAATTTCCTGAGGGAGTCTTCCCAAGGGATCAATAAAGTTTAAGTCTAAGTCTAAGTCTACTGTAAATGTGTTGTTGGAATTAAGTACGGGTAGATTCACATCTGTATCCAAAGAACGAGGAACATTTGTTTGAAGACAGTCCTTAATGAGTACATTACACAGTGACTAAAATTCCAAATAAGTGAAAGATATGACATTCTAAACTACACTAACTCACCTCTTAATGAGAGATTATACTTCTGGTAATCTGACCACGGTTCACAACTGTATACCAGAAGTGATATTTGCTTTCTTTATGCTTGTGTTTATGTATTTAAAAACCTAGTTTCTGTCTTGTTTTTGTACAGATGTGTGTAACAGCACCGACTTGCCAGAACTCGAGATTATCAGCTTGTTGGAGGAGCAGCTGCCTCTCTACAAGCTGAGAGCTGACTCTGTCTTCGGTTATGAACAAGATGACTGGCTGCACACACCGCTTTTGGATGCCGGCGCTGCCCTTGACCTGACTACTGAACAGATAGAAGAGACCCTCAAATACTTCTGTAAGTTGACCATACATAGTTTTTTTAAGTCATTGGAAAGCTTTTTTATTATATCAACAACACCACAAATCTGACATTTGATTGAATTTTCAGATGATATTGAAGTTTGAACTTCATTTCTGGTTGGCATGGTTTAACAAAATAAACACAAGTGTTATTATTCTTGGGTTATTGTTTAGCTCACTCTTGTACTTCGCTCTTGTGTTTTATGCATGTGTCTGCTCTTGGGCTATCAAACTGACTCTTGATTGCCACTGCTTTAACCTCTTCAACCCCAAGGTGTGTGTGTGTAAACACACACTTTGACCTATAACAACCGGCAAAAAGCCTGGAATCACAACTGTTGAGGGTTTTCATTCAATTATTTAATTTTGTATAAAAAATAAACAAGTCACAAATCAAATCACAGACATGCCACAAAACTATCATTTTTCAGAATGTCTACCTTCTGGCATTAATCTAAAAAAGTAATTATAACTGATTACAATAATTAGATATCTTTCACATTTTAATTTCTTAAGTAGAGCAGAATGTTTTGAAATCATGAGGAAAAACACTTCACTTTGGATTTTATATCAGCCTAAATTATCTGAGACATGGACCTAACTAATGACGTCACTCATCAGTCTGGCTCCAACTTTTTTTGTTGTTGTTGCCAGAGTAGCTTTGTGTCATTGACCATTTTCTTTAATTTGTAGCTCTTGCCTGTTTGAATTGATCTGCTAAAATTAGACCACCTGAGTAATTTATAGCCTCAACTGAAAACCTAGACTTCACCTCTCTTCTCTGTGACAACAAGGTCACTTTAGCTTGTGGATTTATAGACACCCAAACGAAGATGCAACAGCAAGATCATTACATTAGACGCCGAAAAACAAATAAGAAATAGGTATTTCCCCACAGTCTTTTTACATGTTCCTAACTGTATTCCTCACATACTTTCCTGGTTATCCTGATCCTTACTGGTGGCATGTTAGTTCTCATTATTATCCCAGACAGATGGTCAATGTGTTTGCACACTAAGGGGTCATGATTTATGAGCAGTGTTTAAATATTTTCATTTCTATGTGCTCCTAAAGCTTCAGGTGTTTAATTGTTGTGTCAACTATCAGAACGTGTCATTGTGAAAATGTTAACTTTAAAGAACAAACCTATTTTTAGCTCTTCAGCAGTCTGTGTGTTAACATATTTTGATGGAAATACTCCAGGCTATTCTTTAATTTAATCTAAAACTGGAATCATATGGGGTCTTACTGTGTCACATAAGCAGAGTTTCCAACAGAAATATCTTTTCTGCCACATTTCTAGGTCATTTTCAGCAGTAGCTATATTTACAAGTTGTATTCATAATCAAGCCTTTTAACGAGCGCATACTAAAATACTAGGTTGTATGTTGTTGATGTTGGTACTGAATGAACTGTAAATTTGCGATCTGTGCCCTGATGAGTCCTCCAATGTGCATGCTTCATCATACCTTAGACAATGGCTGATCCTTGAATAGCTGTTGTTTTGGTTCATTTTGGGCCAGCCACGTCACTTCTGCCAACACTACTTGGCTTTCCTGCTAACTGCCTCTACATGCTAAAAGGCCTTGGAGTCAGAGCCTGTTGCTATAGCAACCGCTCAGAAGGACAAAAGTAGAGGAGAGGAGGAGGGAAATGCTGACATGCAATAGTAGGAGGGAGCATGCCGACCGTACTTGTCCTTTTCATTGGCTGCAGACTTGTCTGTAAGCCCACCCATCCCACGTTTCATCAGCAGCATCACTTCTGCTGCAAAACCCGTGACTGCTGCTGCTGCTGGTGTTGCTGTTTGCTATCGCTGTCTTTGTATTCATTGACTTTTTGTTGGAGGTGCTGTGCTCTATGTGTACAGTCACTTTGGCTGCTGAGAAAAGAATGTTGGAAGGGGATAGAAAAAAAGTCATAGTTTGATCCTAAGAAGACAATATTGGACCAAAGACAAAGAATCAGAAGACCTGGAGTTACTATGGATGTTCTGATGAAAGAATTTGTTTTGAAGGTTTGAAATTGCTGAGATAAACAGATAGACAGAAAGAGGACATGAAACGAAGACAAAAGAAAGAAGACATCCAAGGACAATGAGAGACTGATAGAAGATGAAGCCTTTTAAAGAAGCATGGGAAATAATTTATGATGGACAGAAACACAACAAAGTGAGGCTTTTGTTTTGCTGTTTTCTGCCAACTGATGATGCAAGTAATGATTTGATAGGTTAATATGCTGAAACAATACCAGCAAATAGAGCAATATGTACTGACTGACAAGCTGCTGTTTATAGTTTTGGAACAGAATGGACAAATATTGACTCTTACCAACAATGCTATGTGCTTACTGCTAAGTATTCTGGGACAATAGGATGCTGCCCGCAATTAAATAAACCTAAATAAAACTTTACTTTATCTGACTGTGCTGAGATACTGGATACACCAGAGATGCTAGGACTAAATATGCTGCGACATTGGTACATCTGTTTAAACAAGTATTGAGGATGAAGAGACGAGGCCAGTCCAGAGGCCAGAGGTTTGTCAAGGCTGACTACTATGAACTGGACTGGTACTATGAAGAGTGCACTGATGGTAAGACCCTGCTATGTTACAGTTTTATGCACATATTTGTAGGTGTGGGGTCAGGTTGAGCAGTGATCTTGGATATATATACTGTTGAAATAGAAGGCTATTCTTTTCATTAACTTGAGAAAGCACACATGAGAGAGCAACACATGTTATCACCACACCAAACGGACCCAAATATGGTTCAAACCCAGCCTGTAAGGCAGTAATACCTTGCAGCCCTGTAAAGTTTAGAAATTCAAAATCAAACAACATAATGAAATGAACGAGTCCTTCAAATAATAGATATTATCCATCATTTTGCATAGCAATTTTTTAAAGAAAAATCTCAAGCAATCAGTAATTGCTTGGAGTATATGTTGGGAATGGCTATTGCATCCAATAAATAATTTCTGAGTTTCATTACAATCCATCCAGTGGTTCATGAGGTATTTTGCTAACCACACAGACAAATACAGTAAACATAGACATGCTAACAGGCACAGACCCAGACAATATTATTTAAAAAGCTGTTGTCTCAATCAGGAGGTGAAATGTAATCTACACATTTTCTGCAATGGGAGCTAATGATTGTGACAAATGTCAAAAAGTTCAGCTCAAGTGAATAAAACAGAATGTTTTCTTTGACAAATCTTTAGCAGGGAAATGATTGTTTCTACTTGAATATTTGATTATTTTTAGAGCTTTTATATTTATGTTGATTCATACATTCATTTATTCTTTCACACATTTATACATGAGTACATTTGTAAGCCAATTAATCTAACCCAAAGAACCCTTGATATGAACTTGGGAATTTGAGGATTGAGCCAGCAACTATCTATTGGGCACAACACAGAAAATCCCACTTATATAATAGATTATATAGCTTTTGGTGCAGTAAGTAGTATTTATGTAATGCACCAAGGTCTGTTACAAGAGCTTGTAATATTGTCATACAGCAGCAAGCTCTACTGATTGATCCACCCAAACAGATCAGTATGATTTATAGAGAAATAACTCTTGGTTGTTTCCTGGTCATGTGACAGGTGTAACCAACAGCAGGTTAGAACCGTGATTAGTATATCACCAGCTTTTTGTTTCATGCTATGTGTATAAACTCTGTCTCCTCTCATCTACTTTTTTCCCACTATGTAAAATGCAACAGCTTGTGGTTGGTAATATGACATGATGTGGGATAGCTTTAGTTGTTACCTGCAACAAAGTCTTTTGATTTGACAGCACACAGCTCTTGTCTGTGCTAATTTGGTGTATTTTTAGCCATTGCAATCAAATTACAAAATTCATGTGAATGTCTGGTGGATGAAACTAGAGGATGGGATTTAACCTCATGTCACTGTAACACATTAAGCATGTGTGTTAAAGATGTTCTGTAAAAATTCTTACATAACAGTTTGAGACAGCTCAGCACTTCTCCAATGAGAGCTACGCAACCTAAATAACTGATAACACTCAACTGGGGCAGCTCACCCCTGTTCGATTGGTTATTGGATTATTTTAGGTATACAGCCAGTGAAAAGAAGGATAATCTTTGATTAATCTTTTCACTGAGGTAGAAATAGGAAGCAGCTGGCTTTATTCTGACATGTGCAGGCAGAAAAATGAGGAAGTAGGCTGTCTTATATTTAGCCTAATGATTTGCATGACTCTCCAAGCCACTTTTGTTAAAGGGAGCACCCAATAATTGATGTCACTTTTAGGAGGTTTTAAAACAAATGGACCAAATGAATAGATCCAAAAAGGGCCGAGGCAAAAAAAATGCTAAGAAATAGTTGTTCTTCTACAGGATCAGCAGGATGAGGGGACTGTTCCTCCAAATCTTCAAACAATATACAATAAGCTTTATCAGTGCTAGCTCTCTATGCTCTTTTCGTAATAAAGCTGCCATTGCAATCTCTGGTCCTGGTAAATAGTTGGATCTAGTTATTTCAGTAGGGTGTTATACATGGTATATCTAGTTATTGTGTAAAACCTTTTGGAACTTAAAGATATTGTTGAAATGCAAAAAAAGGTCAGTCTTTTCAAGTGGTGTACCAAAAGAGGAAAACAAAAGGAAACTGTGAATGTGACCAGAAAGGCAAGGAGGAAAGAAAAAAAGCACTGAGTTGTTTGCCCAGAACGCTTTTGTTGTCTTAAGCATTGCACACACTGGATCATTGATGAGAGTTACCCAAGTGTGCAACGCAGTCCTGAGCTGGAATCAGTTTTCTAGACCAATTGTAGGAACTGTAACACTTCTGTAGTAACTAATAAACAGAAAACCAGGCTTCAGTCTTGTATTGCAGACTGATTTATGAAGTACTGGCCTCTGTAGTTCAACAGACGAAGATGTTTCAAGTTAAAAAAAAAGCTAATTTTCTCCCCAAAAGTTGGGGTGTTTGACATAAATAAAAACAATGCAATGATTTGCAAGTCTGGAAAAAACACATTTTATTCACAGTGGAACACAGTAGACACTTTCAATGTGTAAACCTAGAACTGTCATAGTCTGTCTTCCTGTGCCCTGTCTGCCTGTCTGTGTCTGAGTATGTCTGCGTCTCACCTGTTGTGCTTTCCCAGCTGTGTTCCATTACCTCAATCAGCCTTGCCCTTTAAATGTTTGATCCCGGTGTGACTTCTTTGTCGGTTCATTGTTTGCTATTTGGTGTTGCTTCTGTCCCGTGCCTGTTACCTGTTCTCCTTGGAAAATCTGCTCAGTAAGTTCTGTATGCTGCCACGTCAGCTTTTGGTTTTTGAATTATTAAAGTTTTGGTTATCCTTCGAGTCCTGCCTGCGCCCTGGGTTTTTGCTACACCGAATCCCTTCAAGAACAAAGTCATTTTAAATTTGATGGCAGCCGCACATCTAAAAAAATAAGTTGGGACAGGACTGTGAGGTTTTTAAATTTCTAAGACATTTTATTTAGTTTTTATTCACATCTTACACAAGTTATTTAAAGCTGTGGTGGTAACGTTTAAATTAACTAGAAAATGTTTTAAACTACTTCAATTCTTTTTTTTTTCATTTCGCTAATTAGCACTTTTTAAGAACATTATTGTGCCATTTTTTTCACAAGTTGAGGGTTGCATTAGACTGGTTCCTTACCACCTTAGACATAGTGAAGTTTTTCAGTAAACTGATTTTTACATCTTTTAAAAATTATGCATCTTCTTTCATCACAAATGATGTGATGAAATTATGATGAAATTATGATCCACTTCTATAGATTTTGTTTAAGATTTTAGGTTGGAATGTTATGAGCTGCTCCTTATATTATATATCAAATTTAAGCTGATGTCTGCTAGAAATAGATTGTCTTCAGTTTTCTGCACTGGTTCCAGTTTGAGATGACTCAGGCTTTTTTATAGGAACTAAAGGTAAAAAACATACTTTGGTTTTCTAACTTGCAAATAAATAAGTTTGATCAGTTGTGAAGTTTTTCTCTGTCACTGAAAATCTAAAAGATATTCAGATTTCTCTACAGAGTTAATTGTACAAATAAATCCAGCTGAGAAGAGATTACTGTGTATTTCCTTTTCAAACTGTAATCATGAACCTTTTTTACTCAAAAACTAAAAGTGCATCAGATTAAAGGGCAGTTTTAACAAGTCTTGAACAAATTGTTTAGGGACTCAAGGTGGTGGTTTATTGATTTCTTTTTCTAAGTTCTAACAGTGAGAACATGGTTTGTTTATGCTTAGTCAGTCAACTGAACCACTAAATGAGGGGATAAAGGTTACAAGCTGAAGTTATCAAACCACACAGTGGACTCTTAGACTAAATGTTGAAATTACGATACAATAAAATGCAGCACTGCTCTTCAGGCAATAGTGAGCTTGCTTCCAATGAACTGCTCTAGAGATTTAGCATAATTTCTTTGAATCTTTAACATTGTTGCAGTTTCTTAATTGTGTCTTTACTTAAAGTTGACTGGCTTATGCATTTGTGGTGCTTTATTAAATTTCAGTAAAAGTGGTGGCAATTTGACTGATTTACATTCTACCAATTAAAGCTGACTGTGGCACAGCTAGTGTTTTTAAGGCAAATTCGCACAGGAAATGTGCAAAACATAACTTTCAAAAAGTGAAGTTTGAGTGTTTTTTTCTGTAAATAAGGTTATTAAAATATCTTGTTTGTTGTAAATGGTTTATTGGCCTCCGTATAGAGAATCAAAGTTAATTTATGACCATAAGATATATATTTACTCTATGTAGTTGTATTTCTGCTGGAAGTGCCCCAGGCTGCACCGGACGTGCTACAACTAGCTGCTGCTACTGACACTTTTAGTGACTATAGATTTATCTGTAGATAACTGTAAAAGGAATGCAAAGGTTTAGAAAATGCAATTTACACATATTGCTGTAAAATTTTTGAGATCTGAGTTGCTTTAAGACAGGAGCAGCCCACTTTGGTCTTGGTCCCACTTAGTGAACCATTATCTCAGGGGTCTCAAACTCCAGTCCTCAGGGGCAGCTGTTCTGCAAGTTTTAGAGGTTTCTCTGTTCCAACAGACCTGATTCAGTGATTGAATTAACTTTTCAAATTGTACAGAAGCCTGTTAATCACCTATTCATGCAAATCAGGTGGGTTGGAGCAGGAAAACCTCTAAAACATGCAGGACGCGGCCCTTGAGTTTGAGACCCCTGCATTATGTTGTCGGTCTAAACTGACTTAAACTCTAGTTTTCCAAAATAAAGTTGAAAATAAAGAGCTGATATGTTTTGTGATTCCCTAGTTTTAATGTTCCTAATACTATAAATAATATGAAATAACATTGTGTTGTAACAACCAATATTTATTTTTAATGGTTATTTTTGTTTGTTCTCTAAACACTTTATCTTACCATGTTTGGGTATTTTACACAAAAGTCTAATGGTGTTTTGCATCAGGAGGACTCAATTACCTCGAGTCAGCAGCACTGGCGAAGGACAGAGAAAACTTGATGAAACAGGCTGAGGCACAATGGCCATTGTCTAACTTTAACTATTTGGTGGGGTGATAAAGGCTTGAAATGAAAGCATGCTTTAGTCTCTCAGGTGTGTTTTTAGAGCTAGAATTAAGAACGACTAAGAGCTGTACATTTTAAACATCATTTTTTAATTGTGTATTCCTCATTATTACGAGATAAACCCGTCTGTTGTTATATGTAAAGCATGCACCTGTGAGCGTATGAGTGCTTGGCCACACCCTGGGAACAGGTGGTTGAATGTTACTGTTTGCTCTGCCCTCATGTCACCATAGAGGCTGAGCAGGACTGTACCAAGTTGTTGTCATTTGAGAGGGGTCATAAAATTACTTTTCCACAAGTGTCAAGAGCAAAGAAGAAACCGAAGCTCGCTGATCTTATTTTCCTCCTGTAGTTTCCAGTCTTAACAAATTCATTTAAAGGGGAACCACTGATTGAGGTAAATAGTTGAGGATTTCATTGTTAGAAATAATGTGAGTAGAATATTCCTGTTATTTTTTTTTATAGTAAACGTGTTTTAAACTGGTTTTCTAACCTTAAAAAGAAATTGTAAACTATTTGTTTGTCCCAGTGTACCCTGCGTCTGTGGCGAAGTAGAGTAGGCCATTCACTGACTAGGCAGAGAAAAGAGGAGGAGCTGTCAAGCAGTCTGATATTCTCACCAAGCTGCCACAGGGGACATATTTCATACAGCTGACATGGCTTGACAGGTACAAACACAGGATTTTCCAGTTATTTGGAGAGGGGTGCTTAGAGAGGAATTTAAACTCTCTTCCCCCTGGAAGAAAACTTGCCTGTCGTTTTTTACATCAAACCACACCTATATCAAGACAAGAACATACACCTTTACGAAATGCACTTAAAACAGGTTGGAGGCATGGATTTGCTCCTGTGGGCTTTGTACTTCACTAGTTAGCCGTGGTGCAGGAGAGAGAAAATGTCACTCTACCTGTTTGACTCGGAGAACGAGCTGGATTTCTCCAATCACCCTGATGAAGACGAGGAATACATTTGTTTGCCCGCTTATGAGTGTGCACAACAAGAAGACAAAGAAGAAGAGGAGGAGGAAATTGCCTTTTTTCCCCAGCAAGGATGTTACAAGCAGGAGGAAGAGAAAGAAGAAATGGATAAAGAGCAACAAGATCTGTGTGAAGGTAGTCGTCTTTCAAATTTTGGCCAGTATTTTTGTTGTGTCGTTCTTTGGTCTCTATTAAATAAGTTTTCTCTGGCTGCATGGTTGTTGATAATGTGTGACTCTCTTTAATTATTCTGTTCAGGGGAATTAGGACAAAATAATGAAAATGGTTCTGATTCTAAGAGTACATGTATGCAAACTCATGCAGATATTTTAAAGGATATAACAGAACGTGAGACTTGATGTTACTTAGGTGTGAATATGATTTACTAGCAGTTAAGATGCGTTTTAACTCAGGAAATGGTGCTCATTGATCTCCACGTTTGTTACATTTTAACAGTTCTACACAGGACTTGCTTGGGGTATTGATTAGAATAACTAGATCCCTTTTCTCCATGTTTTTGTAGACTTTGTTCCTTGTGCACTGTACAGTATTACTCATTGGTAGAGTCTGTAACTACAAACTCAAAATCAACTCCTTACAAAATACATTGATAAAAAACACAGGTTTTTAGGTTCATATAAAAGGTGAATTGCATACCTTAATTTGTAATTACAGGTCAAAAAATCAGTACTTGGCAGTTAAACATTTTACTGTATGTATAACAGGATGGATCTGAACAAAACAAGTGTGTGTCTTATGTTACGTGTTGTTTTTTAGATTACATGTCATTAATTGTCATCCAATTTGCATTTGCCTCCTCTAATCTGAATTCTTCTTTCTGTATTCAGTGCTCAGTAGTCTCCAAACTCTATTAACACAGTTAAATTGTAAAAAAGTTGATCTTCTTGACTAAACTTTTTGCATAATAAACCTTAGGCATTCGACATGGGTGGAGCGTTACCTTGGAAATAAGCCATGTTCTTTGATTGGGAGCACGTACACAAATAGAAAGTATGACAGGTAAATAGACTGCACCTTCTGCTATCAAGTTCACAATTTTATAATTAGCCTAGTAAATGCATACAAATGTTGTGGTTTATGGTGCACGTTTGTCTATATTGGTGCATAAAGTTGAATGCCTCTGTGGTTTTTGTTGATCCTCACGTTCATTTGTGCCTTGGAGTCGCAGGCTGTCTGAAAGGGATAACTCAAATCATTTGAAATGTGGTTCTGTAGAAAGATTATGAACAACTATTAGCATAATATTTTACAGCCCCTGTTTTGAGAAATATTTTATTTTTGACTATAATGATGAGCAACTCTGAATGAGGTAAAGACCAAGACAAATAGCAGCAGCAGCTTCTACTTGGGCTTGCAAATATTATAGCTGAATTGGAATTGAACCATGGACTGTATACAGTCTGCAAAATTTCATTGCAATAATGCAAATGCTGTTTTATTAACTTAACCATAAATGCAAAACCGATGATGATATTTAGCAGGGCTGTCAAACTCATCTTCACCAGGGGCCAGTTGTAAATAACTTCAACATTTTGTATTTAACTTTGACTAAACATCACATTCCTCATCTCATTGCTGCTAACAGATGATAACTGAGGTCTACATGGTATTTTGTGCATAGAAACAGTTTTATAACACATTCTCTTATAAACACTGAAATTTACTACATGTATGACTGATTAAATGTAATTAAATATACAGAAGTTTCTGTATATCTACTCAATAGTGAGTAAAACTCTTACTTTTAAAGTAGGAGTTTTACTCACTATTGAGTTGTGGTGAGCAGCTGCCATATTTATTTCTGAGTTCTCCCACTTACCGACTGGGAACCCCACTGGATTCCAGTTTACCCTCATGACTTTTAAGTGGAAAATTCTCACTTCCCATTTACAACTAGGCCACAGTAAATATAGCCAGCAGAAATGCAGCTAACTGGAGAGTTTACATTATGAACTTTGCAGACTGATGGCTACATTTGAACCCTGTGCAACTACACTTAGTGGTGGGATGCTGCCATTTTGCAGACAAAATCATTGGCATGCATTGTGGGAGCTTTAGTTTATGTTCTGTGCTTACTTTAATTCAGCATACACTTATTTTAAGACATTAATACATTTTCAAAGCTCACGCAGGTCACATAAATTGCAGTGGTGGGCCACATTTCATCAGAGGGGCTTGAGCTGGGCAAGTGATGTAAAGATTTATAAAATACTATTTAACACATTTTAAATTTATGTTGTTTCAAGATGTTAGAAATTTGCTATGGTCTTAGCCCTGCTCAGACTAGCCATTAGCTCATCAATCCTATTAAAATGAAACTATCCAGACATAGGTTGTTGAAAAAACTATCTTCAACAAGTTAGACATATATTTTCATAACCTTTCCCAGTGTTTGCCCTAGGTTTCTGGCCTGGGATGATGGGTTAGTATGGGTTAGTATACTATACTATACTATAATGCTAGTGGCAGTTTGGTCACAATCGCAAGTCGTACATGTCTTATGATGACATTTCCGACGCATTAACGCATACATACACCTCATCACAGAGCATAAGCACCAAATTGTTTTGTACACATTTAATAAAATGGTCAAATTTATATAGAAAAATAAACAATGAAATTTATGATTGTCCAAAAAGTCACACCTGATGAAAATATGCAGGGATTTTTTTTACATCTTTTTACTTTATTTTTGTACTACACAAAAATGCAAAAAAATTTTATCAACTGGTAGAAACATAAATTAGTGCTATTTAGCATGTCAGAAGGCTTACATGTTAAACTGCTGGTGAAGATAATTGTTATATTGGCTGAGTTTTTGTGCAGTAGTTTTATTTTGTTGCACTGATGATTAATTAAATGGGTCCAGTCCTGAAACAACCAAGAAACCTGAGTATGAAAATGAACCAGAAACAAAATGTCTCTCTCAGCAAAATAAATGCTCATTTATGGATTTGGAAAATATTGTTCAATGAGGGTGAAATGATTAACGTTGATGATTGACGTTCTATCATGATAGAAAATATACTTGCAATAAAACATATCCAGCTGAGTCTGTCTCTTATTTCCAGCATTTATACACTGCCCAAACTTGTGAAGATAGGGAAATATATGTTTTGCATTAGCCAACTCTGTTTGCATTCTTTGAGGACACAGAGTTAGCTTTATTTTGGACGTTCCTTCATTAATACTTTTTAAATAAACCAACATTATAATTTTTAAAATTATCTATTTATTGGTTTTGTAAGAAAAAGTGGCAAAAACATTTTACTTATCAATGATACATATTACCTAAAAGTAGCATAAAGGTAATATATCTGTAAAACCTTTAATTAATGCCTGGTTGCATAATATTCTTGAAAACTGTTTAAAAACTCATCTTTGTCATTGATCAGGCAGCATAGTTCTCTTGTATTTAAAAGAACTGTTGCAGTTCCATCAGACATGTGTTTTTTAAAGTCTGAGGTTAAGTTCATACTTAACTGTCAGAGCTGGGATGTGGCTCTTCACGTATCTGTTAGAGCTTATCATCTCTGAATCACCAGGTAGGTTAGAGAGCAGCAGGCTGAGTGTGGTCATTCTTACAGGGTGTGGACATTTAGTAATATGGGTGTTCTACAGAACATGATATGATACCACTGAAGTGGAAAGGGGATCACTGAAGAAACAGTGAATGTTGACCAGTTGTCAGTCATGCATGTTGCAATTTGACATCCAACACACCTATTTGTTGTGTGTAATGCAAAATTATATAATGTGCAGTTCAGATATAGACAACTTAAATTACTCCTTGAATTTATATGTGTACAGGTAAATACAGGAACACCTTTCATAATCACGCTACACAAAAGCTTTATAATCTCTATTGGTGTGCATTGTAATAAATGTTATTTTAAAAATTTTTCTTTCAATTTGGTGGGAGCTGGGGTCAACGTAGAATGTCAAGAAAACTGGGCATCAAGTCTCCCAAATTCCATTTCAAATGATTTCACAGGCTTTTATTAAATCATGGATTAGATCAACCTTTTGTGTTTAAATATTTTGATCGATTACAGAGTGCAACAGTTATTCATTAATCCACCTTTAAAAAGTTTGCACAAACCCGCTCTTACAAGTTGTTTTTCTATCTCTCTGGCAGTGCTGTGTGCTGACAGAGTGGGCCAGATGACGAAGACCTACAACGACATTGATGCTGTCACTCGACTGCTGGAAGAGGTTAGAGCGCATAAAGTAAATTTTGGCTCAGACACAGAGGACTAAAACCTATTTAGAAGGACTTTTAAATATTGTGGTGATGGCTTAAAATGTAGGATTTTCTATCAGGGTGAAAGAAGGTTTGAGTCTGCAGAAACCTTGTTTAACACAGTTGCTGTGCTGAAGCTCTTCTTCATCTGCTCAGTATCTGACAGAATGGTAATCTGAACATCATGAGACAGGAGCATCAGAAAACAGAAACTTTTAAATGAACCATGAAATTTGACAGTCAGACAGGTTTGAAGCTGTTGCCTAAACACAACACACTGTCATTTCCTCTTGGAATTATGGACAATTGCTTAAAAGAAAGAAAAATGGTAGACAGTTTTTCTTCCCCAGACATGTGGAAGAGGGTGCTGTGGTCAGATGAGATCAAACTTCAATTTGTTGACATTTAAGAACAACTCTGTGTCTTAACTCTGGAAAACTGGTTAAAGTGTTTAGGAAAAATAGATGAAGCAAAATACAGAAATTTTTGAGAAGAATTTGTGACTGGAACTAAGCTTCACCTTCCAACAAGACAGTGACCCTTGAACACATTGAAAAAGCATCACTCCAGTGGTTTCAAGTCAAAAAGTTAAATGTCCTGGAAGCCCAGGCATCGAATCAGAATTTCTGCTTTGATTTAAAGATAGTTGGACACAAGCTGCAGCAGTTTGGTCATGAAGAAAAGAGAAAAAGTCTAGTGTCAACGTGTACCAAGCTCACCTGCTGCTGTAATTACTGCACAGTGTAGCTCTACACAGTGTTGAGTTTTGGGGGTGAATACAAATTCAGACACCAGTTTCATTTTTACATTTTTAGGAAGTCTTTTTACCAGTTTAACTTCATTTATTTGATGCATTTTTGTAGAATTGCCTTATATTCAAAATAAAAATCTAATACAATTTCATGTATTAAAGCAAACTTATCTATACTTGTGAATACCTTTGCAACCCACTTTAATAATGTTTAGTATAGATGGTAGCTTTGTTTTTGCTGACTGCTACATATTAGTTGCTGAACTTGACCCAACCCAGTTTCCAGACATTAACAAACTTAATTGTTGTTCATTATTAACTAATGGGAGTTTTTATTGCACCAGTAAGTCTGTTCGTGCTTGCACAAGAGAAATGTTGTTTTTTTTTATGAACAAAAGGCGGTAGTGATGCATTTGTAACATGAGTCTGTTTTCATTAATAATTTTCTTCTTACATTTGAAGCCTATTTAACATTTTAAACTGATATGATTTTCTGCTGCAAGACTAATTTACTTGTTCTTTTTAGTTGAAAAACAAATCAGGTGATGAGATATTTTATTAAGTTTATTGCCATCTATGAAACATGCAGATGGATCAACAGAAATCCTAGTTCAGTAAAAAGACCTGAAAAACTGAAACCTCTTATCCTGAGTCAGTCTAAACATAGGAGTGATATCAGTGTCAGATATGGAAGCACAACTGTCAATGACTAAATTATTCAAAACTGTTGAATCATTTTTTAAATGGTCATTCTTGTGTTGAACTGTTTGCTTTTGTTTGTGCAGAAAGAGCGAGATTTGGAGTTGGCAGCTCGCATCGGTCAGTCGCTGTTGAAGAAGAACAAAGTTCTGAGTGACAGGAATGAACTACTGGAGGAGCAGATAGAGCACATAAGAGAGGAGGTACAGTGTCTGAAGGCAACTATTGTTAAAGTTTGATGGTCATACGGTTCAGAAAGTCTGTAAATGTAAAAGTTGGGTACCATATTTTTCGGGCTATAAGACGGATTACAAGGCACACTAAGTGAAACAAAACAGTCCGATAGTCAAACTTCATTCAACTCATTCACAAGAACTCTCAACATTGTTCAGTTCTAACACATAAAATGCAAAACAATACTCTCACTTTTTCAGTTCATTCCTCTTCCACAAATCCATCATAATATTACATTGAAGCACAGTACGTATTACTTTGTGAGGCTCCTGACTACAGTAGCCGTAATGCGCCGACAATCCATTCAAGCGGTTCGGCTTCATGGCTCACCAAAGTCGTACTAAAACATTTTGACCGATTTTTGAGCCCCGTGTTCCACATAAAATTGGTTTGAGGTTATTAAGTACAAGCAGAATTAATACATAAGGCACACTGTTGATTTTTTAGAAAATTGAGGGATTTTAAATGCCCCCTACAGGCCAAAAAATATGGCAGTCATTTTAGATGTATAGCATCTTGGTGATATTTAAGCATGCTTTTGCAAAATTAAAAGCAAAATAATACTTTTTTTGCACATGCAGGTGTCTCAGCTACGTCATGACTTGTCCATGAAAGATGAGCTGTTGCAGTTTTATGCCAACGCTGCTGAGGAGAGTGAAGGAGAATCTAACACCTCCACACCGTAAGACTCTTTTTATTCTGTTCTTCCTGTCGCATTTAATCACCTGATAAAATTCTGTTTAATCCAGCTGTACAGCAAAATTAAATTCAAAACCAGTACACGATAAAAGGTTTTGCATTCTGTGGAAAATTTGTGTTGCCCTCCATTTTGCATGTCAGAGTTGTAAACAAAGATCCTACAATCTTACACCCGCCCCCATAAAGCAATTGCATGATGCAGCAACAGGCAAAAAAAATAATTGTCTTATATCAAAATGTAGTTTCTTTGTCCGTCTTAAGCTTATTTTTCCTGTCAACGAAGATTAAATTAAAGTGAAGGCAACTAAAATAAAACTCAGCTCATGTGTTGTGTTTACAGCGTGCGTCCCAGTGAACCCAATGTGCCAGCTCCAACTTGTTTTCCTCTGGACTCCTTGCAAAAGAAACTAAACGATTTGGAAGACGAAAACAAAACCCTGCGATCTGCGGTACATACACACACAGTCATGTAGTGGTATCTTTGTGAGGACTTACCATTGACTTCCATTAATTTCTACAGCCTAACCCTGACCCCTGACCTTAAACCTAACCTCACAGGTCCATACCTGACCATAACCCTGACCTAAACTTAGTTCATACCTGAGCCTTAAACCCTAACCCCTGACCCACAGATGGCATTTTCCCTTGTGAGGACTAGGCAAAATGTCCTCACAAGTATAGTACAGTATCAAAAAAATGTCCCCACAAGGGTAGTTAAACATGCCCACACACACACACACACACACAAAAAGCAGCTGAAAATGTATGTTTTGATGTTGTTGATTCTCCAAAATGTTTCATGCATTACTTTTAATAAGTGATATAAATTACTTGAAATAAATCAATACTAAAACAAGGAATTATTCCTAATAAACCTATTAACATTTATATTTGTCAGATGATCCTGTGGAATCCTCTGCTTCAGTCTGTTTTATTAACATTTACAGTAATTAATTAGAAGTCATTTTTGAGGCTAATCATATTGACAGTGCGTTTTATTGATAATGTGACTATCTTTTTCAGGCGAGTCGTTTGGAGACAGAAACTATTTCATATGAGGAGAAAGAACAGCAGCTTGTCAATGACTGTGTCAAAGAACTGCGTGAGTGTTCATCTTTTACAGTTTAGTTCATTTTCTGTTGAATGTTAGCCTTTTCTCAATTCTATAAAAACTGTAAGCAGAGTGACTGTCAGCAGCTTTTGCCTTAGCATTAAAACCTGCTGTTGTCTCCAGGTGACGCCAACCTGCAGATTTCCTCTCTGGCAGAAGAGCTGGCCAAAAAGACTGAAGATGCCTCTAGACAGCAGGAGGAAATCACACATCTCTTATCTCAGATAGTAGACCTGCAGAAGAAGGCCAAGCTTGTACGAAAGCTCTGATATTGCTCACAAATATTGAACCAACACTGAATCCATTTAAAACAAGGAAATGTTTACACCTAGTTTGTCCTTGGTGTTTAGTATGCTGTGGAGAACGAGGAGCTGATGCAGCATTTAGGTGCAGCCAAGGATGCCCAGAGACAACTCACTGCTGAGGTAAAGCAAATCTATAAATTGGACTCCATGGCTACATTTTACCAATAGCTCGTCTCTAACTATCATTAGAAACATTTTCTGTGTTAAAGAAGGAGCTATGATTCACTTTAACTTATGCAACTTCGTTTGTAATTGTAAGGTGGAAATTTTTCTTGTATTATTCCTTGTTTTTACTTTTCTGTCTCTTTGTTTAGTTGCAGGAGTTGCAGGATAAGTATGCAGAGTGTATGGAGATGCTTCATGAAGCTCAAGAGGAACTGAAAAACCTGAGGAATAAAACTCTGCCACTCAGCAACCCGAGGCGTTTCCATTCTCTGGGCCTGTTCCCCATGGTCCGTGTTGTCACATAGTTCTTCATCTCTGTGCACTGACAGGTTTTATTGCATTAGAGATCGACAGCACCACAGCTCATTCAGGGGGCTGGTAGAACAGCAGCAGATTAAATTGTATTATTTGTCTTCTCAGGACTCTCTGGCTGCAGAAATAGAAGGGACCATGAGGAAGGAGCTTCAGATGGATGATCCAGATGTAGAAGAGCAGAAGTACATGTGTTTCTTTAAATATTTATTTAAAAAGAAATAATTGAAAATTTGTAAAAAAAAAAAAAATCACATATTGACAGTATTTTTCCGTCTGGTTGTCTATTTATGTGGTGATTTCTTACGTGTGTTCAGACTACACCCAAAACGAGTGTTCCAGACGGTGAAGAACCTGAACCTGATGCGTCAGCAGCGTTCCTCCGCTGCGCCCTCTCCTCTCAACATCCCAGGCTCCAATCAGACCTCATGCTTCACCTCAGGGCGCTCCAGCAGGGTGGGCACGCCTCGCTCCAACTCCATTTATGGAAGCGAGGCAGGAAGTGGGATCATCGTGGACAACAGAACGGGCAGTATCCTGGAGTGTTCGGATGATGGGTACAGATGATTTTAACTCAAATTTATTATCAGCCAAAACAACTAACCTGTACATATTTATATATATATTTAGATATTTATATCTGTCATTTTTTAAAACCAAAACAACAATTGTTTGCTTATTTTTCAAACATTCATTCAAAACAGTAATAGGCAAAATATTCATTAATGACTTATGTTGCTTTTTTTATTTTCTTTCTTTCTCTGTCTCTCTCCAGCTCAGAAGACTCTAACAAGCGCCCCCCTGGTACCCCAGGAACTCCGGGGAGCAGGGACCTGGAGGCAGCACTGCGCCGCCTCTCCCTGCGCCGCGACAACTACCTCTCTGAAAAGCGTTTCTTCGAGGAAGAAAGGGAGAGAAAGCTAGCCTACCTGGCACAGGAGGAGGAGAAGGAAGGCGGGGAAGGTAGCGGAGGACCAGGAACCCCTTCTGAGAGTCTGTTATCGTTGTGCTCGCACCCCTCCTTCGGAAGCATCTTGTCAGGATACTCGTTCACAGCGAGGTCCTACCTGCCGGAGAAGCTGCAGATTGTAAAACCGCTAGAAGGTGATCATTCTTTTCAGAGCAGCAAGTCTGCAAGTCTTCATTGTGATGAAAAAGATTATGAAATGTTAAAGAAAAAACACCATTAGAACCAGGCACTAAAACAGAAATCCAATAATGTTTTTCAAAGTAATCCTCAGAGTGATTACCAGTTCATTCCAGCTGATAAGCAGCAGAAAGAGTATCTAATTCTTCAGAACTACTTTCAGTCTAAAATCTTTCTGAGGGCTTCTCTGGACATAAACAAACAAGCTGCGGAGGAGCTCCAGTTTGTTGGAGCTCCGCGGTTTGTCAAGTTTACAGCCGTCTTTTAGAGCTCCTCTGGCTCTAAGCAAAGGCCCGCTGAAAATGTTGGAGCAACAAGAAGTAGGTTTAAATTTTCAGCACTCCTTTTTTTTCAACACACACAGCCACACTGCTGGTTTGAGGTATAATATACCAGACAGCAGCGGTCACTGTAGGAATGCTGCTGCACTAAAAAAACAAAAACCTGATGACTCTTCACATGTCTTCTATGCCTTGTGAAAACAAAAATATCATTTTGATGTTGCAAATAGAAACTTAAATATCACACAAGCAATGCTACATAAAATGCCTTGTTTGTTAGATTTGAATGTGTCACAGTAAGTTTATTCTACATTGTTTCTTTAAGTAGAGAACTAATATTTTCTTGTTCTTTATTTTGACCCTTTTGTAGTATAAATTATTTATATATGCAGCAGTAGCATCTGTTTTAGTCAATATCAGGGCAGTCTAATCCTGCTCCTCAAAGGCTTCTATCTTGCATTTTTAGAGGTTTCTCTGCTCCCCCTGATTTGAATGATTGGGTGGTTAGCAGGCTTCTGCAGAACTTGAAGAGGTAATTCAGTCATTGAATCAGATCTGTTGGAGCAGGAAAACAAGTAAAACATGCAGGTTAGCAACCCTCCAGGACCAGGATTGGACACCTCTCTTCTATATTTTAGTCAGTGTTTGAAATTATAACATTTGTAGTTATTGTAATAAAAAAATATATTTTTCATCTAAATTCATGATAAAGAGCTGTAGAGCTGATGTTGTACGTTTTTACTAATATTAAGTGTAACCTTTCAGTATTTTCATTTATCTAAAGAGAAAATACTATTCCCTTTTTCAACTGTCCCAATTCATCTCAATAGTCCAGGTAGAAAAATCAAAAAAGGTTGAGCAGATGCTCTGGACCGGTTCTTCTTTGTTGAAATGTTTCATCGCTTCTCCAAGAGGCTTCTTTAGGTTGAGGGCTGAATCATACTTGCAATAACAACATTGTAAGATTAGGCAATTGGACCCAGAGGCCTCCACTCCTGTTTAACGACCAGCTGTTTCTCTTCAC
>JAVKLF010000042.1:17235908-17246152 GCA_034783495.1 Millerichthys robustus
CCTTAAAAAAAACATCATAAGGATTTGAACAATTTATTTTATGTAGTCAGTGTTTTCAGCAGGTAACCTTGTTTTTTGTACTGAGCCAGGACAGATAACCAGGGGAAAGTAAAATGAAAACTGACACTAAACAGTTATTAAATAAACTAAATCAGAAAAATTTAGGTTAAAATTTATGATTACATAATGTGTCTGTTCTGATGTTGTAGTCTGAAGATGCAAGAAAAATATCACTTCCTTCCAGAATAGCTGAAAACAGGTAACATTTCTCAGATTTAGGCATATTTAATAACATGACAGAATGCCTTTTCTTTCAATAGGACTGTTTAATATCATTTTATGTGCTGCTGCTGCTAAACTTTCTTTCATTACTCTCTCAAACACAGACACAGTGACACAAATACAGACAAACATACTCAACACATAGTGTTTTTATGGCTCACACAGAAGCATTAGTATTGATGAAAGGATCTATTAAAAAGGGCTGCAGAATTTAGTTCTGGGTTATTTCCCCTGAGAAACTCAGTTAAACCTCACAGTTCAGCAAACCAGAAGTGAACTCAAAGACTGTCGATTCAAATCCAAATCGTTTAATCTTATTACAATATCAGAATCAGAGGAAAATTAACACTGCTGTCATATTCTTAGACTGTGTCTAGATTTGGATATTTATGCCCCTGAAATGTTTTTAGCATGCTTCTGATTTTGTTATTGTTTAAAGATTCAGCGTGGGGTGAAAAGAATAAGAGGGAGCAGCAAAGTTCAGTGAGATTATTTCCTCTGAGAAAAAGGCAAGTTTAGCCAACAATATCACACAGCAGCACCATAACTCAGGCTCTCTATATTATTCTGAACATTAAAGCACCCCGTTGAATATGAAAGCTGAAGTGGATAACAGCCTCTGTTGACATTTACCTTTAGACTAAAAATATGTTTTCACCTTCATCAGTTTGCCTTCATGCTGTCAATTTGCCTCATAAACATGTTTGAAAAAGACAAAAAATGGTTTATTTTCCTGAAAAAGAATAACAGTTGGAGATATAAAATTATTTCATGTGGACAGACTAACTGATCTGAAGCCGAGCAGTGTTCTGTTGTTGGACTTCTGTGATAGCCACGGTTTGTCCATCACAAACATTATGTTTGGACATAAGAATGTCCATAAGTCCATGTGGTACCAGGACACCCTAGGTCGTAGATGGATAGTTGACTTTGTAGTCGTATCTTCTGATTTGTGGCCATATGTTTTGGACACTTAGGTGAAGAGAAGAGCTGAGCTGTCAACTGATCACCGCAGCCCTGACTGTTGCTGAGGCAAAAGCTCGAATGTGGGAGGAGTTCGGTGAGTTCTTGGATGAAGACTCGATCGGCTCTGAGGAGATTCTGGCAAACCATCCGGCAGCTAAGGCAGGGAAAGCAGCACTTTACTAACACTGGGTTCAGTGAAGGTGGGGTGGTGTTGACCTCAAACAGTGATGTCATAGAGAGGTGGAAGTAATATTTCTCGGACCTTCTCAATCCCACTGGTACGCCATCCATGTAGGAAATAGAGTCTGGGTACTCTGTGGTTGCTCTGCCTAAAACTGGGGCTGAGGGGGCCGATGTAGTTAAAAAGCTCTGAGGTGGCTAGGCACCGGGAGTGGACGAGATCCGCCCTGGTTGACACGCCTTTGCAACACTGAGTGCCGCTGGATTGGCAGACTGGGGCCGTGGTTCCTATTTTCAAAAATGGGGACCAGAGGGTCTGTATTAGTTATAGGGGCATCACTCTCCTTAGCCTCCCCAGTAAGGTATATTCAGGGGTTCTGGAAAAGAAAAGGGAGTCCAATTGATGGTCAAACCTCAGATTCACGAGGAACAATGCAGATTTTGTCCTGGCCTTGGTACACACCAGCATTTTACCCTCACTAAGGTTCTTGAGTGGTATTGAGCATTTGCCCAGCCAGTCTACATGTACGTATTTTGTGGACCTGGAGAAGGCATTTGACTATGTTCCTCGGGGTACACTGTGGGTGATGCTTTGCATGTGTAGGATTGTGGGTCCGTTGTTACGGGCCATTCAGTCCTTATACAAGAAGTGCCAGAGTTTTGTTTGCAATGCCGATAATAAGTCAAACCCATTCAGAGTTGGACTCCACCAGGGCTGCCTGTTATCACTGATTCTGTTCATAACTTTTATGGACAGAATTTCTCAGTGTAGCCAAGGGGTGGAAGGAGTCTGTTTCGTTGGCCTCAGAATTCCGTCTCTGCTATTTGCAGATGATCTTGGTCTTGGCGTCATCATGCCGTGATCTTCAGCTCCCACTGGAGAGGTTTGCAGCCGAGTGTGAAGCGGTTGGGATGATAATCAGAACCTCTAAATCTGAGTCCACGGTCCTCGGTCACAAAAGGGTGGATTGCTCTCTCCGGGTTGGGGATGAGGTTCTGCCTTATGTGAAGTAGTTTAAGTATCTTGGGGTTTTGTTCACAAGTGAGTGAAGATTGAAACGAGAGATTGACAGATGGATAGGTGCAGCTTCTACTGTTTTGCGGACTCTGTACCGGTCTGTTGTGGTGAAGAGGGAGTTGAGCTGTAAGGGAAAGCTCTGTTTACCGGTTGGTCTACGTTCCTACCCTCACTTATGGCCACAAACTCTGTGTAGTGACCAAAAGAACGAGATCACAGATACAGGCGGTTGAAATGAGTTTTCTATGCAGGGTGGCTGGACTCTCCCTTAGAAATAGGGTGAGAAGTTCAGCTATCCAGAAGAGGCTCAGAGTAGAGCCACTGCTCCTACACATCAAGAGGATCCAGTTGAGGTGGTTCGGGCATCTGTTAATGATGCCACCCGGCCGCCACTATAGGGAGGTGCTCCAGCCATGTCTGACTGGGAGGAGAACCCGGGGAAGACCTAGAACACACTGAAGAGACTATGTCTTTCGGCTGGCCAGGAAACACCTTGGAATCCTCCCAGAAGAGCTGGGAGAGGTGGCTGGGGAAAGAGAGGTCTGGGCCTCTGTGCTCAAGCTGCTGCACCCAAGACACGACTCAAATTAAGCGGGATAGATGAATTTGAATTGAATTGAATTTGATTTCAGTTTAAATTATGCATCTGGAAAGATTATTCTTTTTCACTGTTGATTTAGGTCATTTAATAAGATTTACAATTGTGATGCAAATTTAGTGCTGAAATCACCCTTTATTAAAATTAGTGTGGCTCTAAGCGCCCTGACAGCCTGACCGATAGTAACCCTGTTGTCCTTATGCTGAATTTTAGGCGGCAAATTTCAAATGTTGAATTTAGATGCTGAATTTCAGAAAGCAAAATGAGTAAGTTGAATTTAATCCCACAGAAAATATTGCATCTGAATTTGAATAGGCTGATTTTAGTCTGCTGAATTTTGTAAAGACTAATAAAAAAACTAAGAAATAGTTAATGACAATTTGATTACTTTGAAATAATGACATGAATAGTCATATATCTGAGCAGACCGGACCTGAGACGGATGCAGTGTAAATTGGGGTCAGATGCAATTGTATTCAATTCAATTGCAATTGGTAAGGCTGTTAAAATGCACTGCATAATCCACCAGGAATCCCCCTGTGCCAAGACAGTCCAGCTTGGCGATGTGATGAACACAGTTGTGGAAACGATCAACTTAGTTTGGGCAAGAGAGCTCTTCCACAGAGAGTTCTCAGCATTGCTCTCTAATGTTAATTCTGAATAAGGGGGTCTACTCTACCATTCTGAAGTGCGCTGGCTCATTTGCAGCTTTGTGCTGCAGCATTTTTATTTCCTGAGCTCAAACATCGACAAGTATTTGAAAGAAAAGAGCAAACCTCTGCATGAGCTCAGTGGCCCTTTATGGTTTGCAGACCTGGCTTTTTTGTGGATCTCACTGATCATCTCAACACCCTGAACAAAAGACTACCAGTCAAAAAGCAGCAGGTGCCAGAGCTGTTTGCGCACATAAAAGCTTTCTGTGCCAAGCTCCAACCCTTTGAGTCACAACTGCAAAACTTCAAATTAGCACACTTCCCAATGCTGACCTAAATCAAATGTGAATATCCAAATGCCAACCTCCCTGCTAAAATTGGAGAATGTGTCTGTGATCACATCTCTCAATACAGAATATAATCTGCGCTTTCAAGATTTTGCTGTCATAGACAAGGAAGTCACACTTTTTGCAGCTGTGTTTTCAGTGGATGCAGAAGCGGAAGACTGTCTGCAATTAGGACTGGTCGAAATGCAGTGTGATGATTCTCTGAAGAGTCAACATCAGCTTCTCTCCCTACCTGACTTCTACCAGAGGTTGGAAAAGGCCAAGTTTTTCAGATGAGATATCATGCAAATTGAATGATGAGTCTGTTCAGCTCAACATACATCTGTGAGCAGACTTTCTCTCTGTTTACTCTGAACAAATGCAGATTGAGGACCAGAATGATTGACAGTCATCTCTGTGACGCCCTTCACATCTCAACCACTAAACTTATTCCTGACCTGCAAACTGTCCTTCAGACCAAAGCACATCACTGTTTCAGAGTTCAAGATTCTTCCCATTACAAGTGAGTTAAAAATATACACACATCTTTTATGTATTATTAACCCCAATTACTAAATAAATGCAGTTAATTAAGCTGATGACAATTTTTAACAAATATTAATTGATGTGTTAATAAGTCCAATAATTAATTTGTGTAATAAGCTTGAAATGTCCACATGCCCTATTTCTCCTGTCTCTCTCTTCATAAAGGACACAAAAGAGCAATTAGCACCCTAAAAACAATTTGAGGGTGCCACTGATAGAATGACCTGTCAACCTTTTGTTAAAAATACAATTCTACTAATCTACTAATGAAGAGCTATGATGGATGTATTATTTCTATAAATGTGATCAACTATCAAACGTAATTTACCTGCACTTGATTGATTTTGCCAATATTCATGCATTAGAAGTGAAACAGTATACCTCACGTCTAGTGAGTGGCCATGTCCTTTGCATATTATTCTGTATGCTGCCCTCAACGAAAAAAAAAGTTTGAACACCCCTGTTTTGTACAATTCAAATCCTCACTCTGTCCTTAAGTTCCTTTATCTGCACTTTGATCATTTCACTCTTGGTACTTAACAGTCAGCTGTGCAATATTTGCTGCTAAAAAGCATTTGGGGTTTCAAAGTAATAGACATAAATATGTATTAATGTGATTGTTTTATCAACTCCTCTGCTGCACTCACTCAGCCACCAGCCTTGCCTCAGAGTGGGACAATAGAGAACATGCCAAGCAAGAGAGGCTTCGTCTACTGAAGAGGTCTCTGACCCACACATAACAACACCGCAATTAACTCAAGCACTATGACTCACCCCTTAGAGGAGAGACAGAGGTGATAAACATGATGTATTCAGAAAAAAAAGCTGTGTTCATGTATGTTTTCTCTGACAGTTACATCATTACAAGTTTTGGGTTTGTCTGTATTTTTCAATCCAGTCAGAGGTTAGCTTTGTGTTCTATGTCAGCATAAGTTACTTTTAATTATTTTGTTTGTGTTAGTAGGTGAGAGTCATTTAGCCAGGGAAAGACACGATCACGTTATGTTTAGGGTCTAACCGAAACAACAACAATTCCCAACACAGGATGATCTTAGTTTAAAACTTGATCCCTGTTTAGAATTTTGACATAAAAGGCAGTGGGTTACCGGATATTTTAACTCTGAGTTTCAGGTAGACATAACAACATTGGTTTAGTTCAGTGGAAATTTAACTTTAACAGAATGTGTTTCCTTGTTTATACGTATTATCCTCATTGCAATGCTGATGTAACAGAGACCTTCCAGAGGGTGGTACAAAGATTTTCTGAGCATAGGTAGATTATGTGACATGGAGGCCATTTTGTTTAGAGTTTCCATGAAGCCACACGTACCGACTCCAGGAGAGAAATGGTGTTTTTAGATGAAATAAAACTTTAAATGAGTCCAGAACTAGTTCTCTGCATAAAAGTAATTCTGGCTTTCAATCAGAACATTTATCCTTTAGGGTGATATGCATTCCTACAAAGAATGCTAGACCTTTAAAATATGCTATGGTCAAAATTGTTTAAAGCTTACCGTATTATGATTTGCCTGAGGAGACCATTGTAATGAGTCTTTCTGTATGCACATGAAATATAAAAAATTCTGGTAAAATACTAAAATATACATAATGTGCAATGTGTCCCAATACCCGATGTGAAATATTTTTCAAAGACTTCAGGTTGAATGGAGCCAACAAAAGATTGGAGTCATGTTTACTGAACAAAACAAGAAACAACCTCAGGGGGAACCTTATAAGTCTGACAAATGAACACTGGTCATATTTCATTACTGTATGAATCAGCAAGCTGAAAAAGTCTCGAAAGAGAAATTTACATTCACCCAGTTATTCATTTTTTTGCAGTTCGTTTAGCATAGAGCACATACATGTAAACATGTAAACAACTCCTATGACAAACTACATATGCCAGCAAGCATCAAATAAAATACATGCTGAAATTGAAATTTAGCTGTAGTCCTTCTGACGTCTGGTTCAGAGCTTTAACACACACACAAACGATGTAGAGCAGCTGGGCTTTGACCTGACTTGCTTTAACTAATACTATGTTCAAACTCAGAATTCATGCTTCACTAAACTGTTCCACTGACTGGTAACTAGTCCAAAAATACAAACAGATGCTTTCAAGTAAATAAACAGAAAACATAGTCCACCCACACAATTAAAGCAGGTGCAGCAGTGAATACCACAAGTTTATATATACATGTATATGTTAATAATGAAGACTTATATTGTTAAGATCAGGGATCAAATAAGCTTTTATCTTGATTTTTGATTATTTTAGGTGTAATTCTGGCTAGAATGTATTGTTGGCGTTTTCCTTTTGAGATCTGCTAGTTTAAAGTTAAACTTTTATTCATTACAACAGTTACTATTGGTTCAAAGGATGGTCAGCAAAGTGAATGCACAAAAAACAATGTAAATAACATTTTATAAAATTTGATGTAAAACTACATTATTTTTAAATCTTATGGATGCAGTAAAGTGTTATTAATCAATAGATGCAGCCAAAAGTAGAATGATATGGATTTTAATGTGCACAACAACGTGTATCTGCAGTGCCGAAGATTGACAATATGGTTTGTTTTGATGCATTTTCATTTTTATAGCCTGTCATATATTTTCATCCCACAGAACAGACAGACCCTGCCTAATGAACCGACAGCTTCACCCCTGTGATAAAATCCTATGGGAAGACGATGGATTAGTTGGCTTTAACTCAGTTGTCTTTCTTGCAGACTCAAAGTTTCAGACACAGTGGATTAGATTTGGAGACATTAAGATTGCAAGCAGACGCAACATGAGGACCAATATTGTAAAATAAGAAGAAAGAAGAAAAATTCAAACTGACATGTTTTGAAGTATGAAAATGTTCAGAAAGACCAGTTTGGAAGATGTTTTTAAATTCAGTGTCATGGTCTGTGTTCTCTCAGTGAGCTTCATGTTTCCTGTTCTCTCTGTTTACTTTCACTTTTCTCTCAGTCAGCCCTCCACTTTGCTTATCACTCTCACCTGTCAGTCAATTTGTAATCAGCCTTCCAGGTGTCAGGTGTTTCTCATTGTCACTCCTTCCCTCTGTGTATTTAACTGGTCCCTTTTTACCACCTCCTCGTCCGATCATTGCACTGTTCCCACTCCCCGTGTTTCCCCTCTGCATTCCTTCCTATTATTCTTTTTGCTGCCGCCTCATTGGCCTTTTTGATTTCTTATTTAATAAAAATGTATTATTTAAGTTAGTTGGGTCAGCCTGCTTCTGGGTCAACCATGTCTACCGGTGACGTTCAGAAGGAGATCATGTTAAGGTGTATACCTGAATAAAACTTTTACAGCTAAATGTAGTTGTCATTATAATTCAGAATAATGATTTAAAGAAATGTCCTCTGCCTGCTGCCTTTCATGCCAGACTTTTAAACTAAGGTCTTGAGTTTAGGCAAAATTATAGTTGTGTTGATCAAACCTTGAAAAACAATATCATGTAGTCACATGATCTTGTGACATCTGTTTGAGTACAGTGTATGTATTGTGTATGACTCCGCCACTACCACATCAGTTTCTAACTCAGTTCCTGTAAATTTGGCTGAGTTAGAGCTGGTTTTGTATTTTCACATTTCAGTTTGCTGTGGTGGCCATTTTGAATCGATATTCGATAATATTTTGCTAACAGCCAAACAGGGTTGACAGTAACAATTTTTTTAAAAACCTGTCCTGTCTGGCATACATGCATTCAGTAAGATTAAACTGAAAACTTTTCCAATGTCTTGACAGTTTTATTCTGCAATAGGCGGGTTTGAAATAATCCTCACGTCGATGCCTTTATTGTTTGAAGTCACCGGACAGCAAAGGGGAAAGGACAGATGTTAATACGTAAAAAAAAACGTTAAGACGTTAATACATTTTTTTAAATAAATAAAAAACAACAACAATAACAGCAACAGGAACCAATAGTCAGTATGTAAAGTACATAATAAAAACTAATAGGTTACAAAAAGTTACAAATTAATTGTTAATTATATCAGCAGAAACAGATCAACAAGAGCCACAAATATTTAAACTTAGGTTGTGTGTAACAGCATGCATACAAATGAGTGACACTGTGTGATACGTGTGCACACTTGATGAGGCAGGTGATTCTACACACATGTTTACTGATTGTCAGACATGGACGAGCATTCATGCCTATGTATGGGAGAGGGACAGAGGTTTCTTGTTTAGTTTGTGTAGGTAGTACCACCAGGGTCACACTACACCCCAGCAACATCAAGCGAGCAGAGTCAGACCCAGCCCAGCAGGGGGCCCAACAGCCTCGAAGTCACGGTGGACCGGACACACCCACACCACAGAGAAACCACAACGAGGATCCGGAGGCAGAAATAGAGGAGGGACACAGGGAAAACAACTTCCGGTCAGAGGAGATACAACAGGAAGCCCAGGGAGATTTAGACCGACCAAAGCCCATCCCCCACAGTCATGGAGCCCCAGCCCCAACCCAACAACCCATCCACCAGGCCCCCCGCACAGTCCCAAGTCCGAAAAACCCAACGCACACCAGGAGAGGGACGCCAGGGCCCCACAGAGTCAGACACGTCACCCCAACCCATCCCCCACCGAGGCCGGCCAGCATCACCCGCACTGACCCAACCAGAGCCCCCAGGGCCCACCGGAGGCAGCGGAGAACCACCACACAGCCCACATGCCCGAACCAAGGGGGAGGCCGCAAGAGGGCAGGACAGAATGAGGGCCCAGCCAGGCAAGAGACCAGCCCCCAGGGAGCAGGGAAGGCCGTAGCTCCCCCCACCACACAGACCATCGGCGGGGGGCACATCGAACCCCAGGAAGATCCGGCCACGGAATCCCCCAGCCCCCACAGGCACCCGGCCAAAATTTTATGCAATGTTAAGTTCTCACAGCATGTGTTGGGGATAGTGTTCAGCTACTACCCTGCCAAACGTTAGGCCAATATCTGTAAAAATGACTAAGTTATAGTCACCTTTGTGTTTGGTTAGATTGCTTAGCTGTCGGCCAACTTGATTTAGGTTGACTCCAAAAGTTAATCAACTAGTTAATTTATACATTTCTACAGCCTAACCATGAACCCTAACTCAAAACCTATCCACCCTAGGACATAACTTGTAACCCTAGCCTAAACTCAATTCACACCTTAGACCTAAGCCAAACCTCTGACCCACCTACAGTATTTTCCCCGATGGGGACAAAAGCCTTGTCCCCATAAGGCACAGTGGGTCCTCACAAGGCTGCATGTACCAGGAAAATGGTCAAGTTTTCCCTGCCAGGTAACAAAAATATGCACATACACACGCGCACAGATTTGTATTTCTATCCTTATAAGGACTGCTCATTGACTTCTCATTGATTTCCAGGATTTTCTACAGCCTAACCCTGACCCCTGACCCTAACCCCGCCAGTACATACCTAAACCTAGACTAAACTCGATTCACACCTTAGTCCAAAACCAAACCTCAACCCAAAAATAGAATCCCACCATATTAGGACCGTTTTTTTTTCTCGTCCCCATAAGGACTACTGGTCTTTACAAGGTAGGTGTGGATACCAGAAATGGTCCTAAAAAGTTACAAGTACAAGTACAAGTACACACACACACACACACACACACACACACACACACACACACACACACACACACACACACACACACACAC
>JAVKLF010000042.1:17292711-17306400 GCA_034783495.1 Millerichthys robustus
CAATTTCTTCAATGGACACACACGCTCCTTTCTCCACCCAAAGAAATTCAGATAATCCAGACCAAAATCTACAAAATATAGAAGGATAAGGTTTTGTTGCATATAACAAACTACCAAGAAATGGTCTGATGCCCCCCCCCCCCACACACACACACACACACACACACACATGCACACACACAGATATTTTCTTTGTTTTAAGAAAAATAATCATTTACTGAACAAATAAAAAGCTACAAAGCTATAAAAAAACTATGATAATACTTTAACTTTTCCCAAAATGTGAATTTGGAGATTTAGAGAACAAAATGGATAATATCGTAACTATTGTTTATCTCACACTTTATCATTATTGATGTGATCTGAAAAACCTGTGGCTTACATGGTCCACGTAATGTTGGGTTTTGGCAGACCGTCTACCAAACACAGCAAGGACACATTGGTTTCCGGTCCGGCGATCACTTTTTTTACCTCCTCTCTGAGCCTCACTGAGGGAGGAGCTGCAAACAGAAGCCAGAGTTGACTGTACATTTACATTTACTTCAAACATTTAAAAGTAAAGGTTTTATTTTTTTCCCACTTTTGAGCACTATAGAATGACTGATGTTTAAAAGTTACGTACCATTGACAACAACAGAGACAGTGAGCTGCTTATAGATGGGTCTTCCTCTGATCTGGGCCTGACACACATATGTTCCAGCATCTTTTCTCTGAACTTTCTCAATATAAAGTGAGTTATCAGTCATCTTACGAACACGCCTTCCTCCTGAAGAACACACAGTTGCAGAAATACAGTAGGTATGAACACTAAATCAGACAAACTCAGACTACTTTTTATGTCCATGTTTGAGTGACATAACTGAAGTTTAACATAAAAAAGATAAAGCATGTGTAACTTTTATATCTGTATTTATATATGAATTTTGGGATGAATATTTTAGCTTTCACAGCATGAATATCCTATTTACTTTCCAAAAAATACATATGAAGTTTTCACAGTCTTTACAAATTATTTTCCTGTGTACAAAATGGGAATTAGATATTTGATGTGCTTGAGTACACACATGGAAAACTAGATTATTAGGAAAAATAACTGGACCAAGAGTAGATCTGAAAACAGTGAGGTAAGTGTAGTTACACACATTGCAGTTACAGTGCAACGCCAATCAAAAAGTGAATAAGTTTACAGAACATGTGAAACAGTTTTTCAGTGTAAATCCGGTGTTCGTGGTACAGAGGAGCTCCTGGCTATGAATACGGTTCTCACCAGCAGAAGGGATGTCTTGCTTGTCTCTGAGCCAGTGGACGTCCACCGCTGGCTGTCCAGTCACCAGACATGGCACCACTCCGTCCGTGCCCTCCAGAAACTCATGGTAAGTGTTATTGCTACCAAATGATGGACCATCTGATAAATGAAGGCAAGGCAGGGTCGCCTACTTTTAACACACTCAGCCAATACCAAATATTAAAGTTTCTTTACCAAGAAAAAGGAGCACTAAACAGATTTAACAAATCAGTGATTACATGTTACTCACCATAAATATACAGAATTATCTGCATGTCAGACTTGTGCCCGCTCTCAAATTCACACACGCAGGTGTACTTCCCTGCATCCTGCATCTTAGCCTTCTTGATGAAAAGTTTAGAGGAGGTGAAGTCCACTTTCGACACAATGTCTTCATCATCTATTTCCTCTCCATCCTTGTGCCAAGTGATTTCTCCTTCCAAAGTGGCTGCAGGAGACAAAAAAGATATAAAAGGAAAGGTAAAGTTCCTGTCCATTTTGTTCATTTCTTCATCTATACATAGAAAAATAAAATACACATTTATTTGGAAGCTGTAAGATAAAGCCTCGCTCACCTTTACATAGCAGCAGGATCTCTTCTCCCACTCGATAATCTTGTTTACTTGAAATAATGTCCACTTTAGCATCTGAATGGGACAAGAGAGGAGTTTTATTTCTTTTACAATTTAAAAACATTCAAAACTGACTAGTCTATAAAACATAACTGAACACAAGGTAATTATTGAGATGATTTAGCTTCCTAATAAAACCTTCTATACCGTCTATAAAGTTTATGTAGCGAAATATAGCAAAAAACTTTTTTTAAAAGTATGAATAGTTCCAATTATAAATTTTACAAGTTTTTGTTTTTCTCTTGTTCTTTGATAAATTTGTGTTTTTTGGCTGTTACAGCATTTGTTCAACTAAAGTTATTTCAAATCAGGCACGTTCCAAAACATTTTACTACAACACAGTAAGTCTTGCCTTATTTGTTTTTTTCCCCCCCACAGGCCTTACCTGTGCCACACATGAGCAGTAAAAGCAGTGAGGTAATCCCCAGGATGGTCACTGATTGGTGCATCATGGAGGCAGTTACCAATCCTTCAAATCAGAACTCTGCTGGCTGCCTAAAACAAGTAAAATTCAAACATCTGTGTCTTGGTACCAGATGGACACTTGATGTTTCCTATTTTCTTCTGCTTGAGACACTGTCTGTGTCAGAGGCTATATAGGAGCAAAGGGGCAGATGAAATGAGAGGAAATGAGAAAGGGTGGAGTGGGGGGGACAAAAGGAGCAAGCTGTCATCCCCCACCATTCCTCACAGCTTCTGTTGGTCATTCAGAAAACTAGAAATACTGATTGAAAGATGTTTATGTCTTATTGCTTGTTCCTTATTCTGTTGTTTTTATTTTCTATTTTCGCACAAATAGGTTTTCTTTTTGTTTTTACTTTTACGCTTACATTGTTTTTTTCCCCTATGTCCCTCTTCAGTTTGTCCCTGATCGTTTAGGGTAACCGTATGAAAGTAAGGATGCAGCCCTCCAGGTTTTGCAGAAATAAGGAGAGATTTTTTTTTATTAAGCTTTTTATTTTGTGTCTTTATCATTTTCTTCCTGTTTCATTTTTAAAGGTCATATTTCGTGCAAATACAGGTCGTGAGACAAAACTACCTCCTATGCCATCATGATCATCATGATAGAATTGAAATCCAAAAAAAAATGATGCCATCTCCAAAGTAACCACTGATCCACCGTGCAGTTTATAAAGATAAACCTCATAAATAAACAGATGAAGCAATTTGTGAGTAGGAGAGTGAAAACTAAATGTAGTTTGGGGAATACGTCAAAAGCAGAATTCTCACCCAGAAAACTAGAGATTGTGTCCTCTAGAGATCACTCATTGTGACCATATTTTCAATCAGTTATTTTGCTGTTCTTGTTATTTTTAGTTTGTGTTTAGAAAAAGATCAAGATCTGGGTCCAGCCTTGGGCATAGATATCTAATCTACAACTTTATCAGAATGTGGTGTCACTGTCACTCTATAGGTCAAGCCTTATCCCCCCACAAAAACCGGACAAGAAGCACGTTCCATGGGTGCAAAAGCGTAATCTTAATGTTTTGCCTCAACAATGTAAAACAATGTGAAACAATTCTACAAGGATGAAGTCATTTCTGGCATTTGTGTGGGACTAAACTGGTAATTGTCTGCATATATTATGTAGGATTTAGCAACAAGTTATAACCTTCAGGAAAACTACCTTTGTGTGTCATTGCTTGGATTCATTGAAATGCATTGAATTATCTTAAAGTTAAAATTTGTTCTTTCTCTTTTACAAACATTTCTCTAACACGCATTATGACGTGGACGGAGCAAAGGCAAATTAATTATCAACAAACAAACAGTTTTCTCCTGTTGAGTCCCAAGCTTTTACTTTGTGTTCATTTTTTATTACCTCTAGCTATAGATGAACAGCTGAAAGAAAAACAACTACATTTAGGATTAATAGAACCTAATAAATATACTTTGGTTTTGAAGAATTAGGAGTTAAAAACAATATACAGTATTTTATTTAAAATCAAAAATGAAACTTAGAATCTAGCCAACCTGATTAGGGGAGTCGAAAACCAATGTCCTCAACATTTAGGCTATTAGGAGGATTTATGCAGAATATTTTTTTATACATCTAAATTTAGGAGAGGATAAGCTTCAATAAGTTGAGTAGTGACAGTACTTTTCTCAATATACAAAATTTAACGGTAAAAAATTAATCTAAGCTATACTGTACCTATTTATTTCATGAGTCCCTACCTTCCATATTGCTGTATTTGTCATGTAACCTTAATATGACAATGACATTACAATTCTCTTGAAAATCTGTTTTGGCTTTTAGTTTTGGTGCCATCCCAGCATTTTCCTTAAAACCTTTCTGGAGGCGCTATAATGTGGGAGGAAACCAGAGTATCTTAAGAAAACCCATACTCACAGAGAGACCATCCAAACTCCACCCAGGAGGGAGGCAGGCTGGGATGTGATCCTGCAACCTTCTGGCTGAGTGACAATAGCTCAGCCAACTGCTTCACCGTGCCACCATCATTCTCTCCATGAAAGATATAAATGCTAAAAAAAATGTAAATTTTTTTCAGCTATTTAAAAAAAGTCATATTGTTAAAGTGGGATGATGTTTAATGTATGATAAGAAAAATCAATGAAACATTTTTACAAAAATCTATAAAACTAATACACAATGTGTTTTACCTGATACAGCTACTATAAAATTATATTTGATGTTCCACATGTAAATACAAAAGAAGGGTCAACCAATTGATCTTCAGTTAATAAAACACCCAAACACACAGAGATTACCACCCTTTCATCTCTGTAGTGCAAATGTCCACCCCGCCAGTCGAGTTTTGTCTCTCAGGGTCTTATCACTTCCACTGGCCAGCTGCCAGCCCACTCCTTTAGTCTCCCCCATCTCGATAGCCTATCAGTGTCTCCACACCAACGTCCAGGCAGCCGGTCAAAGGTTGGTGAGTCCAAAGGGGCCACCTATCAAGCTGTTCATCAGGAGGTGTTATTATGGCTCATTAGATCAGAGTGTGCTCTGTAATGAGGACCATTAACGAGGGCGGACACACTCTGACAGAAGTTCTAGATTAAATATGTCTCAGCTTTTTTCCCCATTTGATGCTTTACTGTTGCTACTTTCTAAGTCAGTACAGGCTTTTGACATATTACAAATAATCAAACACATTTAGAAAGTGATCCAAAGACCATGAGACTGATGTTTGACCTTTTTGTAGCTGTTTAGATATCACACAATTTGACATTTTTGAGGCTGTTTTAAATTTACCGGTACAATCCCAATTCCAAAATTCTGGGTTAGAATCCGACATCAGACAATAATGGGACAAAAAAAATCTATCACATACCTTCATTGTTTCATCTGTCACAGCTGCAGCCACTCTAGTCGTCAGTCCCTGTCTAGATAGTTCCTCAGCTTTATCTCACTTTTCAGTCAAGCATTGTGCATTTGTCATGCCATTTCCAGTTTTCTGTTTTCTCTCCTTTGTGTTTGTACTCCAGTGTTTTGTAAGTTTGTTTTGCTAAAATGTCAAGCTTTTGTTTATTTGTTAAATAAATTTTAAAAGTTAAGGCTTTTAAAGCTAGGTCCAGTTCTTCAAAACCATGGACAGATACTTTAGAAAATATTACTGAAGAGTTTATTAGAAATGAAAAACACAGCTTTTATTTTTATTGCCTTTAAAGGTAAGAAATGTAGCAGACACATAACTGTAAGCCTCAGCAGCACAGCTGTCAGTAGCAGAGGGCAATTTCTTAAGTCACCAGCCTTGATTACTAAAAAGACCTCTTTGATATTAGGATACAAATAACTAAACTTTTAGGGTGACTGTTCTAGAAAGAGTGAATAGGACCAAGAACTCAACCCTTGGGCATCACTGTCCTTTAGCCTCCCTGGTAAGGTCTATTCAGGAGTGCTGGAGAAGAGAGTCCGATTTATGGTTGAACCTCAGACTCAGGAGGAACAATGCAGATTCTGCCCTGGCTATGGATGACTGGACCAGCTCTTTACCCTCACTAGTGTCCTCAAGGGGCCATGGGAGTTTGTCCACCCAGTCTACATGTGTTTTGTAGACTTGGAGAAGGTGTTCAACTGTGTTTTTCAAGGTTCACTGTGTGGGGTGCTTCGTGAGTATGGGATTGTGGGTCCGTTGTTAAAGGCCATTCAGTCCTTATACAAGTGTTGTGAGAAATCGGTTTGCATTGCCTGCAGTAAGCCGAACCCCTTCAGGGTGGGAGTTGGACTTTGCCAGGGCTGCCCGTTGTCACTGATTCTATTCATAACTTATATGGACAGAATTTCTCGGCGCAGCCAGGGGGTGGAGGAAGTCCGGTTCGGTGGCCTCAGGATTCCATCTCTGCTATTTGCAGATGATGTGGGCTTGTTGGCTTCATCGTGCCTTGATCTTCAGCTCTCAATGGAGAGGTCTGCATCCGAGTGTGAAGCAGCTGTGATGAGGATCAGCACCTCTAAATCTGAGTCCATGGTCCTCGGTCGGAAAAGGGTGGATTGCTCTCTCCGGGTTGGGGGTGAGGTTCTGCCTCAAGTGGGGTGTTTAGGTATCCTGGGGTTTTGTTAACGAGTGAGAGAAGATAGAAGGGTGAGATTGACAGATGGATCGGTACAGCTTCTACAGTTCTACAGACTCTGTACCGGTCTGTTGTGGTGAAGAGGGAGTTGAGCTGTACAGCAAACCTCTCTGTTTACTGGTTGATCTATGTTCCTACCCTCACCTATGACCACAAACTCTGGGTAGTGACCAAAAGACTGAGATCACGTAGCACTTTGTTGATTTTATAAAAAGACCCCAAGGTTTCTTTGATGGATTTATTTAGCCAGTATAGCATTCCTTCTGTATATTTGGACACACTTTAAGTAAACAAACAATACAAAACCACTCACCCCTCTTTGTCCTTGTCTGCAGAAAAAAACAAAATGAAGACAATTGGCTGGATTACCAATGTCAAATTTGAACATCATGCTTGGAGCTGAGAGTTGGTCAGATTTTTACCGCCTACCTTTCAGTGGTGGCCAATAATGTTTCCTCATTTTAGCAAAATATCTCAGGGAGCAATATTTGGATGAACATCTACAACTGAATAAGTTTCGGAGTCAAAAAAAATTGCTGCAACAATTACTCAGCTTTGGCAAACAAAAAATTGCTATATTTCAGTCAACTTTAAATAAATTGTACTAATATTTGGTGTGGGTGTATGAGTGTCATCCCTAGCACCTCCTCTGAAGGATAACAAATTGTACGGGACTTTAAAAAAAACAAAAACGTTGGCATTCGTTGTTTTATTGTTTGTTATATCTGTAAGGTTTTCTAATTGAGAGGACTCAGTTTGTGATTTAAGGACTTCTAGATAAAACTGAACAGAAGAAACGTTTAACAACTTGAATACACTTATACGAGTAAGGCCCCTAACTCCCTCAGCTGCTCCCTGTGGACAAACACAAAGACTGACAGAAACAATACTGTGGCAGCTTAAGACAAGGGGACGAGACAGACAGGAAGGACTGAGAGACAGAGAGGGACACTCGTGACATGAGAAGACACACCCATCACTCGCTACCAAACAGACTTTTGAATGCGTGTGTGTTCATGTGGACCATGTTTTTGTTACCTCGTAGTGGCCATTATTTGGATACACACAGCCTAGTGAGAGCACGTGTGTGTTTGTACTCAAGTCTTGTATCACACTAATAAGATGGCCTGTAGTTTATTCAACTCAAACATAAGTAAACTAAAATGTTTAAAATATTTCATGTACAGTCAATAGAAAAAAGAAAAATTGATAATTTACTGAGATATTTTTATTCACTGTTTTTTCTTTTTTTTCCTTTCTTTTCAGTTTCACTAGAGCCAACACCGTTCATCTGCTAAACTAAGACAGAAAAATTGCCCTGTTTTTGTATGTTTTTTTGTTATTCTATTTTATTTTATTTTTTGTCATGTTACCTCATGACTTTGTATTATCTGCTCCTCTGTGTTTCTCCTCAGCCCCTTCCGCTCTTGCTCGTACCTACATGTGTTTGTCACTTGAGCTAATTGAAGTCACTTTATAAAAAGTGTCTTTGTGCTTAGAGTTTAGTTCCGCATTCTGCATCAACATAATATTTCAGCCTTGACTCAATGTTTTTAATATTACCGTCATCAACAAATCACAGATGTGGATGCTTCACCTTCCTCATCTGACTCCACCCTCATTTGCCCCATTCTGGACCTTCAGGACCCTGAACCTTCACAGCTGCTCCCTGGGTACCTCAGCCCTCTACTCCACATTTTTCCACAGAAAAATGCAGATAATTAATTTCCCCATCAGGGATTAATAGAGACTGATTAAGAAAACATCCATCTTAAAATGTGATGATTAAACAAATCTAATAATGCAAAATAAAAAGGTAAAACATTTATCAAAAAAATATTTTTGATTCACACAATTCATAAAAATCACACTCAGCTTTAGTGACAGCTTGGGGTTAACCCAGCTCAGATTTATTGAATTAAAATGACATAATTGCTTCATAATATGCAAAAGCTTATAACCAGCTGCATTTATTATATTATTACATCTTTAAACAGTTGCCAGCATGAGTCCACTGATTTCTGATGAAGAGTCTTCCTTTTATTTAATTGTAATTTTGAAAACATTTATGGTTATCACAAGAAAACAAGATGTTCTGAGGCTAAACAAATGAATATTTCGACATACTATCTTGAGGAAAACAAAATTGATTTCTTAAGATGGATGGAAACATTACTCGTTACCTTGAGAAAACAAGCATCATTTTGAGAAAATTTGTAAAAAATAAATTGTGATCATGAAAGAGCAAGCAACATTATTTTGAAGCAGTTAAATGAGTTATTTTAAGATAGTATCATAAAAATACATTTCTAGTCATTTATTCTTTTGGCTTATATAAAAAGCCACCTTAGGTGAAAAATCATTTATTTTACTTTAATTCAGTATGTTTTTTTGTTAGGCACTAATAGAATGCAAGCATAATATTTTGTATTTTTTATATAGATTACTCTTGTGTAACTTGGATTTTAGCTTTTCATGCAGAGTTGTTGAAAACATTAAGGTTGTCTAAATTAGGAGGAAAGCACAATGTTGAACTTCAGCTCTCTGTGACAGCAGAGGTGCAGGACCTTTAAACTCAGTTTTTTATGTAAATGTGTTTTATGCACTGTAAAAGTGAATGGCATAACAGTGCAACACCATTGATAAAATATGCAAAGTTCTGATGTTCCTCAAAAGTGCAACTGAATTTTGTGCCGCTGTCTGAATAATCACTGTTACTAAAATAACAACTGTCTGGCTTCCCAACAAAAGCAATGCTTCCTGTCGTGTCCGTTCTCCAAACGTAAAAGTTACAGCCGTGCAGACTGGGTTATATTTATCCCGCTGATATTTATTCTCAAAGAAAACAGTAAGAAAGATCGCCAAGGTCAGTGAGACCTGTTTACGCCAACCATTGTTGTCCCATAAATAACTAATAAACAATCCCTGTTGGAGATTGGTTTTACGTAAATTGGGGTGTATTGTGGGTCCTGCTATTGTGGTCAGCATTTTCCCTGACCCTTACAACGCTGCGTAGCTTCAGTAAATATAACAGATGTCACCCAGACTATTTCCTGCTCTTCTCTTCCTGACTTATTGTGCCATGCAAGCAAATCAGGTCACTTCATAATCTGTTATTGTCCTGGGATTCACTGAACGCGCTCATAGTAAAACTTTCAGATTAGGTCGAGCCAAGTCAGGGCTGAGGCACCTATCTATAGCCACTCTGTTGTGGATATTTTTGTTGCAGCCACATCCCATAACCCAATAGTGATTTTAGATCAGCTGGAACACAAAAGTCTTTGTAAAAGCAGTGTCAGGGTCTGTGTTTTTGGTGTTTTCTGTGTTTTGTGGTCTTCATGTTTCTAGCTTCCTGTGCTCTCTCTCACCTCTCCTTCAGTTCACTCTCTCTGCTTATTAATCTCACCTTTCCATAGTTTTCAATCAGCCTTTGACTTGTTTTCATTCCGACTTGTTACTGTTTTTTAAAAAGGAAAAACAACTAGCCAGATATATAGCTAGTGCTTTTTTTTGTCTCTCCCTCTGTTATATATAACCGGTCCATTTTCACTTCATTCCTGCTGGTGCATTGCTCTTGCTCCCTCTGTGTTCTCCTCCATGCGTTTGTTTCCTCTGTGTTTAGATTTGAGTTTCCTTTTTGCCGCCACGTCGGCCTTTTCTTTTGTTTATTAAATATGTTAAATTATATCTTTTTGTGTCTCTGATAGACAGATTTAGCCTTGAGTGACCTCAGGCTGCACCTTCTGACTGTTAACTCATTGAATGTTAGATACAAGAAAAACTTTACACATCAACCTCTGTGGCTCTAAGACAGATGTGAGCATGACTATTTTTTTCTGAGAGACGTAATAAATTTATTGAAGCTGTCAAATGGCATCAAACAGATGGCAAGCAATAACTAAAATCAGACTTCCAAGTTTTTTGTCTGCTTTTAAGTAATTTGCTTGAAGTTGTGGTCTTTTCATTTATCATTAAAGGCAGGCTGCATAGTGTTTGTAGCTGGTTTACATTGTTGCCTCATAGCAAGAAGGTCCTGTTTTCCCGACTTGGCCTGGACTTTTCTGTACTGAGTTTGAATGTTCTCCATGTAATAAGCACGTTTTCTCCATTTTCTCTCACAGATTAAAAACGTTCTATATTTTTCCTGGGTGTCAGTGACAGTGTGAATAGTTAATCATCTCATTTGCCTCTGTGCCCCAGTGACGAAATTGGAACCTGTCCAGGGTATCCCCTAAGTGACTGCTGGAGATGGACACCAGTTATTTGGGACCTGGAAAGGAGAAGCAAGTAAAGAAAATGATTGGGTGCTATAAAGGGAATCTCGGGCTGATGATTCAAATAAAACATTTATTCTTAATAGAGATGCGATCAGTGTTCCCAAACCTGCTGACAATAATATGTACAAGCTTTTTGGGTGGAGGTATGTGACACAAACTCTTTACAAGCAAGGAAATATTTTCATCTCACTCATGTATGACCAGTGAAAGATGAGTGGTGGAAAATATGTCAGAAATAGTTTTTTTTAAAGGGGAACAAAGTAATGTTTGACTGTAGGAAAGCCATGTCTCTCTTCAAACAGCTGCACAGTCTAAACAATTCTGGTGTCGCCTCCGAGTCTTTCACCACATCTTTCATCTGAACATCCAAACCCACTCTGGAAGATTCAGCTGCTGATCAGAACAGAACACTGTGAAGTGCATCAAAAAAAATGACATCTCTTCACAATAAGATGTGGGGAGCCAGCTGAAGAGGATGAATCTCTTACAAAACATGAATAGTTTGAAACTTTTAAAATTAGTACAATTTTTGTAAATCTTTTAAAAAACATTTTTGCAAGTTAGCACTCTGAGAGAAAAGTTTCATTTCTGATCATAGAATCTGTTCGTGTTCTATTATTTTCCGGGTTTTACATTTCCCAGCTCTTATAGTACAAGTTTGCTTTCTCCCTGATAACAGTGAAGCTAACACGAAGGGCCCAGTCTCTCTCACTCATTCAGTTCATTATCAGTCTACCATCTGAAACAATGTGTAATTTGGTAAGACTATAGCTGGAACTGTCACTGTCACTGTACAACACTGAAATTCAAAATACAATTAGCAGCAACAATAGGAGGAAGACAGATGGTGGGCTGCTGTGCAGTCAGCACATCTAAAATTAAGTTTTTATACATAAAGTTTGTAGACTAATCAAATATTTGTTTTAGACACGTAGAGGAACATACCAACATCCAGAGTGCTTCTGACTCCCAACACTTAACCTGATTAACATGTTTTTTTACTGAGACAAACCTTCCTGTCTGTCTTTGCTTAGATGTGTACTAAATTTAGTTCAATTTTGTATCCATTTCTTTTTTAGGGAAAGGAAGCATTACTTGAAGGAATGTAATTCACCCACCCACTGCCTGTCAAGTCAGAGTGTTATTTTAATATGCAGTAACTTGATTGTGAGAAGGGATGGAGTTTTAGCTGTTTTGGTCAAAATTTGTAACTAACATTTTGTATTATCTAATGTGATATTGAAATATCTTGAAATGTGTGTAAACTCTCAAAGCAAGTCTTATGAATGACTTTCAGCGGCTACCATACCAAAATTTGGCTCATTGGCTGTAAATTTGACTAAGTTAGCCTTTTTTGTGCTGTGTTAGTGATTGTCACCTTATTGTGGTAGAGGAGTTTGTGTGCCTGAATGATCGTAGGAGCTATGTTGTCGGGGGCAATAGAAGTTGCCCCTGGTAGGGTCTCCCAAGGCAGATTGGTCCTAGGTGCCAGGCCAGACACAGAGCAATTTACAACACTTGCATAGACGGACAAAACCATGAAAGTCAACGTCCCTTGCCCAGATGTGGTTTACCAGGGTCCCACCCTGAAGCCAGGCCTGTGGGAGGGGCATGTCAGCGAGCACCTAGTAGACAGGTCATTCCCCATAGGGCCTGGTCGGGCTCAGCCCAAATGAGCTACATGGGTTTTCCTTCCTGTGGGCCCACCACCTGCAGAAGAGGCCATACAAGTCGGTTACATGATGCTATGGGTAGTAGCCAAAGGCAGAAATCTTGTCACTCTGACCCTGGCCTACCAAAGCTTGCTCTTGAAACATGGAACGTGACCTCTCTGCCGGGGATGGAGCCTGAGCTTGTGCATGAAGTTGAGAGGTACCATCTAGACATAGTTGGGCTCACCTTGACATATAGCTTTAGACTAGGGGCTGGACCATATTCTATTCTGGATTTGCTCATGGTGAGAGGCTCCAAGCTTGTTTGGGTCTACTTTTGACCCCCAAATTGTTGCCTGTGTGTCTATGTTTTTCCCAGTAGATGATAGGGTAGTTTCCCTGCACCTTTGAGTGAGGAGATGCGCTCTAACAGTCATTTATAACTATGCGCCGAGTGGCAGTTCTACCTGCTTGGAGTCATTAGTGAGCATCTTGGTTGACAAGCCTTGTGATATGTTTTGTGAACTTGGAGAGGGCATTCGAGTGTGTTCCTCAAAGTACACTGTGGGGGGTGCTCTGGGAATATGGGGTTGTGGGTCCATTGCAACGGGCCATTCAGTCCTTATATGTAGTGTGAGAGTTTGCATTGCCAGCAGTAAGTCAGACCCTTTCAGGGTTGGAGTTGAACTCTGCCAGGGCTGCCCGTTGACATAGATTCTGTTCATGACTTTCATGGACATAATTTCTCAGTGCAACCAAGGGGCAGAGGAATTGCAGATACAGCTGGTTAAATTTAGTTTTCTCTGCAGGGTAGCTGGACTCTCCCTTAGAGATAGGGTGAGAAATTCAGTTATCCAGGAGAGACTCAAAGTAGAGTCTGCTCTTCCAGATCAAGAGATACCAGTTGAGGTTGTTCGAGCATCTGGTGAGGATGCCTCCAGGATGCCTCCCTAGGTAGGTGCTTCAGGCATTGGTAAAAGTTAAAGACTCCTCTAAGAATATTACTTGAGTAAAAGTCTAAAAGTATATGATATTTACTGTTCTTCAGTATCAAAAGTACATTTCTGATATAAAATGTACTTAAGTACTAAAAGTAAAGGTATTGAGTAAAAGTGAATGTTTAGAATTTCCAAATGACATTTATTGGGCGGTGACCTCTCCAAACAACATTTTTTAAAAGACTATAATGACTATAATATTATGTTAAAATGTTAATGTCTACATAATAAGTATTTTGTTCCATATAACACAGTATTGTATTTGATGTTGATTCTATGTTGCATTGTGTTTCTGTGTTTGAT
>JAVKLF010000042.1:17329103-17342308 GCA_034783495.1 Millerichthys robustus
TATTGTAATGGACTGGATGTACTGGAACTTATTTTGCTCATGGGGAGCAATCCTTTATGAGTGACAATAAAGCTATTCTATTCTATAATAAAACTGTCAAGGCATTAAAAAAGTTTTCAGTTTAATCTGACTGAATACATATATGCCGGACAGGACAGGTAAAAAAAAAAAAAATGAAAATGTCAGATTTTGGAGAACCCGATATAGATCAACGCATTAGACTTTGACAGAAGTAAAATCTAACACAGGCTGAAATAGCAATTTGTTTGTCTTGTAGAGATACTGTTCATATTAGCCCTCGTCATTTAAGGGGAAGGCAATAACAAGATAATTGTTATCTTGAGAAAACAATAACCATTATCTTGTGATAACATAATTATTTTGAGAAAACCATCAAAAAAACGTTATGTCCTATGTCCGCTCTCAGCTTCTGTAGAAATGAAACCTGCACAAACAAAGCATTAAATTTGCAGAAAATTGCCGAAATATTTTTGAGCGTGGTGTGTCAGCTTCACTCAGCTCCCATACTATACTTGATACGGTGTTCAGTGATACAGTATACACTGTTCGCTAGGGTAAATGTCTATACTGACACCTGCTGGATCTGAAACACCATTGCAGGCTACTTGGTTGAAACACACATCTGACACACTGATTTGATGACCTAATATACACTACAGTAATGTTTTTTTTTTATTATGTAATGTATTATTTTAAATACCCATCTAAGTTTAAAATATATTTGATACTTTGAAAATATACAGTCAATAAATAATGTGAATGTGTCAATGTGAAAATTAAAGTGAAGGTTTTCTGAATGTGATCTTGCTTATTGTCATTAAAGCCAGGAGATTTTCCATTTATTCCTGGAACCTAAATGATCAAAAATGCAATTATATACCCTAAATATACACAAAATACCCCCAGAAAATCCATTCTCATGTATTATTAATAAAGCAACCACGAGGAAGTTGTACAATCACTGTACCTGTGTTTTTTCTAGGTGTATTTGTCACTTCTTTATCCTCATGTTGATGCCTTGCTCTATAATGCCTAAATCATTGAGGAGGGGCTTTTATTTATTAAAAAAAAAACAATTGTTTTATACAGTTGCAGGGTGGAACGGTGGTAGAGCTGTTACCTCCCAGCAAGGTCGCCAGATCAGATCCCGGCCTGGGACACTTCTGGGTAGTTTGCATGTTCTCTCTGTGCTTGTGTGGATTTTCTCCAGGTACTCTAGTTTTCTCCCACTGACCAAAAACATGACTGTTACACACAAACTCTACCCAAAAATGTCTCAGGCTGGGATTTGAACTGGCAACCTTCTTGCTGGGAGGCAACAGCTCTACCAACTGAGCCACCATGCTCATATTTTAAAATTTATTTTTTAATCTTCATTGCTTCCGTTTAGGGCCGCCATGGTTGTTAGGAGACAGGATATGTGCTGGGGTAAAGGAGGGAATTAAGCTGAAGGCTAGACCGTCCAAATTCACAGCTGCTCTTCACAGTCAATGGAGGACCCGGCCAACGTTGACTGGGTAGGCCAGGTCCTCCGGAGAATGCGGCCTCTGATTTAGGACACAGCAAAAGACTCCTGGATAGGTGTCAAAACGTTTTCAAAAATAATTGATCTACAAGCCGGTTTGTTATAATGTATGTAAACGTCTGGTTTCAGCTTTACATACATTTTGTTTTTCACACACACACACACACACACACAATTTGATTAAAAGTTTTTGAAAAAGGCTTTACTTGGACTACAAGTGTTATTTATATCCATTAGCATGCTTCTATACATTTCTATATGGATATTTGACCATGCTTCTTGGCAGAATTGGTAGAGTTCATTGGTTGGCTTCTTGTGGCCTCATTGTATCAAAAATACTTTAGAGGTCATGGAGATTAGGTTGTATTTTCTATTTGTGCTTTATGCAGTGTGAAAAAGAAAACAGAAGATAGAAGCAGACAGGCAGCATGCAGTCACTCACACACAAACACACCATTTGATTCATAGTTCTCGGATTTACAACCCAGTGTGAGGGTTTTAATATGTAAAATAAAATCCTTCAATCCTACCTATCAATTCTATTATTAGCAAACCTTTGCATAAACCAAATAAATTTAGGGTATTTCTTCAGTTGCACCAACGGCTTTAAATTGTTTTAAAATATGAAAATTGTTAGCATAAGTTTATAGTTTAAACTGGTGACTGGGTGCAAAAGAAAAACTAAATAGTAACATTAACATTTTAAAAGATGAAGCTGGACCATAGTTTTAGATTTAATGAATATTTATTTTTATCATCTCTATTCTTGAGCAGAGTAACACTAGGTGTGCCTCAGTTTCCTCCATCCACTGGTGGCTAAAGCTTTCAAAACACAGACAGTGAAATTAATACAGTAGTTACCATTACTCAGCCTGAACATCTAAATTAGCAGTGGGAGTTGTGGGAGAGGGGAAGGGGGAACACAGACATACTTTCACTGACCTGTTGCCTTGTCAATAAAAAAGGAAAAAAGACAGATAGAACTAAGAACAACTAAACACACGGTTGCTGCTGCCTACATATATTGCAGTAGAGCTTAAGGGTCAAAACACTATGACTTGGCTTTAGGTGGGGCTTTTGTGGAAAAGATAAGGTAGGGCATGATGTTTAGGGGTGGTCACTTTCCTAACTTCCTTTCTGGGCTGGAAGTATCTACTCCTTGGAGTGCATGTACAGCAGCAGATCGGCAACGCGACTGCTGTAGCCATACTCATTATCATACCTGCAAAACAAAAAATTAAAGTAATATGACGAGCCAGTTTCAAAATGTGTGTACTTTTTTCCTTCTATTTTTCTTCTTCTTTCTCCTATATCAATAAAGTTAAAGTAGAGTACATGACATTTGAAAACTCACCAGGAAATGAGCTTGACAAAATTGTCATTGAGGGAGATGCCAGCACCAGCATCGAAGATGGAGGAGTGAGTGTCACCAATGAAGTCAGAAGACACCACCTAAAAATATTACCCAAGTCAGAAACTCAAAATTTAGGCAGCATATTACTGAGAAAAATACCCATCAGTCCAGCCTTAGCTGTATCATTTTACATTAAAAACGTGGACTTTACCTGGTCTTCAGTGTAACCCAGCACTCCCTTCATGGGTCCATGGGCAGCCTTCTTGACAGCCTCCTTAATCTCAGCGTAAGATGCAGGCTTGGTTAGACGGCATGTCAGGTCCACCACAGACACATCTGCCACTGGGACTCTGAACGCCATTCCTGTCAGCTTACTAGAAGGATACAAAGAAACATTTAATAGTTTAAAAAAAAACATTTTTTGTTTTTAACTTTTTAAAGCTTTTTGATAGACATACCCTTTGCAAAAATTAGGGAGACCGGACCAATCTTAAAGCATCTGACATACCCGTTGAGCTCAGGAATGACTTTGCCCACTGCCTTGGCAGCACCAGTAGAAGCTGGAATAATGTTCTGGTGGGCACCACGACCATCACGCCAGGCCTTTGAGCTGGGACCGTCCACGGTCTTCTGGGTGGCTGTGTAGGCATGAACTGTAGTCTAAAGGGAACAGAGTTATGCAGCATGAAACACAAGAACATTAAAGGCTACAAAATAAAACACCACATACAAACAGAAATAGCTGTAAATAATTTGAAATGATTAGTCAACAGGGATTAACTGATAATTACCATGAGAGCCTCCTCAATGCCAAAATTATCATGGATGACTTTGGCCAAGGGGGCTAGGCAGTTAGTGGTACAGGATGCATTACTATAAAATAGAAAAAAGGGGGGGGGGGAATGATATTAAAAGCCGTGTAAAGCGAATTCTTCATTTTTCTTCTAAACACATTATAAATGTCATAAATTAATTGTTGTAAACGTGCAAAAAGTCTCCCAACCATTTAGGATTGTGGAATAGAATGAAATTCAGGTTTCAAGATGTCTGTCTCAGGATTTTATGGGATGTATCTAAAGTGCGACCTAGAGTCATCACTTGGCCACCTTCAGTATAACCCTGCCCACTGCTGCTCCAGGAGTAAATAAACCAACAGCACAGCGACTTCAGGAAGAGTCAACGATAGCTTGCTGCTAGCTAGCTCACCAATTATGCCTCAGAGAGATTGCTGCCTGAATAAACTATCGATTTGGTAAAGAGGAGTCACTACAGTGATATGACCAACAACACCGGCCTTTGCAGCGCTCACTTAACTCCAGATACTTTTACTGATGACCAGGAGATAGTTGGGATTTATAAACGGTCATTGGGTCGTGTTGCTTCCCCGGCAGACTTGCACTGGAGTAGCGCGTCAGCACATTCTGCTGAGTCACTGATCTCTGATTAATTCCGATTAAGTCTGAAATTAAAATAAATATTATCAGAAGAAGGAGAAAATAATAGTAACTTCAGCAACGTGGCGTTACATTTTTGGACTTAATCGGGCGCAGATATTGATCAAAGCAGACTTAGCAAAAGCTCCATTTTTTCCCCCTCGCCTTTGTTTACCTCTGGTGGAATGACCGTAGATCAGCTGACAGCAGAAAAAAAAAAAAAGTTTTTGGTTCAACTCCTGGAAAACGTCCTGGTGCTGTGTTGGAATCTGATTGGCACAAAATTTAATACCACCATATTTCCAAGCATACGGCAACGCAGGCATGGTTTAAGCACCTCCAGCGGACACTCCCCCAACGTCTCAGCACAGCTAAAGCGGACGTTTCACTATTTTTGAAACCTAATTTTATACACTTGGCTGTGTTTATACACTTGGCAAATTTGTTTGATTTAATCAAACAAATTTAAATGGGTGATTAATAACACATTTTTCTGTGGTGTGAAACTAAAACACACATTTTTGTATACTTCACTCTCACTTTAAACTTACTTGTATTTTGAAATACAGCAAGAAAAAAGAAACACTTGTTGCAAAGTAAAAAAAACATTACCTGACAATGGTCATGGAGGAGGGGTCATATTTGTCCTCATTGACTCCCATTACAAACATTGGAGCATCAGGTGAGGGGGCAGACACAACCACACGCTGTGCACCACCCTGGATGTGAAACTGTTTGAAACAGCATGAGAATTGTGGTAAGAAACCAGAAACACTTGCTTTCATTGTGTGCAAGATTACGTACAGAGGCCTTTTCCACACTGAGGAAGACTCCAGTAGACTCAACAACATATTTGGCTCCAGCACTGCCCCATGGGATCTCAGCAGGCTTCATGCTAAAGGAGAAGAAAAAAAAGAAGCTAGTGTTGGTTCTACTGTTTTCAAAAAGCTCATCCTGCACTACAAGTTTGTCTAGGTTAACGAGATATATAGTTTTCCGTGTAATAATTCTCAGTGTGATAAAGTAGAAATGTCTCTTTTATACCCATCTTTCTTGTTGGGGATTGGCATTTAGAAAGAATGGAAACGCATTGTTATTTGTCGCGGGGCAAAAGGACCTCTATACATTATCTCTTTATTTTTACGTCAACTTTAATGCGGCCTGAACGGGTGCGCGGACCCCCACAAAAGTTGCATCAAAACGACGGGCTTGGTCCCGAGATATGTACTATTACTTTTTGAGTTACCATGGTGACGTAATCATCGCATAAAGACCCCACAAAACCCAATTTTAAAGTGGTATTTTTCCGGAATGTCTCCACTTTAAGGTCATGTGACTTGGAGTGAAGCAGGCTGAAAATCTTCAACCAGTTCTCAGCGAACGAATTGCTGCTATGGCCGCTATTTTCATGATACAAAGACAAATATTAAAACGTAAGAATTTTTGTCTACTTTCAGAAAATATGTCTGCTTTTACTCTAACCCAAACGGTTCTCTCTCGAGGTGCCTCCGAATGCGGCAAAATACCAAGTCCCTCTCATTGAAGCCCATTATAAAAGTCTCTCTCATCGCTAGTCAAAATCTCAAAAAAGGCTACCTTGTTATATCTCGAACATAAAACGCTCTAAAAAGTTGAAAATGTCCACGAATACAGATCCATCCCTTGTGGTGCTCACGGTTCAAGAATTATTTCAATAGACCTTAGATGTTTTACACAGCGGCTGTTTGTTTGAACCAAACTTTTAGACGTTTTCCAACTGACGCACAGAGAATCTGCTCCACGCGTGTCTGTTATTGACATCAGATTATGGCCTTCTGATTGGCTGAGGCTGTTCTCACAGTTTCTGGACTGGTAAAAACTGGTATACTAGTAACCTAGAATGTGCATTGATAAATTCTGAACATTACATAAATATTCAAGATGGCCGTCAGAGCTATATTGAAACTGCAATAATTCGGCCATTTTAGGTCAGACTGGGCTGAAAACTGGTGTGGTGGTAGCGGAGAACAAACGCCATCATGTAATGAATCCAAATCAAAAATCCAAGATGGCTGCCACAGCTAAAATGTAAAATTGGCCATATCTTGGTTATTATGACTAATATTGTGCTTAGGTTTGGCATGGTGGTAAATGGCGGCACGTGGCAATCCCAATCATAGTTTCTCCAGGAACTATTCTAGTTGATATTCCAATTGTCAGACCAGAGACAGTAGAACAAGCTGAGCAAAGGCATCTTTATTAAGACTTTAGTTGCACATTTGTGCAGTCCAAAGGACCATACAAACTGCTTCTTGAAGCTGTTCATTTGACATCCCGACTGTTAACGCCTTAATAATATTTGGCTTCTGCTCTCGGAGAAGACCCTTTTCAGTAGCATGCACTGCTCCTATGAAAGAGAGTTTTGATATTTGAACAAAACAGGAACTGTTATGCAAGATGTGCTAGAAAAGAACTATCTGAGGCGATGTTTTGCCAAGTTTCTCTGTGGGATAATGTTTTCCTGTTGGAAGGTTGGAGGTTTGATAGGTATGTGTTGTTTTAGGTCAACATGACCAGTAAGAGGAAAACTACATGGCAACGGGAAATGGCTAGAGGGAATTGCAGTCCAAGTGCCAGAAGATTGACACACATAGAAAATCAGCGTGCAATTGGTTGAGAGATTCTCATAAAACTGCCCAACACTGGGGAAGAATTGGGATTTCTGGGGTACTGTTTTGAGGTAATGTTTGTGTTGACAAGTGCACATTAAAAATCCTCCTGTCTGCTGGGAGAAGAAAAACAACAAGTTTGTTTTTTGTCATAAGTCTGATAACAAGCTGCCTACAAGAGTCATAACGGCCGAGATACGAACAAAATGACATTTTAGCTGTGGCGGCCATCTTGGATTTTTGATTTGGATTCAGTATGTGATGGGGTTTATTCCCAGCTACCATCACACCAATTTTCAGCCGAATCTGACTTAAGATCGCCGAATTATTGCAGTTTAAATATAGCTCTGGCGACCATCTTGAATTTTGATTTAACATTCAGAATTTGTCAAAGCACGTTCTGGGTTACTAGTATACCAGTTTTTGGCTTTAAAAGTCTAAAATTGTGCAATCGTTTTTGGTTGAGCTAAAATTAGCATTAGCTGTTAGCATTAGCTATAGTTCAGCATTTATACTATGTTGGATTAGCTGTCAGCTACATTCTCTGTAAGTTTTTGCTTTCTATGTTATAAATATTCAAGCTATCATCTGAGTTTTTCTCAATAGTTTTGGCACAAATGTAATTCCATACAGTCAACACTCTTGTTTTGTTTTTTTTCCTCTGACTTTTACTCCTACACTGAATTATGTCCTGGATGGCACCCCATAGACAAGGACCCCTTCTCTCACTTTTTTTTCCCTGTCTGATTTTGTCACACAGAAAACGGGCATGCTTCTATCAAACAGTCGCTGTGTAAAAACTATGAGGCGTATCTAAATAATTTTTGAACCGTGAGCGCCACAACAGATGGAAGTGATTTATTAAAAGATTTTTCGAGCGTTTAGTGTCCGAGATATGACGAGTTAAATATAGCTTTTTTTGAGATTTTTGATGAGTGATCACAGAGAAACTGATCACTCTGAAGCACCCTGAGAGAGAACCGTTTGGAACCGTTTAGTGGCAAACCGAACACATTTTCTAAAACTAGACCAAAATTCCTACGTTTTGATGTATAATTTGTCTCTGTACCTTGAAAATTGAGGCCATAGCAACAATTTGTTTGCTTAGGTTTTCTGATAATCTCTCATCCTTCCACTCTAAATTAGTGGAAAAAAATGACCATATTTGGAGTCAATGGCAGTTTAACATGGGGTTTTTTGGGGGTCTTCATTCGATGTTTACGTCGCCATGATAAGTCGAAACGCCAATAAAAGGTAAAAGCACACCTCACGGGACCAAGCCGGTCGTTTTGATATAACGTTTGTGGGGGTACACGCAGCGGTTCGGGCTCTATTAAGGGAGACGGAAGAAAAAAAGATAAATAAATAAAGTAAATATATATATATAAAATATAGAGATCTCACTTCCTGTAACAGAATAACAATGGGGTTGCCTTCACAGGCAATCACCAATAATAAAGAATTCCAGGTGAAGAACAATGGTTCTGCCATGCATTGCATGATGGCAGACCCAATTAACCTTCCAGGGCCTGGCCTTGACATGTGGACAAAAATGCATGTCATGCATGAGTTTAGGTCTTTGGACGGTAAGCATGACTTTGAAAAATTTTAGCTTTTATAAAATATATTTTTACATGATCTGAAAAAGATAAGCCACATGAACCATCAGCTGACTGATGTGATCACTTACCACTGGAAAACAGAGATGCCGTGGCCATCCACTATGAGCTTGCTGCCATCGTGGGAGACCTCGCCTCCATAACGGCCGTGAGTAGAGTCATACTTGAACATGTAGACCTACGAAGGCACGGGTAGGAAACAACGGGTCACAGTGAGAGCTGTTTTGACAAGCTATATGCATTTCACTTTATTATTGATACAACCCTAAGAATTCATAATTTAATAAAACTATTTTATTGAAACATTCCAAAATACCTCAACAATTTGGTTAGTATTAGCTTTCCTCTCCCCCATAACAAATGTGTTTGTAATGTTTACTACACGTAAAACATGGTGTGAATTTTCTCACCATGTATTTCAAGTCAATAAACGGGTCATTGATGGCTACGACTTTGATGCCTTTCTGGAGGCAAGCCCTCAGAACTAGGCGGCCAATGCGCCCGAAGCTGCAACGACATAAAAAGAAAAAGAATTAAAACTGCATGCAGATGTGTTCTGGTTGAAAGCCGGAATCATACGCAGAGAACAATTTCTGTACTCTTTTAAAGCTTTATTTATAAGACATTTTTCTCCCTGAGCTGCTATTGCTCACCGAGAACCTAAACAAACTTTCCCAATGTCATTTTGTCTTTACATGCTCTTAAAAAATGCTCTTTGTACCACCCTAAAGGTGGTCTCTTGAATGTCAGCATTGATGACACTATAAACAAAGAAACACGTTCTCTTAAAAAGGTAACATTCTCACGTTAACTAAACCAATACTAAATCTGAAACTCAAAATATCCAACACAGCAATACAAATACAGTGACCACGTCCTGAATTGTGCTGAATTTTCCACTATCGTCCTGGTGTCCTGCAAGTTGAAATGTCACGCATTGGATCAAATTATAAAAAATCCCAAAGAGGAGAAAAACAAAGTTTTAACAACAGGCTGCAATTTGCAATCATTAGTTAATGCCTCCTTATTTGTCTCTTGACTTCATCCCAGGAGGAGAGAGAGGCAGGCAGGCAGAGACGCGGGGTCAGTAGTCTATCAACACACAGCAGCACATGGATGTCTTGCATGCTGCTGCCATTGTGCTATACATACACACACACACAAACACACGTATACACATACATACATATATACAGACACACACGGACCAGATTTCATCTCAAGGCTATCAGAACATGGTAATGGAGCAGCTGAGAGACACATTCACCAAGACAGGAAGGCAACGCTGGGCGAGTTATGCCACTATCTGCCAACGGATCACGGATGCCTGGGCTCAGGTACCGGTCTCAAGTGTCATCCGAGCTTTCACGAATAATCACGGAACAGTTAAATAACAGCAACGAGACCGACTCGGATGATGATAGGAAGGATCTGGGCACACTTGATGCTGAAATCGCTCAGCTGTTTAACTCCGACACTGAGCAATAAGACTTTGATGGATTTATGGAAGAGTTTGGAACTGAAAACGTGAGTGTATTGTTTGTATTTTATGTGTTACAGCTGAACGTTGAGAGTTATTGTGAATTACGTTAGTTAAATAAAGTTTGATTTAAAAGACTGTTTAACGGTAGTTTTGCTTAATGTGCGCCTTTATAACAGGAGGCGCTTTATATATGAAAATAGACCTGTTCATGGATAACAGCCTTTATAATCCGGTGCGACTTATGGTCCAAATAATACGGTACAGACATGCATAAACACACACACACACACACACACCTACCTTACATTTTATTAATAAATATGAATATTGCTTGCGCCGGCAAAAAAAGTGTATTTTAACGGATTTTCAGATCGACATAACAAGCATTGGTTTCGTTGATGTGGGTATGGTGCTTTAAGAGAACACATTTTCTTGTTTAGTGTGTCATCAATGCTGGTGTGACAAAGATTTTCAGGAGAATGGGCAGATTGAATGACATTGAGAGAACAAGTTTAGGTTCTCCGGGAGAAACACCGGCTCCAGCGAGAGAAATGGTGTCTTTAGGTGCAATAACGTTTTAAAAGAGTACAGAACTGGTTCTCTGCGTATGATTCCAGCTTTCAACTAGAACAAGCATTTGGACAAAGTCCAAGGTCAGAAGACAATCCTGTGACTTTGCTGTTGAGGGAATTAGAACAGTGGTACATATTAAAAAAAAAAAACAACTCCACTTATAATAATAATAATTTGTCTCCAACTAATTGTCCCCTTCTGCCCCTGTCTCACAATATTGTTTATAAAACAAAAGTGTGAAACTCACCCGTTGATTCCAACACAAAGATCTGACATGGTTGTTGCTCAGGAGAGTATGGAGTTACCTGCAAAACAACAAACGTACCAGTGAGGTTAAACAGACAACAATAAATAAAAGATGTCAACCCAACTGAAACTGAGTTTTAACATTAGGAGTGACAATATACCCAACAGTTACACATTAGCAAAAAAACTGCAGAAAAGATGCAAGTTTTCTAAATTCAGCAGAAATAAGCTGAAATTACAAAAGACAAAATGTAAAATGAGCATAAACTGACTAAATACCAAATGTCAAAGCACCATAATTGAGCTGAAATTTTTTACATCTAAAAATTGTTGAACTACCATAAAAAGTGCTGTACTCTGCCATCACAGTCATTCAACATATCTTGTCTTCCTCCCACATTCAAGCTTTTGCCTCAGCAACAGCCAGGCTGTGGCCCACTTGGCCTGCCAATACGCCTCAACTGCCTCTGGAGTCCCACCAGCCAACAAGGCTCAATCAGACTCCTTCAGTTTGACAGCCGGGTGCTTCTGCCAGTCGTTTTCAGCAAACCCTCACTACATGCATCAAACTTTATTTGCAGACTAGTCTGCTCATCTCTTGAAAAGTACAGGCTTGTTAGATGTGAACTGAACAGTGCTGCACCATGCAGGGACATGTTTAGAAAACAATGAAATTAAAGGGTGAGAGAATGGTTTTAGTAAGTGAGGCAATAGGATCATGTCTTAACAGAGTGAGGGGAGAACCTGGCTTTCATAACAAAATACTACCTGCTTCTTATACATCTCATTTCAAAAAAAGTTTTGTCAGAGCAGTATTCAAACTACCCAAGTTTTCCCTGTCTGCAAACAAGTAATTTTCCAGGTTACCAAATTTTCAGTCAAATTGATATGCAACCCCGATACTTAGGCTTGATTATCAAGTAGGAAAATAAAGACGTAGCAGCAGCAGCGTTCACCTACAGTCATATTTAAGCCAGCTGACAGTCTGGTTTATAATTCAACAAGATGTGAGACAGTGGATCAGCGATATTGTCATTTCATTTGATAACCCCCATCACTTGCAATAACCAAACACACCCAAATTTGCTACTTTGTCTCTGGTGAAAAGCCCAAGGGTTATCAGTTGGCAGCATGAGAAAACCTTTACGCTGTTGTCAGACTCAAAATGTCCTTGCGCCGTTTTGGAATCTGATCAGTACTAATTTAATGCAAATTCATTTCCAAGTGGATGGTTTTTATATTCGTTTACTCTAAACATTTCATTTAAATTATAAGGCCATTAGAATTCCATATTGCCAAAAATGCAGACTGACTTGTGGAATTGAAACAAATTGGAATCCAGTATAAACAAGGAAACTCATGGAATTCACTCATTTGGGTAAGCTCTCCCTTTCCATACAGCAGAGAGAAAAGACAAAAACAAAATACCTGTGGCAATTCTTGCTAACACAACGACCTCCAAAAATGTGAAACTTAGGTTAGACCCAACCCCAGCTATTTTTATTAAACTGGAGAACAACTTTTCTATAAGAACACATGTGATGACCACTTCCAATAGACCGACATCGGTAGCAGCGAGAAGAATCAAACTAGTGCAAGCAAGACAAATGCAAACTCCTCCAGCGTTCAACAACATCATCAGTAGAAGTGAGGCATAAGTTTAAAGATTTTGATGCAGTGTGTTTGGAATGTACGGTGGTCCATAAAGGGTCACAAGAAAACATGACCGCAAAAAAAACAAAAATTCACAGCAAAAGCTGGAGTTAAAACATAGGTTAAAAATAGAAATAGCATGAGGAAATTCAAGATCTGAATGTACTCTGGCTTTAATTTTATACTTAAAACAGACTTAATTGTTTGAAAGACTGTCACCCTTATGGACCACTGTAGGAATCAGATTTAAAAAATAAAAAAAAAGGTTTGTCAAGTTTTAATAAATCACTGAACAATGAGGGTCTCTTTCTAAACAAAAGTAAAAATGAGCTTAGATTCTATGCAATATGCAAGTGTGCACAAATTGTTAGTTTGTGGGATTTTATGCCTCATTCTGATGTTTGCTCCTCTCACACACAGCTTCTTCATAATGACTGGTGAGCTGCAGCTAAAATGCTCAGTAGCAACACTGCATCACTTTCAGGAGGAAATATTTAGTTAACCTTGAAATAAGTCACCTAAGACACTGGAAAATTATGAGTCATTATGTAAGAGTCTTCGCAAATTTTTTTTAAAGTTCAAAACCACCATTGAAATAAGTACTATCACTTCTGGAAGAATTAATGAGTCAATATGTAAAAGACAAAAAA
>JAVKLF010000042.1:17342408-17353347 GCA_034783495.1 Millerichthys robustus
TTTACATTGTATATTGTATTGCATTTTTAATTCTGCAGTAACCTCATAACATTGTAACATCATCATTGTCCTGAGCCGCATGCAACGAAATTTCGTTCTGTATGCACCCTGTCCATGCAAAATGACAATAAAGTCAGTCTAAGTCTAAGTCTAAGTCTAAAAATATATATATTTCCCACGAGAATATGGGACTTTATTGTGAAGGAAGGAAGTTATTTTGAAACTGAGCGAGGAAAAAAAGGACTGTATATTTTACTACTGTTAGTTTTGTGATGTTGTTGTTGGAAGATGCTAAAAATAAAGAGACTCAAATTACTTTTTCTCTTTTTCTGCTGACTTTCACAGTATCGTCAATGCCACTGCCTTTATGTGATTTAGGTCTTGGTTGTTTAGTTGAACAACAAGAAGCCTTTGAATGAAATTACATTAGACTATTTTTTCAACATTTTGTTGTTCTTAGTTATATAAGTTATGAAAGGTGATAAAGTGAAACATTCTTTTTATATCGTAATTTTAAGAAACAAATAATCAACATTTTATTATTGGATCATAAACTGTAAAACTCATCTGCAATTTAGTTTAATTTTAGTTTGGACTTTAGGGCGGAGCTGCAGAGGTTTTTTTTAAGGGGTATTGTAAGGGGTAAGGCATAAGCATGAATACTTGAAAGGACAGCTCTTATGCATGTAAGTTATGTAAATTTCTTTAAAATTCTGTGTTTTATGTAAGTATTTGCAGATGTTATGATTTCGCTGCTGGAGTGGCTGGAGGAGGTGAGGACTCAAGTGCAGAAAAGGACCAGGGGATGAGGACGTAGTGCAAAAAAAATAATAATATTTATTAAATACAAAAACAAAACAAAAAGCCGATGTGGCGGCAAACAAAAACCAAGATCAAAAAACTTACTTTAACTTAACGGGGGAGACATGAGCATGGACAGAGACATAAACCAGACAGGACAAGAACATACCTCCAGGGCACGACACCGACAATGAACCGACAAAACTGGAACACAGGGAACAAACATTTATAGGGCAAGGCTGATGAGGTGAATGAGACACAGCTTGGGAAACAACAACAGGTGAGGAGCAGACACAATTAGACATAGACAGACACTTAGACAGGGACACAGGACACAGACTATAACAGCAGATGATATATCCAACAAGTTTTATTGGTTCAGTGCAGTGCAGTCAAATTTGTGCGTAGATTTATTTTTTGTCAACCTAAGAGTTACTAGATCCAAGCAATTAGGGTTGGGTATGTACCAGTGAGGATAAGTTTAGGGTAAGGCGTCAAGGGTTAGGCTGTAGAAAGTAATGAAAATCAGTGTAAAGCCCTATATAGATAGTACTACTAGACCATGCTGGGGTGGGGGGTGGGGAGAGAGATCAGTGTGTAGGCAGATTGTGGACTTATTTTCTATAATACCCCATGTTTCATTTCAGGTTTGGTTTAGGTCCAGGTGGTTGGCTTTGTAATGTGGTCCAGATGTTAGAGACAGCGAAAAGTGGCCAGATTTTTCCAGAGTTTCTGTTGAACTAAAGCTTTACTAATAAAAGTAGAGGAGCTTTTCACAATTCTGCAGACAAATACTAGCTTTTGTATTCTCAAAGGGGGATAGAGAGCAAGTACGACCACAATGTTATATTTTGTTTTTATTAAAGAAAGTGACTGACAGCTTGGAAAGAAGTTTCCAGCATTAAACTAAGGTTCTAATTGGAGAGGACAGAGCAGAGAGCAAAGGGACCTGGCAAAGCAAAGCAAGGGTCTGGCAAGCTGCTACTCACTGAAGGCTTGGCGTCTGACCTAATTCTTCTTTTTACCATCTGTTTCTTTGTCCAATTATTGTCTATAAACCGGGACACGATTGTTTCAGTGTGTGCCTGATTTTTCTTTTTGCCCCACCCAAATCCTTCCTCTGAAGATAATATTTTCTCTCTAAAATGCGTAATTCCTTATTAGAAAATAATGGATTCTTGCACCAAACAGGTTATTTTAGATGCTTTAAGAATCACTCAAGGATACATTGAAGGTGCACATTGTTGAAGTTATTTTTTGCCATCTTAGAGGGTAGTAAAAACTAAGGTATATTCTAATTTTAAAAACCTGTAAAATATGCAACACTTCCTGTATTTGCAGTAGTGTATATGGCAATATAAATACTCTCTTACATCTATCTCTGTTATCCATCTTCTTGTATTAGAGCTCAGATCCATTTCGAAAGTCTGTAGGTCATGTGATTTGGTTGACACGTTAATAGGAAGATGGAGGAAGAGCTTAATATCATCATGCTGCACAACTCAGATATTGTGTTTCAATTGTCTAAGATTTCACACAATTTCCTGTGATTGCCAGCAGGCAGTCACTCAGATTGTTTTTCATCAAAGTTTGGTTCTGTTTTCCATCTCTGGCAGCAGAGAGTTAGATCATCTAAAATATCTTTTTGTCTGTACAATGATTTATTGTATATGAAATCATTAGAAGATTACAGCTTACTCTTACCTTTATTTTGAAAATACTGAAGTTAACTTGCCACAGACCATTTGTTGGGGGAGTCTGTTCTGCTTGGAAGCACGTATTTGAGTATCAGAGGCCACTATCAACCAATTAATTGAGAAAACCCAAGTAAAGTCATTTCTATCTGTAGCATAAAGAAGGTATGGGGCCAACAGGTGAAAACATGCAGCAAACAGCTAAAGTCTCTGCAAATGGAAAAATGCTGTAATCATAAAAATGGAAGGTTAGAAATGTTGCAAACTCCAAAACATGCAAACATAAAAAAACGCACAAGAAGATTGCTGCAAAATAAAAATGTTGCATTCATAAAAGCCATCTGTATGTTAGAAATGTTGCAAACACCAAACACAATAACTAAGTGGGCTAGACCACTAGAGGGACTAAGCCACCAAGTCAAATGGAACCAGACACCAGGCCCTCTGTAAACAACAGCTGCAGAAGAACAGTTTGCTTTTAGAGGATTTGATATAAATATATAATTATATTATATCAGTAATATATAGTAATGTTAGGAGGTCAGAGTGACATCATTTTCAAGAACATATCAGATGAAGATGAAGGCACAGAAGGTACTGTTATTGCTTTTATTACAAGAACAATTTTATTTGTCATTTTAGTCCGTGGTCATGTAGCACAACAACAAAGTAGATAGTCGATTTATGATTAAATATTGTATATTATTTACCTCAGTCTTGCTTCAACTCTTGTCTAGTTTTTAATCATTTATATTGTATTCCAGTTCTTATGATTAAGAACTGGAAAATGAGTCTGCTTTTATGTTTTATGATATTCTTTTCTTGAGCATCTTTAATTTTGCTACTACATGCTCTTACTGTTCTTTTGTATTTTGTCAAATTTATGTGTTCTTGTACTCCAAAGTGCTTTACACTACAGTCATTGACCCATTCACACACTGATGGTGATAAGCTACATTGTAGCCACAGCTGCCCTGGGGCTCGCTGACAGAGGCAAGGCTGCCAAGCACCGGCGCCACCGGGCCCTCTGACCACCACCAGCAGGCAAGGTGGGTGAAGTGTCTTGCCCAAGGACACAACAACTGAGAAGGATGGGACGGGGGATTGAACCGGCAACCCACCACACCTGTCACAGGTCGAGTCCCCTAACCCTAATCACTCTTCCACAGCCGCCCAAACATTAGTCTTCTCCTCAAACCAGACAAAGATAAGTTTGAAATACATGAATTTAGCTTGTTGAACCAGGTTTGTGGAGGTTTAATTGGAATCATTGAGAATATATAGTTAATTTTTGGAAGGACTACCATTTTTATTGTTGAGATTCTTCCCATCAGTGATATGGGAAGTGATTTCCATCATGTGAGGTTACCTTCTATTGTTTTCAAAAGAGGATTGTGGTTCAGACTTAACAATTCAGGTAGCTTCGCTGAAATACTTATACCGAGGTATTTAATATTCCCCACTACTATATTAAGATAATATATTAAATTAATTAATCTGTGTGTGTTGTTGGAGTGGGAAAAGTAATCCCACATTATAATGTGGGATTACTTTTTCAATTTGCTTTGCTAATGCTTTACATATAATTTTAAGATCAATATTAATGAGAGATATCGGACAATAACTGGAGGGATGTGTGGGATCTTTGTCTGGTTTAAGGAGAAGACTAATGTTTGCGCAATTCATAGTAGGACGAAGAATGGAGGATGTCTCTATGTTAACAAACATCTTAAAGAAGAGTGATTTTAAAATACGCCAAAATTCTTTCAAAATTTCTGTTGTGTAACCATCTGGGCTTGGAGGTTTCTTGTCTGGCATTTTATGAATAGCTTCCTTACGTTCTATTATTGAGACTGAAGCTTCTATTGTTGTATCCTGAAGTCTGAAGGATTCGTTTGAGATGTGTACAGATTATGGTAAAAATCTTTAAATACACCTTTGATTTCATCTGGGCTCTTGATTGTATTACCTTTTGAGTCTTTAAATAATGAAATTATATTTTTTTTTGCTGTTTTGTTTAAGCTGATTCGCAAGAATTTTACTGGATTTGTTACAGTGTTCAAATTTTTCTAATCGAAGCCTTTGCTGATGGAATTGAGTCATTTTATTAATTATTTCATTAAGAATATTTTAATTTTTTTGTATTTCATTTAATAGATGATCCTCTTGGGTAGTTGCATAAACTGTTTCAAGATTTTTGAGTTTTTGTACAAGATTTTTCTCCAGATCAGCTTCTTTTCTTTTTTTTGTATGAGGAATATGCAATTACAGTATTTTACCTCTCATGACAACTTTAGCTGTCTCCCATAAAATGCATGGTGAGATATTTGTTAAGTCATTTGTTTCCAAAAATATAGCCCATTCATTTTTTAAAGACTTGATAAACTCTAAATCTTGGAGTAACGATGTGTTAATTTTCCAATGTCTAATAGGAGGAGTGATGTTTTTTTTTTTTTAGTAATTGTTAAAATTACAGAAGAATGGTCACTCATTGTATTAGGAAGTATTTGTGTGTTTGAAATGTCTGATAGAATAGAATTATTTGTCATAAAGTAGTCTAAACGTGAATATTATTTATGTACTGGTGAGAAAAAAGTATACTCTTTAAGTGTGAGGTGACAAGAGCGCCAAGCATCGCACAGACCCAAATCACTCATATATTGTGTAACGGTTTCGGTTGATAGACATCTGCGCTGATTGCTAGTTTTAATGACCTTGTTTAGCACCAAGTTGAAGTCTCCACCAACTATGAGTCATGTCAGAGTGGACTGATAGAGCAGAGAAGAAATTGTGAAAGGAGGGGTCATCAACATTTGGGCCGTAAAAACTTGCAATGCAAAGATTTGTATCATGAATGGATATATTAATTATCATAACTCTGCCCTCTGGATCAGTAACTGTGGTGTTACAGATGTAATTAATTTTTGTATTAATAAAATGCCTACTCCTCTTTGTTTAGAGTTATAATTGGCAAAGCATGTATGTCGGAATTTTGGAGAACTGAGTGTTTGATGGTCTATTTGTGATGTGTGTGTTTCATGCAGTAGCACAATGTCTGCTTGTAGGTGATTTAGATTATCTAAAATTTTTATTTTCTTCCTCCGATCACCAAAACTATGCACATTCCAAGTGGCAAACCTCATTGTGATATTATCTACACTAATTGTTTGTGTGAGAAGTGAGCAAATGAGAAGAACCTAGAAGAGTGTGTATCTGCATATGCACCCGCAAATTGTTAAAATATATGTAGCACACAGTTACCATATGCATGCATGTGTATGTGTTCTTGTGTGTATTCATAAAAAAGGCATACCTTGATGTTGATCTGCATGATTGCCTCTGTAAATTAGTGGGGTACACAAGACAACAAAAGAGACACAAGGAAGGAGAGAAAAAGAAAAAAAACAATGCAAGCAAACACAATTTGGGGGGGGGGGGGGGGATGGTTTAGGCCAAACCGAGTAACACTGCAACTAAATTTGACGCAGTCGTGCGATATTATTATCATAAGTTTGCTGATATTAATGAAGTGCAATACCTGTATATATTCATATGCACCTGTGCACACGTATACTGACCAACATATTTAATTTATTTACAAATAAACAGATACATACAGACCTGTATATTCACACATCATATACACATCCATTCACATATAAACATGCACACACTCGCACACGTACATACTACATATTCAAATATACCAATATACCCATAGATACATATACACATACACAAACATATATGTGCACATGTACACATACTTATACATACTGTATATCCATCCATATACAGACACACAGATATATATATACTCGTGCTCACACATATATACATTCAAACCTGCATGCATCCATACACCTGCATATGTGTATTTAGAAATAAGGTAGAAAACTTAAGAGGTATTTATTATGATATTTAAGAATTTATTAATTATAATTAGAATTTTAATTGTGATGTTAATCCATTTTCACTTATATTGTGTTTCTTAATTAGTTTAATTTTATTTTTTATCTTTTCTTTTTGATATTAGTACAACCAAGTAGTGATTTCTGGATCACAAAACAATTGACCTTTTACATAAAGCTTGTCCACAGAGACTACAGCCCGTGAACCTTCAGAGATCAGCTTTTTTCTAATAGGAAAAAGTTTCCTAAGGCGCTCTAATATCTCTCTTGGAAACTGATCATTGACGCTAAAATGGCTCCTCCTCACCTGCTCTTTATGCCTAAGTGTTCAAACTTGGCAACAATGGTTGCAGGTTTCCTGCTTTCTTACCTCCCTGCCGGTGCACCCGGTCAAAGCTGATGTTTTTATCGGCAATGCTAGGGGAGTTTAAGCTGTACCTTCATTATGGACCTGATCGGTTCCTCAGCATCTTCCTTGTCCGCCTCCGGGATCCCGCTGAAGACAAGATTGTCCCTGATACTGCGTGATTGCATGTCCAGAATAGTCTCCTTCATGTGGAAGTTATCTCGGATTGATTTGCACTGTGTCTCGCGAGAACTCACAGCGTCATCCAGTCTTTTCTGTCCTCTTTAACTTGTCCACTCATGCAGGAAAACAGATTCTCCCTCAGTCTCCTTGCTTACTAGTCAATAAATTCTGGTTACAGATATGTAGCGATTTATCTTCATGCTTTGACCAACCTATCTTAGCGTCGCCATCATATGAGTCTGGCTATGGGTCTTCTGGGTATGGGTGGGGTCGGGGCTCTCCAGCTCCGCTCTGTCGGATGTGTGGGCCATCGTCCGGGGGGCCTGGCCGCGGGCCCTCTGCCTCGGCATTGCTCTTGGTCCTCTGCTGTTGCCCCCATTGGTGTGTGCAGGGGTTCGCCCCCTAGCCAGTCGGGTGCCCTTTCTCTGTGGCTGGCTGGTGGCGGGGGGTAGGGGTGGGCTGGGGCCGGGGGCTGGAATCTGGTCAGGACGAGGGGGAAGATAGCAGTGGGGTAAAAAAAAATTAAATTATACTTTAATACTACTCCCCCTCCTCTCCATATTATGACCACCCTCCCTTGCTTACGTACATGTTAAATACTTATACACATATAGGGCTTTTTGGGGTGTTTGTGGGGCAGGGTGTAACTCCTCCTCCCCGACTATTGCAACCCAATTTTAACTGCAATTTAGGCACATAGGGCCTTGGTGGTTGATATAGCTCCCGGGGACACCATTGTATACAGCGGTGGTGGCCCCGGGACAGCAAGAACCCCAATTTTAAATGCACTTAGACACAAATAACACCACAAATAAACACACACACTTTTATTACAGATGGCGGGGGAGGGAATGATTCCAGCATTACTGGTCCTGTCTTGCCCTGCCTCTCTGCCATTCCATTTGGCCTCGGTGGGGTGGGCCTGGGTTTGCCCTTTGGGGGTGGGGGTGGGTGGCCGAGTGCCTGTGGGAGCTGAGGGATTCCATGGGGGTACGACGTACACCCCGCCGGTGGTTTGTGTAGTGGGGGTGCTACGGCCTCCCCTGCTCCCGGGAGGCTGGTCTCCGGCCTGGCTGGGCCCTCGTTTTGTCTCCGCCCTGGTTCCGGCGTGTGGGCTGCTCGGTAGTCCTCCGCTGTCCCCGGCGGGTCCTGGGGGGCTCGAGTTGGGTTGGTGGGGGTGATGCTGGCCAGCCTCAGTGGGGGATGGGTTGGGGTGGCATGTTTGCCTCCATGGGGCCCTGGCGTCCTCTCTCCTGGTGTGCGTTGGGTTTCTTGGCTCTGGGGCTGTGCGGGGGCCTGGTGGGTGGGCTGGGGCTCCGTGACCATGGGGACAGGCTTGGGTGGGTCTAGATCTCCCTGGGCTTCCTGTTGCATCTCCTCTCGCCGGGAGTTGCTGTCCCTGCATCCCACCCGTGTGTCTGCCTCTGGATCCTCGTTGTGGTCTTACTGCGGTGTGGATGTGTCAGGTTCACCATGACTTTGGGTTCGTTGGCCCCCCTGCTGGACTGGGTCTGACTCTACTTGCTTGGGGTTGCTGAGGCCGGTATGATTCTGGAGGTACTACCCACATAAAATGAACAAGAAACATCTGTCCCTCTCCCATACATGAGCATAAATGCATGTCTACACCTGATCATCAGTAAACACGTGTGTATAATCACCTGCCTCATCATGTGTGCACATGTATCGCACACTTGTGTGTCATTTGTATGCATGCTGTATTACACACAACCTTGGTTTAAATATTTGTAGTTCTTGTTGATCTGCTTCTGTTGGTTTAAATAATAATTAATTTGTAACTTTTTGTAATTCATTCATTTTTATTATGTGTTTTGTATACCGACTGTCAGTTCCTGTTACTGTTATTGTTGTTGCTTTGTATCTGTCCATCCCCCCCACTCCCTTCTGTGCTTTCCTTTTGTCCCCCTCAGCCTTGGCTGTCCGGTGACTTCATACAATAGTCACTGGCATCAATGGGAGGATTATCCGAAAGCCTCCTTTTGTAGAGTAAAACTGGACAGGACAGGTGAAAACAAAAAAAAGAAAGAAAGAAGCGTGTTTAAATAATGTATGAAGGGATGGAAGATGAAAATGCAATTATTGTAGTGTATCTATGTGAGCAGAAAATGTGCTTTTAACAACAAGACCAGCTGCTTGCTTATGAGTGGCATGTTTATATTGTAGAGAAGCTGTCAGAAGGAAAAGATTCATAATGAGGGAATGAGAAAGGAAACAAAGTAAGACAGGAGGAAGGATGAATGCTGCAGAGTTGGAGATTTGGCACTTTCACAGGTGAACACCACAGGGGGCTGTGGTGGAAGAAGTTTATGCATACATGTAAACTGATGAGTGTGTGTGTGTACGCACACATGTGCGATGCTGCCAAACCGGCCACCTGTCTTCCCCTCGTTGTAGTTTTAGTGTTTCCTTTCATCCGGCCCTCAACAGTACAGCTCCCACTTGGAGTGGTTAGCCTCCTGCTGTGTCTGTGTGCATGTGTGTGTGTTTGTGTAGTTGAAGACCCAGATGGATAGGAAAGACTTATGTTTCTAAAGGTGCGTTTCACTCTTTCCCCTAACCTTTTTTATATCTTTGTTCTTTATAATTTATTGAGACCATTCAAGCAGAGGCAGGATGTTGGCCCACAAACCCACAAAGCTAAGGAGGACACCAGAGGAAACTTCTGCTCCAAAGTCAATAGGAGGTCATACTACAGGAAAAGCACTGCTACTGATCCATCTTTAATTAGTATGCCTTATTCAGCTGGGTGCCATCAGAGCACAAAACCACAGATGAGTTTGAGAAAGAACAGGATGTACTCCTGTCTTCTTCACTGATTTCTATGTTATGACAGTTGAGAAATGACTTGTTTGTGTTTTTGAGAGAAGAACCAAAACCCTGTCTGGTCTTCTATTTCTCAGTAATTTGCTTATTTGTAAAACTGTGGTACCTGGTTTGAAAATTACAGGCCTCATTTTCTGACTCAGTAGTTTATGAGTCCATACAGTGAGGAACTGATATTCTCTAAAGCTAAATGATTATTAAAGATTAATATTTTACCTGTTTCATAAGTGATCCATAAAGTGGGTCATCAATATTCAATTATTCAATTAATATTCATACACATTTTTATACATCATTATCATCATCATACTCATCAATAATTTACACACATACTGATTTAATAATGGCTTGGATGATTCTATGTGATAAAAAGAAACCTCAGATGGAACCCAGAAACAACCTTAGCTCAACCTGTAAACTAACATGAAAGCTGAAGAGGCTGTAATCTTTGCTGTTGTGTGTTTGTCTTTTTTTGTCAGCAACAAAACCCACTTGGCCAAATTTCATGTGACATAGTGCAGATGTACTGCAGTGAAAGACGGTCCATTACATTTTATTGTAAATTCATAATAATTTGTTTACAAGCACATAACACTGAACAATGAAATTGTGTCAAGACGCAAAAAAGATATCTCCATATCCTAATATAATTTCAAACTCTCACATATACCATCAAACTCTCTCACATTTACTATCAAACCCTCAACTCTCACACTTACATCGCATGAAAAGTGGGACTTTTGTCCCTGTAAACTGCCATGAATTATGCTAATGCACGCCAGTTATTGGCCATTTACAGGGCTGTACCTTCCAGTTCTCCTGTCAACAACTGACAAACTGTCAGAAATGTACTTTCAGAAACATCTGGGGGTCGGGGGGGAGTTGAGCTGCAGGAGGTGTGAACGACTCTATTTACCATATAAATAGCAGGAGTGCTAGCAGGAGCAGCAGCAGCTAACTAAAATGACCTCCCAGTCATTGGATAAAGTAAATGGTCACCGGTCAACACTCACATATGATTGGTTGGTGCAAGGATTTCATGGCAAAAACCCAGGGCGCAGGCAGAACTCAGAAGTTGAACAAAAAGACTTTAATAATAAATCAAAAGCTGACGTGGCAGCAACAAAACTCACTTTGAGCAACTTACTGAATACAGATAC
>JAVKLF010000042.1:17368333-17385397 GCA_034783495.1 Millerichthys robustus
ATTCCCCCCGGACATTTTTTTAGGTCTGAAAAGTAGGACATGTCCGGGAAAAAGAGGACGTCTGGTCACCCTACATTTGCGGGACATTGTTTCAACTTATGGGACGTGTGTGAAAAATGCATGACAGCCCTGCACAATGTAGGACATCTAGTATGTGTGTATGTGCATTGCATTGTGTACGTTGGGCCTTGTACAGGTCAGATGCACTGTTTTTGTGCACAATGCACGTCACACTCCTATGGCGTATTTGTGTTGGTCAGGATCTGACCATCAGGTATGCACTGCAACATTGCTGTTTTTTTGTGTGCCACATTCATGATGCATGTTGTGCTCATGTTTGCGTGTACTTTTTGATAAAATTTTCTTTGTGTTGATATATAACAAAAATTTTGTGACACGCATTTCACAATATTTAGCTGTTATAACCTGAGATCAGGAAAAGCTTTGTATCTGTAATAATAGTAAATTTTTGTCCATCCATCCATCCATTATCTGTTACCTGCTTCTTTCTTTCAGGGTCATGGGGGTCACTGGTGCCCATATCCAGCTGTCACAGTGCGAGGGGCGGGGTACACCATGGACAGATTGCAAGTCCATCATAGGGCCACATTGAGACAAACAATCACTCACTCACTCACTCACACCTAGAGTCAATTTAGAGTTACCAGTTAGCTTAACAGTCGTGTTTTTGGACTGTGGGAGTACCTGGAGGAAACCCACGCAAGCACGGAGAGAACATGAAAACTACCTAGAAATGTCCCCAGCCGGGATTTGACCCGGCGACCTTCTTTGCCCCACCCCTCTTAATTCTCTGGTGATGCCACTGGTCTTTTGCCACTCAGTTTAAAAATTTTAAAACAAGACTTTTATAAAACAAGTCTTGTTTGTTTTGCACAGGCACTGCTCATTTGAGGCTTAGTTTTTAATTTGCTTTTGTCTGCTTTCCTATAGAATACTGTAAGGAAGTGAGAGATGGGTATGTAGGGAGAATGTTGGCACAGAGGTTTTGACAAGTTGAGTCTGTAATCTGGAGGTTGCAGGTTCAACTTCTCAGACTTACAAAAAGAATGTCGGTAGAAAACCTCAATTTGCAACACTCTGAGCCCCTGAGCAAGACCCTCAACCACCAGCTGTTCCCAGGGTGCTTTGGATTGCAGCCCACTGCTTCACATAGCGATGGCAAAAATGCAGAGAAACAATTTTCCCAGTTGGGATAAATAAAGCACATTATTAGTAGTTTATTATTATTAATGTACCATTAATCTTTGTTTACTATATGCAGTTCAAAACACAGACATATTTGTATCATGGAATTTTACAAAGTTGGTATTAATATTTTGAGCTGTAGCCGCATAAAAAATTCCACCACAAAGTTCCTTTTTTTGTTATGTTTTTGTAACTCAAAAATTGTAAAAGAAAATGTGCACTTTCTTCTTTCTAAATAATATTAATAATGCTTTTTAAATAATATTATTCTGCATATGTATTTGAACATTTCTGGAGTAACTAATTTCTGGTCTCCTCAGATTTTTGTTTCATAAGAAATTGAAGCCATCACTAAAAAATACCTCACTTTACATGCAGCATTCATTTACAGCTCAGTCATGTGTCCGACATGCTGGACTGACAGCTGTAGATAGTGTTACACATTTTTTCCTGACAGCTCTAACTTGTTTTCAAGGAAATGTTATGAAAAAAGATAAAACAGACTGAGATGATGTGGGTGAAAATAAAAGAGGATAAAAGTAGAGGACTCAGAGAGGACAAACAAAAGTAAAAATGATGAGAGACAAAGAAGTGAGAATGAGATGGTTTTCAGACCAGTTAAGATACTGAATAATTCCAAACTTTCACTTGCTCAAGTTTAGAAGGGATGCAGCCAGGGAAATAAAGCATTTGTGTGATGGGGTATCATCCTGTTGAGACTCAGCTGACGGGTCTTCGGGTCTAGACACTTGGGGATGGTATTAGCTTTCACTGGAGTAATGGGGGAGCCTGTCAGATGTCAGCTTCTCACCCATAAAAGCTGCTAAATGGGCAGGAGCTATGACTGCACAGGAAGATGGCTGAGTAGACATTTGATTAAATTTAAACCAGGTTTATAAATTCTGGATATTTCACAGCTGATGGCCATTCTTTTTCTGCTATTTCTCATCATAGCTTTTGGCTTTCTTATGAGACTGTTCTTGATTATGTCAATTTCTTGTACCAAATGAATCAAATCAGAGTAGTCAAAAAGTTGCAAAAAAGATTTTTTTTAATTGAAATTTACACTTTGTTTCTTATGTTTTAAAGAAGTTTTGCTTTTCATTTGAGAAGCATTTTTAGTTTAAACTAAAAGGTGCTGAGTTTCAAGCTTTTAAATTGCAGTAAGTTGATATGCAACCTGAAGTAAAAAAAAAAAAAACCCAGAAAACTATGTGAAAAAATACAGCATGATTTACAGCCAACTTTCTTCTGGCTTATCTGACAGAAAACTAATAATAATCATGCATTTGGACAATAGTTTGCAGCAGGTTTTAGAAAACACCTTAACCTTTCAAGCCAGCTGTTCTTGTAAAACCAGCTCCCAACAGAACAATACATCATGCTTCACCCTAAAAATGGTTTCCAAAAGACGTTGCATTTTTACAGTCCCAAAGTCTCAGCCACATTTCTATGCACAATCAATGATCTCAGGTCAGCTTCTAACATAAAACTGAACCAAATCACCACCCTGTGATTAACCTGGTTTATTATCAACTTTTTTTGTTACAAACTCTAAACACTAAATAGTCAAAAGCTTTTACAACACTGTCTATAAAACATTATTTTTGTTTTGCCTTTTTGTACTGATTTCTGTCAAACATGGAGTTTTCCGGCTCACCATTTTCCTCTGGTTGCTGAGGCAGAAGGTACAGATGTGCTTGGGCTGAGATGATTGGTCAGATCCTTGACTAGGGGAGGAACTAACATGGAAGAACGGTGGCGAAGGGGCGTGACAAGGCTGTCCATCATGAAGCCCTTCGCCCAGGAGCAACACGTTCCCCAAATGACTGATGTAGCTACTGGCCAAGCGTAGAGTCTCGATCTTCGACAGCTTCCTACAAAAAAAAAAAAAAAAGCTGTTGAATATGTTTTTTGTAAATCTGTGAAAGAGCTCTTCTGATTGCAGTATTTTCTTGTTTCCCCTTAATAAGACAGACTCAGTTGTGATACATAAGACTAAATCAAAAGACATGTGTACCTGTCTGCAGGCTCAGTGGGGATGAGAGTTCGCAGAGCTGTAAATGCAGTGTTGACCGAATTGGTGCGATCTCTCTCACGTGCATTGGCTGCAGTCCTCTGTCGAACTTCCCCAGGAGGAGATGACCCTGTGGGGCCAAGCCTTGCCCCTATGCTTGCTATGCCCAGCCCTCCACCCCCACACATCTTCCTCTTTCTGTTCACCTTTATGTGAAAGGCAGATTGGGATGATGAGGACAGACGAAAGGATGCCGAAGAATTGTTGGTGCGCTCTTCAGAGCCTGAACCTTCGCTGCCGTTCTCATCATCATCTTCTGAAAGGAGGGCAATATCTCCATACAAAAACCTTCCTGCAGGAGGAACTGTACGTAACATGGCAAATGTCATCTTCTGAGTAACAGTTTTTCTCCTTTGAAAAATTCTGTTAGTTGCTGGGATTCTGCTAATGATGTTTGGTAGTAGAAGATACGATGACACCCTACTCTAGATGTCCACTTGTGGTGTTTGCCAAGTGTATCAGATGTTTCCTTTTGTATCTCACTCACTAAGACAGAAGCAACAGCAAGTTGATCTTACAGTTGAGGTCAAATCAACCTGACCTCAATTTTGCGGTCAGAGGTGGTTGCTGACTCCAGGTTCTTGATGTTCTCAGTTGATCTTTATAAAAACATCCCAGAAAGATGGTAATTCTTCACTTCTCCTTTCCAAAATAATCTTTAGAGTTATACATTAAAATCAAAATTACAGCTTTGTTTTGTTGCCTCCATGAAAGTTGTTACTTATTTTTCTTGTTGCCTGTTTCATTCCAAGCTAAACTAACAAAAATAGCTTTTTGCTGGTAGCTTCATGCTCTTCGCTTTCTGGTAGTCTCCTCCCTTGTCCTTTTTCCCCTCTGCCTTTTCACTCCATATGTGCATGCGGTCTGAGTGTTTAAGTCTGCTTCTGGTCTTATACTCAGTGGGAGGGTAAAACGACTGCTGCACCCCTCCTCCTTCAAGCAGTAAGAGTCTGTGGGCTGCTGTCTAAAAGCAGGCCAGAGAGACGGGAGGCCAGAGGCAAACCATCGGCTGGAGTTTTTTTTGGCTTTAAGCTGCGGTGTTCCAGGGGAAATTTATCCCTAAAGAGCACTTAAATCACCTTCTGAGCTCTATGCAACTTACAATCCAATCAATTTAAAAATAGTTTACAGACAGGATAAAAAGATATCAACAAAAAGAACCAAAATGAATTTAACTTAACAAATAGTTAAGTTTCTTCAAAGATGCAAACAAACTATACTAACACAAAATGATTTCATTGTCTGTTTGGGTCTGACAGAAATTAAAAGTTTTAGCGTTTCTACTGTCTAATTTCTTTCTGTGATTATTAATTACCCACTGACAAAAAAGAACACAAAGATTCAGCCTTTTCATGTGTACTTTCTTAACAATAATAAACTCAAGCAGTGAAGTGAAAGTTTGCCTCCTGACTATTTTTCTTTTTTCTTTCCTGTTTCCCCCTCCGCTTTTGTCTGGACTGAAAGCTGGAAGGCAGTAGCAAGAGAGAGCTCATGAATAAAACTGGAAGTAGATTTATTCAGCTATGCCCGACGCCTCATGACTGTCACAATATTTAACAAGAGAGGGCCATATTTAGCTTACAGGCAAGAAGTTCAGCTTGTTTGAGACTTTTGTGATTGAAGTAATGGAGGTTTAAGGTGATGAAGGTTCATTCAATCAGTTTTTAATCACTTAAACTCCCTTAAACAATCACAGACAAAATACAGAAGAAAAACAAAAGATGAAGGAACTATGATGGAAAATCATTTTTAAAAGTTAGCTGTTTGTATTGTACTGGTCTCAAATTCTTATACCTTTTATTTCTAAAAAGATTGGTATCATTTCATTGTGTGTGGGCATGTTTGATTTTCAGTCTGTTAGCAAAAATATCTTATTTATCACCGAATGGATTTTAATGATACTCTCAAAAACATATTGGACAAATATATCAGATTTTAGGACATTTAGCTGTTGTTGTAGTAGCTGAAATTCATCCTCATCACAAACAAACATATCACATTAAGTCTTTGTTGAAAACGTTGGCATACAAAGAAGGAAGCAACATGCATTTCTTTAAGAAATAAGTTTTATTGACTAACTTTACCTTTTTGCTCAATGGAATGTTCAGTGCTATATGGTTAAAAACAAGCAAAAATCTTTACTATGAAGTCCATAATCTTTAGAAGTACCTCAGTGAAACTTTCAACCATAGCTGCTGTTGCTGGTATGCACTTTTGTGTAGATTGGCAACAGCTGCTGCTAAAAACTAATGGCACAATGAATAATCTGTCAGTTACACAATGTTACAGTCAGCATTCATCACTCTCAATTTCTGTGCTATTTTTCCTCTAGCATCCACATTTCTTCCTATTTCTACCCTTCAGTCCCAACAGTGCTGTTTATGTTGTGGTATTCAGTGATGGAGCAGAAGCCAAAGATGGTTGCAGTGGTTGATTTCAGTACAAACAAAAAGTGCTCAAAGCACAGAGAACAGAAGAAGCAGATGGATGGTAGCTGTAAGCGATGTTTAGACCTGTTTTTTGTACTTTTACGAAATTTAAATTTTAACAAAAATAAATGGAACAGCATCAGGGGTTGGTTATTTGATTAGGCCTGTTAAACTATTTAAAACAATCCAGTAAATTATCATATCTTGATTATTCCTACTGTTGTACAATCCAGACACCATATTGACACAATACTTGGACACTGCCTCTGTATGTATACTGTATAATTGAGTTTTCGCTACACTAAAAAGTTTCACTCCAAATCATTGTTCTCCATCATTGCATGTTAAAGCATGAGCCTTCTCTTATTTACATCATAGTTGGTCAGCTCAAACAGAGCATCCATTTCACTCTGCTGAACACATGTGACAGAGTTTTAAAATTGTGTTCTGTGTTCAACCAAAGACAATTGTACAAAAAAGGAAAGAGTAATATTAATTAAATTTAAAGTATTATTTAAAATAAAGTATATTATACTGTTGGCATATCAATAACATGGTCATGATTTTAAATAATAATTCAGAACATGCTCTGTGTAGGAGTGTCACGATCCACACGATAGATGTCAGAGTTCAGAGCAAGGCAACGAGACCAGAGACAGACTAGGTAAAATAGTATTGTTTATTTACGGTATGTACAACAGTGCTGGACGAGGGGCAGGATCTGAAGGAAGGGAAGAAGACGCGTTAGAGGTGGAATGGAAGCAGGTCAGGAACGTGTATTTACAGGAGATAGGTGAGAGACTTACTGGGAGGACAGCGGGTACAAACAAGGGAGAGCATGGAGGTACAATGAAGGGATTCTTGTGGTGGTTCTTCAGTGGCACATTAACTCTTTACAGTGAAGGTGAGATGTTGGGAACTCCAGGTGCAGGTTTGTACAGGTGCAGGTCACAGGGAACCGGTGGAGGCAACAATCCAGTGTATGGCTCGGTGAGGGTGTAAAATCCATAAGGCACAAGAGACTAGAACACAAGGCAAGAGATCGTTAGAAAACTCAGGCTAGAGAAGGCACTGAGGGGCTGTATCATTACCCAGGGTGAACAATGTTCCAGCGTCGACTCAGTTGCCAGGAGGGGCTTAAAAAGGGAGGAGGCTCATCAGCCGGAGGACACAAGGCACTCTCAGAAACAGGTTTGAATTGATACACATGAAACGTGGGGTGTATCCTGAGTGAGGGTGGTAGCACCTGTCTGACTGCCGAGGGGTTAACAATCTCCTTGATGGAAAAGGGTCCAATGAAGCGAGGTGCCAACTTCTTTGGAGTGTCCCTGAGGTTAATGTCCCTGGTGGACAACCAGACCCATTGCCCTGGTTGGAAGCACGCAGCAGTCCACAAAACGCTTGTTCTGTGCTGCCGTGCGGAGCAGCGCAATCTTAGTTTGGCGCCAGACCCGTCTGCATCTTCTGATGTGTTGCTGGACAGAGGGAACCAAAATCTCAGACTCGAGACTGGGAAACAGAGGGGGGCGATAACCCAGGGAGGCTTCGAAGGGCGAGAGACCTGTGGCTGAGGAAGAGTTAGAGTTATGAGCGTATTCAATCCATGTGAGATGTCTTACCCAAGATGATGGGTTATTCTGGATAACGCAGCGAAGTGCAGCCTCCAGCTCTTGATTAAGTCTCTCTGTTTGACCACTGGATTGAGGGTGGTGACCGGAGGAGAGACTGGGAGTAGCACCAAGAGATTTGCAGAAAGCCTTCCATACCTGGAATGAAAATTGGGGTCCCCGATCTGACACCACGTCCGTAGGAATCCCATGTAAACAGAAGACATGTTGGGTGAGTATTTCCGCTGTTTCCAGAGCGGTGGGTAGCTTGGCAAGTGGAACAAAATGAACAGATTTAGAAAAGTGATCAACAATGGTGAGAACAACTGTTTTACCATCAGAAGGAGGCAACCCTGTAACAAAATCGAGCGAGATGTGGGACCATGGGCGACCCGGTATTGGGAGAGGCTGTAATAAACCCGCCGGCTGTTGGGTTCCACTCTTGCTTCTGGCACAGGTGGGACAGGCCTTCACATATTCCATAATGTCGTCTGAGGGTTGGCCACCAGAAATGCCGTCTGGCCAGAGTCAACATCCTGTTAGTCCCTGGATGGCAAGAAAGCTTGTTAGAATGGAGCCAGTGTATTACCTTGCTTCTGACCGACGAGGGGACATAACGCTTCCCAGGGGGTCCAGTTCCTGGATCGGGTTCATCGATCAGCACGGCCTGGAGGTCACCTTCGAACGCCCAAGTTAAGGCTCCGACAAGGCAGGACGGGGGAATGATGGTAACATCCTCGCCTTCCTGTTCAGAGGAGGAGAACTGACGGGAGAGGGCATCTGGTTTCACATTCTTGTCTCCAGGTCGGTAGGTGATCTGAAATTGGAACCGGGCAAAGAATAGGGACCACCTGGCCTGTCTGGGGTTGAGACGTTTAGCAGTCAGAATATATTTGCGACTCTTATGTTCCGTCCAGATAATAAATGGCATCTCTGCACCCTCGAGCCAATGACGCCATTCCTCCAATGCCATTTTAATGGCCAGTAACTCCCTGTTGCCCACATCATAATTTCTTTCCGCCGGAGAGAGACGGTGAGAAAAAAAAGCACAGGGATGCACTTGGTTGTCAGACTCTGACCTCTGCGACAGGACTGCTCCCACCCCCGTGTCCAAAGCATCGACCTCGACAATAAACTGGTGCCTTAGGGTCAGGGTGGTGGAGGATAGGAGCCGAAGAAAAAAGCCTTTTTAACTCACCGAATGCAGATTCTGCCTCAGGGGTCGATACAAACTTCCGCAGGGTGGATGTAAGTTGGGTGAGAGGGTTAGCCACTTTACTGTAGTTCTTAATAAACCGGCGATAGAAATTGGCGAACCCCAGGAACCTCTGAAGTTGTTTGCGATTGGTGGGGACGGGCCATTCAAGAACTGCTTTAACCTTCTCCGGATCAGTGTGGTAGTGACCCTGGTTAAAAATAAAGCCCCAAAATGAAACAGATGGTTTATGAAAATCACACTTATCGGCCTTCACAAACAGTTGGTTTTCATAAAGTCGTTGCAGCACAGTCCGGACATGTCCCTGATGCTGCTGAGGTTCCTGTGAGAAAATAAGAATATCGTCAAGATATACAAACACGAACTCATTCAAAAAATCCCTGAGCACGTCAGTGCCTGAAAAACAGCAGGGGTGTTGGTAAGGCCAAAAAGCATGACGAGATACTCAAAGTGTCCCAAGGGGGTCTTAAAAGCCGTCTTCCACTCATCACCTTTCCTGATGCACACGAGATGATAGGCGTTTCTGAGGTCAAGTTTAGTGAATACTTTGGCCTTTTGGAGCTGTTCGTGGACCGAATCAATGAGGGGCAGGGGATACTTATTCTTAACAGTAATTTGGTTTAGCCCGCGGTAATCAATGCAGGGACGCAGCGACATATCTTTCTTAATCACAAAAAAGAACCCAGCACCAACGGGAGAGGTAGAGGGATGATGCCCGAAGCTAGAGACTCCTGGATATAATCTCTCATAGCATCCCTCTCAGGACCTGAGAGGTTGTAGAGTCGACTGGAAGGCAGGGGGGCTCCAGGAAGAAGGTCGATGGCACAGTCGTAGGGACGATGCGGCGGAAGGGATAGGGCATGTCGCTTACTGAACACCGGCGTTAAGACATGGTAACACTTAGGGACCTTCGTAAGATCAATCTCCTCGGGAGGTGAACTGCTGGTGCAAGAGCTGGGGATAGCAGATCTCAAGCAGTTCTGGAGACAATAGGGGCTCCATCGCTCTACCCGACCCTTACACCAATCAATGACTGGATTGTGTTTGAGGAGCCAAGGGTAACCGAACACCAGTTGGGGTTGAGCAGACTCGACAACGAAAAAGTCGGTAACTTCTTGATGATTGCCCGAGACCACCACCTGGACGTTGTGAACCTTCTCTTGTACTTGTGTGAGTTTCTGACCTGTAATGCCCATGACCACAAACTGGTTGTACAACCTCTGAATGGGTAACTGGAGCTCCTCCACCAAACCTGCCGAAATGAGGTTCTGCTCAGATCCCGAATCAACAAGAGAAAGAAGATTAATTTTATTAGCAGCAGAGATCAAAACTGTGGGCAGTGTGAACCAAGACGTAGAGGAGACTTCCATACGGCCCGGGGCTGTATCATTACCCAGGGTGAACAATGTTCCAGCGTCGACTCAGTTGCCAGGAAGGGCTTAAAAAGGGAGGAGGCTCATCAGCTGAGTGGTAGCAGGTGTGGCTCATGAGCTGCAGCTAGCAGCTCCAATCCTCACAAGGAGGGCATGTCTTGTTCATAAGTTAGGGAAGAATGGAGCTGAGCTAAGCTGTCAGACGAAGCTCTCTGTTTACCGGTCGGTCTACGCTCCTACCCTCACCTATAGCCACTAACAATGGTAGTGACCGAAAGAACAAGATCGTGGATACAAGCAATCAAAATGAGTTTCCTTCGCAGGGTGGCTGGACTCTCCGTTAGAGAAAGGGTGAGAAGTTCAATTATCCAGAGGAGATTCAGCGTAGCGCCGCTGCTCCTCCACATTGAGAGGAGCCAGTTGAGGTGACTTGGACATCTGGCAAGGATGCTTCCAGGATACCTCTCCAGGGAGGTGCTCCAGGCATATGTGACTGGGAGGAGGCCCTGGGGAAGACCCAGGACACGGAGACTGTGTCTCTCAGCTGGCCGGGTAACTATGTCCCTCGACTGGCCTGGGAATGCCTTAGAATCCTCCCGGAAGAGCTGGAAGAGGTGGCTGGGGAAAGAGAGGTCTGGGCCTCCCTGCTCAAGCTGCTGCCTCCGCGGCCCGACTCGGATTAAGCGGGACATAATGGATGGATAAACAGAAAAATACGAATAAATTGTAGTCAAATTGCGTTACAATGAAGACACTTAAGACAAAACTGTGACACATATTTGCTGTTCATTGTATTTGTAGTTTTGTTTGGAGAATGACACCAGGTTTCCTCTGAAAACTATTTTTGTCATTTGCAGTCATAGGCTAAAGTTTGCTGTAATTGTGAACAGGAACACTTAAGACTCATCTCAATGTATTGAGATATTATTATTATCCTTTTCTGTGAAAGATTATAAGATTGTACAAAAACACAATCCTAATAATTACAATTTTTCACTTTTTAAGAAGTAAAACAAGTTAGGTAGTAATGAGTCTTAAGACAATCTGGTTCATATTTCTGAAACAATAGTTAGTGTAATTCAGATTTCAGTGTTTTACTTTATGTGAGTCACACTAAACTGTAGTTGTGTATAAAACTCCAGAGTTTAAGCTGCCTATTCATATGAATAACCTTTTATTTTTATTTATTTTGTAGGACAGAACGATTCATTCTCTTGATTATTGTTGCACGGCAGAGGTTTAAAAACTACGGTGTCTGTACATTTTGAAACTGAGTGGTTTTCTTCTTGAAAGACACGGCAAAAGTTGTGGTGGCAGCAGCACAGTAGTAGACACCATCTGATAGTCATTATCCCCCAATCCCCCGCCGCTGCCTTCTCTCCCAACCTTTCCCTTCCTTCTTCACTTCTTTTGCTTGATTCTCTTTTCTCAGCTCAGACGTATTATTCATTAGTCTGATGAAAAACACCCACCAGCTAAGCTGGGTCCAATCTCACTCACAAAAATACACTCATTCAGAAACAACTGACACAAAGACAGATATACAACACACATGCACACAAGGTCCAAACCCAGTTGAACCATTCTGGCATGGGTCAGGGGCCTGTCAAAACTCGGAAATAAGTCTTGATCAGATACGGTACCTGAGTGCAGACATCTAGCAGGCTAAAGACACTCTGAGCAGTATGATCTTTTTTGCCTTTGCTGAAAATGTTTGAAGGAAGGTTGAAGTGAAAGAGTTTCAGGCTTTCTTATAGTGCCACAGAGTAGACATTCGGAGTGTGTCATTACCTAAAAAAATGCTGGCTTTCCACAGCTGGATGCACAAAAATAATGACAACTACAAGAGGGAAAAAAAAGGAAGGATCTCAAAAAGCAAAAGAAAGGGAAAAATAGGATAAAAATGTTAGAAATGATGATAGTGGGAAAGGAACGAGCTGGTGGTCTGTCTGCCAGTGCTTCAAACTGCTTGGTGGACTGCTTTGGGAAAATGGTTGGAGGTGTTACCCCTCTCACCCCACACCACAGCTTGCAGTCCACCACCAGCCCTGATTTCAGCTTTAGCGCCAACCATACTCTACTGTGTTTCCCAGGAGAGCCAGACTCTACAGCTGGCCTTATTAAAACCAAAAGAAGCAGGAAGACAGAAAAAAGAAGCAGAAAGAAAGAGAGGTCACACAACTGGAAGACATCAATTGAAACCGGGCTTGCTCTCTTAGTTGTTTCCATTCATATCCTGTTTTTATGATAGAGTTTCTCACAAACACACTTGCGGTGCAACGAGTTCAGGCACACAGTAAAAAAATATTGTTTGATTTGACAACCCTCAGAATGCAGTAAAATAATGAAAGAAAGACTGGGAAATTAAAGTCTGAGTGACTTTTATCTCGTTTGTCTGAGTGCGTCTGAAGGTTGTCGTCATACATTTGAGGCCCACTGCCTAAAAGTGTCTCATCTCGTTTGTGTGAATCCCACCCCATTTGTGAACAGAGGGCCAATAAAAAAAACTCAGCAAGATCGAAGTCTGTTTTCAATCCATTATGTGCTATTCATCTCAAATTAGCTTTGTTTCTTCTGCATTTTGTCTGAGCTGCCATTTAACCTTGAGAAGTTTTTGTAAAGTTTAGTATTTCTTTGACAATAATGTAGTTGCATAAATTCACACCTATTGACCTGATCATTATTATTATTATTATTATGTTTCTTCCAATGAAAGGCCATTTTCACTGGGTTCTGGTGATCCAAGTATCAGGAAACTTGGTATATATTAGAACTAGTGTAAATATGAAGAGGCATAAAAACCCAGATAAGCGACTAGCAAAATAGCTCACTAGTGCCATCTTGAATGTAGCATTTTTAACTACTTTAACATATGAAATACTGTATGTAGGTGGGAATTCCTAAGACCAAAAAACAATGTCTCTTGGCATCATGTTGTAAAACCTACAGGTAATTGTCCATTTTAATGGAAATGACATTTTTTGGTGATTTTCACATCATGCCAAGCACTTATTCATATACAAGTTTGAGCATATCAACTTGAGATTGGGTTCTTTATCCCTGCATCCAACATGCCAATGGCACCATCCCGCATAACTTGCAACATCTGAGGCATTATGACTTGTGACAAAATTTGACATTTTGGGGTGGCCTTTTATTGTCCCCACTCCGAGGATTGTCCAGCTGTTGCTCATTTTGTCTGATCAACCACAGGACATGCCCCACCCATGCACTGAGTAAAAAAAACAACTCACTGAGTAATGCTCACTGACAGAAAGTTGGATTAAAAATTATACACAAATCAAGATAAATATTACTTTAGTACAATAAAATGTCAGCAAATGCTTATTTACAGTTGTTAACTTCACATGGCAACAATATTTGAAATGGGGCGTTTATATTTTTGGTCACTTATGTGTATATATATACAGTATATACTGTATATTCAGAAAGAAACAGTTACTTTTACTCAAAACCTCAAAAATGTGCCATTTACAAAAATGTAATCATTGTAACTGTGTTTGAAGTATAAAGAGATTTTGTAGCTCTAGTGCATTTTGTAGCAAATGTCAAGTTTTGTATTAATCCAGTTTTGCTATGTTCCTGTAAAACTAGGCCCAAAAAATACCTTTTCCAGATTATTTTTGCGTATTGCTAATTTTTTTTTCTGTAATACAGATGGAATCATGAGTGGTAACGGGACAGCAACAGAGGATTTTATCAAAATTAATGCTGCAGAGCATTTAAAACATGCACCACAAAGACGTGGAGGACACAGATCCACTCAGGACTGATCAGGACTCACCAGGGAAGTTGACTGGATTTGTGAAACTTCTTCTTTTTTGGCATGTGATTTAAAGGGATTTATTGGTATATTCAATTTTAAGTGCACACCCAAGTGAGGTGGTCTGGGTAATTTAGTTTTAAATACATGCATTTTTTGTTTTTGTCACCAATGTAAGGTTACACTTTTTGTGGTTGAAGATTGTACTGTCATTTCTTTTTATATCACCAGTGTAAATTAATTCTGTTTTTTTTGTGTTTTGTTTTGTTTTGGGGATGAAGACTGTGTACTGACATTATTTTTTGCAAAGGTGTAAAGTTAAGCTGTTAATCCATAATCAAAAATGAAGATGCATGTTTTTTTTTTATTTTTGTATATCTTATTAAGTACAGACTCAAGCAAGGTGGGCTGGATATAACTTTGTATGTAATTTTGTTTTGGCCACTGTTTAAAGCTGTTCTGTTAATTCAAATAAAACCTTTTTTTAAGTAAGTGAGTGATTTGTGAAACTTATTTTGTGTGTTTTTAAAAGGTGGAGGACAAGTTTCTTAGCACAAAAATATTTGGCTTTAGCTCAGAAGCAGGTTTGGATTGCAATTGCATTTCAAATGCAGTCATTGGAAAAATAACTATCTAAAGCTCTATGCACCTGAAATTAGAACACAATTATGCACAGCTTAGAAGCGGCATTGAGCCATCTAAAATGAGTATAAATCCGACGTAGAAAAGACGTTTACAGTGAAAAGATTTGCACTACGTTTGGTAGACCTGTGAAGGTCGAAATTAGATGTTTAATAAATGTTGGAAAAAGACGTGGTCTGGCGTTGGAGGACCATATTGGCCTGTGCAAAAACAGCCTAGAAAAGATGTATATATGTGTCTTTGCGCAGTGGGAAACCTCCTCCCCAATAGACTTTTTCTTATTAGTAATTCACTTTCCAAATGTAACAGAAACTAAAATTTGTCCAAATATAATTAGTGATCATGCCCTCATCTCCCTTGCATTTAGTACTAGCTCATGCAGTAAACCCCACAGGAGATTGCACTTTAATTCATCATTTCTTCAAGACAAACTTTGACAGTTTTAATTAAAAAAAAGGGCACTGAAGAATAAAATGTTGTGTGTTCTTTTTGTTAAAAGCCAGAATCATACGCAGAGAACCAGTTCTGTATTCCTTTAAAACTTTATTACATCTAAAGACATCATCTCTCTGGCCTGTGCTGTGGCTTCCTGAGTCTAAACCATTCTCTCCCAATGTCATCTACGCATGCTCGTAGAAAGCCTAAAGTCTGACACTAGAAACAAGAAAATACATTTTCCTTAAGTGTCTATGTCAACCTCACTTAAAATAACTCACAAATTCCCTCTTTTGACATAACTAAAATTATGTCACCAAAAAAATTTAACTAACAATGTAAAACCTGATTAGTCATAAGTCTCTCACTTTTGCATCATAAGAAGCATTTCTAAACATTTCCCAACCCCAGTGAATTTTTTTTTTCTGCAAGACGCAGAAATATTCACAGATCTGTAGTGAACATTTCCACTAGTTTTAAGATTGACATGTCTCTATCAGTCCAATCTGGCCCATAAGAATAGAAAGGCTGTTGTTATTGGAGACTGGATCGCCTGTTTAATTTGTTGCGGTTCTGAAGAAATCTCCATCTGGGTAGGTTCTTGTGGTTCTGGAGACTCTGTTTGGGACATCTAAAAAAAAGCAGCTGGTCACTTATCAGCTCATTTATTTGTCTGTTTCCTGATGTTCTTGGCAGAGACATGCGGCTCGTTCAGATAACATCTGATGTTGGACTTTGACAGCTGAGCTTCTGATTGGTTCAGATTCAACCCATCAGCTTGAAACAGCTGTTTCCTTTTCCAGAAAGTTATCAATAAAGTTCATTGATCTCTCATCACAGGTGCATTTCATCCATTTGTTAAGCATTACCAATCTGCTGAATCTCTCATCTCCACAACGATATGTTGGCAGTGGGCTTCTGATTCATCCATATCTAGACCTGTAACAAATTCCATCCATTATCTCCCACTTAATCCGAGTCAGGTCACAGGGGCAGTAGCTTGAGCAGGGAGGCCCAGACCTCTTTTCCCAGCCACCTCTTCCAGCTCTTCTAGGAGGATTCCAAGGCTTTCCCAGGCCAGCCGAGAGACATAGTCTCTCCAGCATGTCCAGGGTCTTCCCCGGGGTCTCCTCCCAGTCGGACATGCTTGGAGCACCTCCCTAGGGAGGCTTCTGGGAGGCATCCTTAACAGATGCTCGTATCACCTCAACTGGCTCCTCTCGATATGGCGGAGCAGCGGCTCTAACTCTAACCCAAAAATCTAAGGAGTATTGTCAAGAGAAAGATGAAAGACCTTTGAAACATTTTTGGTTATTCATTTGTAGAAATTGAAACTTAGGTGTTAGGTAAAAATATTTCAACCCCGTATTTTTTGCAATTTACGATTATGGCTAGCAGATAATAAAAAATCCAAAATTTAGTGTTTTCGAAAATTAGAATATTAAATTACAATTTATTGACAATATTTTGTAATCTATAATGGGAGCCCAGGTGACTTTTATAGTGGCTTTCAAATCATCTGCATGGTTAGTTATGTGGTCTTTCATCTTTCTCTTGACAATACTCCTTTGATTTTTGGGCTAAGATCGGGCCAGTTTTTTTATTTTTTATTTGACCAATCCAGCACAGCAACACTGTGGTCATCGGACCAGCTTTTAGCAGTGAGATCTGATGCCAAGTCCTGCAGGAAAGTGACATCAGTATCTAAATAAAACTTAACAACAACAAAATGCATGAAGTGGTCTAAATATCATGCTAGATGTTTTGACTGGATTTTAGAAAAAACACAGTGGACCAGAACCAGCAAATGCCATAGTACTCTAAAAAACCATTATTGACTGGAAACTTCACATTGGCCTCCTACAAGTGATAGAAAATATTGAACTTTTTCCTAATATTCTTATTTTGTTAGATGTTTATGCCCCTTTGTTCAAAGTGTTCTGATTTTTGGCACTCAAAATTCGTTGAGTTCAAACAAAAAGAGGGTGCATCAAAAAACACCAAGGCCAAAAGTTTGAGAATCGTAAGCAAAGATTTTTTCTAAATAAAAATATTTCATTACAATTTTAACATTTTTTTTACATTTTATTTTGACTACAACTTATTTATTTGGTTGAGATGAGGTTTTTTGGTTAATATGAGTTTTTTTGATTGAATGATTATCTCCATATGTCTCCCTCTTCCTAAAATGTGTTGATGACAGCCATTACCAGAGAAGGGTCATTTGACATTTCTACCTTTGGAACCCAGAGACGGGTCGAATGACCTGAAGGATTTTAGCTAACATCCTATAAG